>OZ022421.1:11996403-12125372 GCA_963989365.1 Rhimphoctona megacephalus | reverse complement strand
TCTGGGAAGTGATGGATGTAAGAAAGTATGATTGAAAACGTATTTATAATTAAAGAATTTTTTGAAATTTTGTTTGTTTTAATCAATTTTATGATCATGTTTAGGTAATTCTGATGAGGATAAGTTTATTATTTCGTATACTTTTTACGGTTTCACAATAAAAAAAACGGGGTGAATGTAGCGTGTACATTTTACTGATCGATACTGCAAAAATTTGTTTGATGGACATGATGGATGTCATTTACAGTATTAATATTTTCCACCACAGGGACTTGTAGATATTGTTTAAAGATTCATGAAAAATTAATGTTTACGCGTCCGGAAGGAGCTACTAATGTAAAAAACTGTAAAGTTTCATGGAAATCCCAGTAAAAACTACAGTTCATTTTTTTCCGTGTATAAATGTAGGAAAAGGGGAGGATATGAGAACGATACTTCAAGCGGTGGGGTAAAATTATTATTCGACACTGAAAGTAGCTGACAGAGAGTGAGGATGCAGGTATATATAAAATAAAATATCCAGTGGTTCGATTTCCCATATAGATATATGCGTATTATGTGATGTAACTGTTGAGTAGGGATGAACGATGCCAGATGTATATATACAGACATAAAGCTCCGCGCAGAGATATATATTAACTCTTGTGACGATTTAATATAGTATTTTGAGACCTTGGTACGGACCGTAAATCTCCGAGATTTTCTCGAGTTAGACGACCCATCTTTCGGACGGAACATCATTTAATTCGAGATCCATAATTCTCAGAGAAGTTTCTTTGAACGGGGGATGTCAGGGAATCCCCTTTGACTAGAATCCCATAAAGCTTCGACATACAAATATAGTTTTCATTGGAGTAGATCGCATAAACTTGTTCATCAAGTTTATTTCTCACATATATATATATATATATATATATATTGATATATGTTTGTACGAGAATGGATTGAAACACGCGTTTAACACTAATCGTGTGTGATCGTCAAACTATCAGTGTGTACTCGAATGATTTTCCCGGAAGTCACCAGAGGGATGATGGTGCTCTTTCAAGCTTAATGTGTGTTCAACATAAAGGTGTGGAGAAAGGGAGAGAGCCATGGAATACGAATAAGAGGAAAAAGAAAGAAAGAAAAAGAGGCATAGAATGGCGTGATCGACGAAATTACTCTTAAGCCGCAGTGGCAACGACCGCGCCAGCAAACTCGTTCTTTTTTCTTTTTCAAACGAGTCCTAGCCTCGCGTCACGCGTTTACTTTTATTCGCTCGGAGTTCTCCGATTACGAGCGTATCTGTATGCACGCAGGTCGTACTGCTAATACTCGTGTAGATTTCTCGGAAGTGACGCGATTTCCCTCCACCATCATCCCCCCATATCCATGTGCATATTATTTGGCTGCGTGTTCTTATGAGTATGTTTCATGTCTTAGCCATCATTCAACCAGGTTTTTCTTGCCCCTTGAACGCGACAGACTATGGTCCACTTGTCGGCTTTCCCACGCATGGGTCTTTGTGACCCACAGTTTTCGTTTACTGTCTTAAACTCATTCGTAATATGAAATTTCCTTGTATTTTTATGATGAAAATTTCATGAATTATTTAGCGACAGGTTGAGTTATGTTCATGCTCTGCCTTGAATTTTAAATACAATTGGCAATGCTTGTGACACTCGATTAAAGTTGCACACACAAAATAAGTGAAATCACAGTCGTCTCCGTGCATCAATTATTGAATATAACTTATTAAATATCCAGATCGAATGAAGTGCCAATGGAATTATAATTTCATTGGATTTCTACGTATCTATCATTTTTTCATGAATTCTACTGCAACTTATTCATGCGGTGGAAAATGTGACACGATTTTGTCGAAAAAAAATCGGGATTATCGATTATTCGCTTCGTAACTCGACGCTTCCATACAATCCATTTCCATTTGTGGAAGATTACCAAATTGGCAACTTCCTATCGTGAAAATGTATTATTTCACTTCAGCACTTTTTTCGATGGTTTTTCTTAGGTTGTTTGTCAGTTAGACACTTCGTTCTTAATTTTTTGTCTCGATTTGTCAAGGAAACCCTAAAAAATTGCAATTATTTTTCGCAGTTTGAACTAGCATAAAAGTCGCAGGCGCAATTCGAGAAATCTCGTTGAATTTCTATTCGTGCAAGCGTCAGCACCGTTAAACCGCATAAAATGAATAAAACAAATGAGATAACGTGTGTTATTATGACAATATGATGTTGGAATTCTTCGGTCTGTATTATAAAGTCGGTAAACTATGTTTCACTGCAAGTTCATTTGAGCGTTTTTCTCTCTTTTGCGACGTTTATCACAAGAAATCACATAATTTTGACAACAGAAGTCGTTTGTTGGACTCTTGGACGGCCCATTACAGTCGTCTCGCGTCGGAAAAGCCTTTTATCATCTCCGACGGAGTACATAACGCTACGGGATGTAGTCCACGATGGGCCCGAGCTGGGGAGAAGGCTTCTTTTCATACGCAATTCTACCGTCCTCCATGAGGTCTATATATATTTTACCTTTACGATGTACGTGTGAATACACATCTATAGAGAGCGAAAGGAGGCAAGTAATATTCGTGTGCGTTTGTTGAACGGGTGGGATGGGTACAAAATAGCCACGACCGCTGAGCACCCCTCCGAGTTGGCTTTATATTCTTGCACCCTCTTGAGGCGTGACGTCATCTCTGAAATACGTGAGATGTGTCTAGGATCGCTGGTCTCTCTTTGCTCGCTCAGCAACCGGATAAAAAGAGGCATTCGGTTCGAACCACGCTTCCATCCCTACGATCCTCGCCCATTTCCCCATTCCACTCTTTCATTTCTCGCTTCCTGTGTATACGTGTACACACATATTTGACTTATGTATACCCGTGCACATAAGCGCGATCATATAGTGCCCTTATAGCTATCAATATATTCTACATAAATCCATGCTGATCGAACGATTCTTTGTAAAACGCACATTATATGAAACGAGACCGGCTGAAATTCCTACCAGAATTGAGTCTTTCATTTCTGCATAAAATGGTACACTATAGTTGAGGCCCTAAACTTTTCCACGATACGTAAACATGATAAGTAAACTAGTTGGGGGTCACCTGTTAAAAATCCTATTTTAACGCAAGTAGAACAACCAATTATTACACTTATATTTGACGAAATATATTTTTCAATAACTCACAACCGATCGGAAGACTCAAATTAGAACAAAACGAAAAACCGGATCAGAATCGATTCAGTTGGTGTCGAGCTACAAGTGCAGACATTTTTTTTGTATATGAGAGAATTTTTTGTATATGAGAGAAGGGATGGACAGAGCTTTAGCTATATAGTACTAGACACAGAAAAATAATGGATTCAATATCTCAGGTGACACCACAACTCTCTTGTGAACTTGTTAAGCTTTACAGATTGTGTTCCGAAATCTCTCGCGCAAGTAAATCACGAAAGTTTACGTCATTGAGTGGAGTCTTGCGGTAGGATATATTTCACGCTTGTGGCGTTCAGCGTACCATGCTAAAATCCAGTTGCCGTGGTATTCTCAGATCACATTCGGCTCCTTCTCCGGTTTATAGATATTTTGATAAATATTGCATGATCCTCAGTCGGTTACTTATGGGGTTTCAATCGTTACCAGGAAGCTCTCGACGAAATCGGTCACCCTCGGCGTGTCTTCGGATTAATTGGGATAAAAAACTTTTCTACGGTGTTAAGAAAGCGCCATCTTTAGTCAAGTGCTTTATGCGTCAGGTGAATAATATTGTCATGCATTAATGGACGCTGTCCGAGCACTTGTGCCAATGGATGATGAAGAAAACTTTTCCCCGCTTCTTCATCAATTTTTCCACTTTATATTCATTTTTCGACCTCCGACATTTTGTGTGGTTTTGCGCATTTTTCTCGTTCTCCGCTGCTCCGAGCTAGAGGCACCTTTCCATTTTTCGATCCACGGAGGCCTGATGTTGAAAAAGCAAGTTGTGCAATAGTCGGTATAAAGAAATAGGCGGACTTGAACAGAGAACAGCACGATACCGAGGAAGATCGTGCGTTTATCAAATGAAACTAATATTCGTTCGCTAAGGGGCTAAGCTTCATGGCACACGAAACAAATTCCCAAGTAAGCTCTTTATTGATATATTTATATATGACATGAGCTCGTGATTTTTCCACTATTCGAAAGTTCAGCCTTGCATGAGATTTTTCAATCGCAGAAGTAATCCCAACGATGTAGTATTTTTTGTATCAGTTATCGTGTGCATAAAATTTAAATTTTCACGAGCGATAGCTCAACTGTAACCCTGTCTATTCTAATTTAAGTGATAGCTCTCGTAGTGGAACCGGTGGATCAATGTCTACAGAGTGTCCAGTGACACTCATTGTACATAATCGTTGATGGAATGTCTAAAGTCTAGACGCTCTGTTGCTTTTGATCGAGTTACCAAATACAGCCCGATTTCGTCAAATACACGGGAGTTTCACATCGCATTCGAGTAAAGTTTCATAGAACCAACGTCAAAGTAATGTATGCGCGTCTCTGCAAACAGTGTCGCACTCGCGCGCACGATGCCTTCGGTAAAAGGGTTTCCCGACAAGCAACAGCAACAAGCATCGAACCATCTCTCGTCGTTCTTACATCGCACTGGGTGAGCTAAGGTTGGAATATTCGCTTACGTCTAAAATTCACTTTTGCGAACGTAGAAACTCCGTGCCACCATGCATTACGGTTTACTATATCAAGACTGTTTTCCTCTGTCCCTCTATATTTCTCATCTCTTTCTCGCGTCTCTTAGCAACTCACTTCGGAGAGTATCATCACCGACCGATTCCGGAATGCTCTTCTTCTCAGCTCGAGGTGTGCAGTTTCAGTTCGAACTTCGCATTTCCTTATACCCTGCTGCTTTCTATACCACTTGATAGTATTATGCTTGAGAACGTTACACGATTTTATATGAAGTTTCACGAAGAAACTCTACGCGATCATTATGATTGTTGTAAATTTCAGTGCGAATTATTCCTGCTTCGTTCATTACCGACTATTAATTACTTCTGCAAAACAAGCTCCACAAAGTGAGCAAGTAGAGCTCCGACGTTGCCCTATTCGCCAGAGATGAGATGAACAACTGAAGTGTACTTTGTCACGTCCGCAATTGATTCATTGGCGATCAGTGAATAATCCTCGCGCCATGTATATATTTAAATACATTCAAACACAATTATACCCTACATTCATACTTTTAACCAAATATACACACATACAACCATTGATTAGGAAGAGCAAACGCTCGTCGCGAGGTAAGTAAAAGGACACCGCGCTTATCACTTGCTCGCAATCCACTACGACGTTCGCTACCCGAAACTAATCATTCCTCTCTCGTACACTCGTTATCAATCAAGAAACCAGGAGTTACCTCCTCGGTTGCATGCTCCCCGAATATTTTGCAAACTTTCCGATCATTTTAAATCTTATTCTAAGGAAAACCATTAAATACGATGCACATGAAATTATTACTAAATGTAAACAAGCTCACCTAACAAGCCTCCAAGTAAAATCAAACAGATTCAACAACATGCAGACAACATATACACCTTAGGGTTACATACATACTCTAATACATACAAAACATATAGCCTAAGGAACATTACCACTATTGTACGCGTTTAAGACGTAGTTTTTACAATATTCTTAAACATTAAGTTAACGTTCACGTTAAATGCTGATCAAGCACTTTTTATAGTATAAATACAGGGCCCGGAGCACCAGTCAGGCAGTCATTCTTGAGCCTCAGAGCATATTACTTCGCTGTACCATATTTTACAAAACTCTTTGTCAATAAATTCGCGGTCAGAAACACGCGGTTCCAAAGTAACATAATAATCACATTCTTAACAATCGCTGTCGCATTACGGTCGACTCAGCATCGTCCCCGACAGTCACGAGATCCGCTCTCAGCATTGCATAAAGATTTGAAATTATTATCACACCTTGACCGGATCTCCGTACCCTGCCGATACCAATTTAATTACATTTATACATTTTAACAAATTCAGCTAAACTGTACTTCCTAGGTATACTTCTCTCGCTATCCTTTTCATAGAATAAAACTTAAATTTTGACCTATTGATATAATAAAATATAAAAAACCAGTCAAGCATTCAATTTATTTGGGTCTAGCAATACAGTTCTTTACCTGTGAATGGTGCCGGAAAAAGTTGCACATTTACATCCTTCTCTAAACAAGGAGAACGGAGCAATAATAAGTTGCTCGCTCGTTCCTTCCCTAATACAACGAGACCGGAGCAATAAGAAGTTGCTCACTCGTTCCTTCCTTAAAACAACAAGAACGGAGTAATAAGATGTAGATCGCTCGTTCCTTCCCTTTAACAACGAGAACGGAACAATAATAAGTTTCTCGCTCGTTTCCTCATCCGATCCTCATCTGCCTACAACCCTTTTCCAACAACCGTTCACCTATGCCTAGAACTCGCCGAGCTGGTAGGAAGTACCAGCTGAAAAAGTTAGTAAAAGAATACTCAGACCCCTCTGGTCCCAAGTATCACCACGGGGTATCGGCGGATACAGAGAGCCAACGTCCACGTATTATTAGCGAAAACCCTCTCGCAACTAAAATCGTAATCATACAACCAAATTATAAATTGAAATGCATTGAATATAACAGGCCTCCTCCTCCCCACGCTGGAATTTGCATCAAAGATCCAAGGTTCGAAACATATTGCGAACAACACGTAAGATGCGGCACCTACGAGGTAGAGACAAAAATAAATAAACAAAATAAATAAACATCGTTTTGGCATCGCGATATCTAGAGTCGCGGTAGCGACTCGAGACAAGTACATTTACGTATACTATAAGATGGCGAAGACGAGTCGCTACTAGAGTATTTACAGCAAGCAGAGTGATTCTGAACGTATTCCGAAAATTGTTTCGGCGATATTTAATGAATAACATCGTTTTGAAAGATGCTGCGGGTTTACGTATTTTTTTTTTTTCTTTCGATCGTGACTATTTAGAACTCTGTAGCCTAACGCATATTGGAAATATTAATATTTCATCTTTCCAAATCATCAAAAAAAGGTAGCATTTTTCGCACACTTTTGACGTTTTGCGGTCGCCGTCTAGTGATACTAACTACAAACTGGTAACATTCTGATGATATGTGAGAGTGCGTTCGTCGATATGACAGCCAATTTGACTTTTCTTCATGATATTTTATAATAAACAGTGACAGCTGTGAGTTAAAAAAAAAGGTTATAAAGATCGCGAATGTGAAATTCTATATGCATAGTGATGTGAGGTTAAAAAAATATATGCATAGTGATGTGAGGTTAAAAAAATAAAGTTATAAAGATCGCGAATGTGAAAGCTGACGGATATTTTTTTTAATATGGATCAGCCGTATGTGTGCGACAGAGATAGCTACAAATTTCCAAGTGGAAATTAAAAAAAAAGGTTATAAAGATCGCGGATGTGAAAGCTGACAGATATGATAATATATATAAACAGTGACAGTTGTGAGTTAAAAAAAGGTTGTCGGAATCGAAAACGATCCCTTTTTTCTTTTACCATAAAATGTTCCTCGAATGCAATAATAAGGTTTATTTAGAGACCATTCTCATTTTTTTTTTTTTGATAACTAAGAGAATGGTGTATGATAAACTCGTATTCGGTGAATATTTAATATCTTTGTCGTGAAGTTATAAAGATCGCGGTCAGTTTTAACTTTTGATTAAAGTGACTTTTATATATATAGAAGAATGATAGTGCAAAAATAAAGTTTAAATCAATAAATAAACTTTTGAACAGTGTCTAAATAAATAATTTTTTTTATTAACCTTAGCCCCAACAATCGATTTTTCCGAACGTAAACTCTAGAACGGAGTCAAAAACGGTGCCTTTTCTCTTTTAACATAAAATGTTCTTTGAATGTAATAATAAAGTTTATTTAGAAACCATTCTCTTTGTTTTTTTTTTTTCATAATTAAGAGAATGGTGTATGATAAACTCGTATTCGGTGAATGAATTCGGTGACCTTAAATACATGAAAATTCTATTTGCATTTGCCACCCAAAACGGAATCAAGCGATGCGAAATAATTTTGAGCGAAAAGATATTTGATTTGAGAAAAAAAAATTTCATAAGTACTTCACCAATTTTTTTTTTTATCTATTGCTCACGAGATATAATTCGTAATCAATAAACATTATAAAAGCAAAATTCGCGTAGTACTTCGGCCAAAATTATTTTTTCCGATCAAACTTTAGCTCTCGAAATTTTGTACGTATACTTTTTGTTTCAAAATCTCGTTTCATTATGATTACTTATATTTAAAAACTTTCGGTGCATTCTGATGCTATTGGAGTATTTCTTCGGCATCATTTTTGATGGAATATTTTCCGATCCGTTAATCTGTTGACACGGATGTTTCGGTGCAATATTTTTTGAAATTTTTTTTTACAAAATTAAAAAAAAATTCAAGTTTTTACTTGTTCGTTGTTCTTTTATGCGTCGTATCTTCTCAGAACTACTGTACGTTTTAAATAATCTAATAATTTTATAAGTACTGACGGTTAATTACGAAGATTGAATTCATTTGAACACTTCTTAGATCAATATTTCACATTGCATTTTTAGTCTGAATATAGTCGTGATACACCAGCTCGAAATTCGATCATGTATCCATTTTTAGCCGAAATTGTTAAAAAATCGCTTGAGCGACCTTTAAAATTTTTATTCAGGATTCAATTCTTGAAAGAATCACTTTTTGATAAAATGTTATCATATTTTGCTGCAATGCCGAAAAAATGTCAATTCTTTTGCATCACCCAGATACATACATAATTTAGATATGTTTAATTGGCAAGCTATGAATTTCATACCCGAGTACGTACACAATATTGAAATATTTAATTAGCAAGCTATGAATTCCTTACAAAAAGTCGACAAATCCTAGCCAAAAACAGCATAAATGCTGTGAAAAAGCTGAGACAAGTATATTTACGCCCCCCCCCCCCCCCCTCCCCAAATAGTCGTTCCAGTTAATCCCCCCCACCACCCAACGCCAAAATACCGATTCCCACAAAAATTTACAAAAACCCGTCTAAGTCGTTTATGCAAAGATCCCAGAACCGCTCTCATTATGATCAAATTAAAGCAAATTGTACAGAGGTGATAATTTCATTCTCGTAAATATTGTGAATTCACAAAAAGTTGATAAATAAATACAGATCTACCAAAGTATATGTGGCCAAATACATGGGATTTTATTATGTTTATAAAATCTCCAATTATGTTCATATGCTATTTCTCTAATTAATGCTTTATTAAATCGAATTATTATCAGATGATTTGGAACTGCAAGGGCTTTCAAAAAAAATACAGAATTGCATTAGCCTGCAGGCTAATGCAATTCTGTATTTTTTTTTAGCCTGCAGGCTAATGCAATTCTGTATTTTTTTTTGAAAGCCCTTGCAGTTCCAAATCATATGATAATAATTCGTTGTAAAAAAAATACAGAATTGCATTAGCCTGCAGGCTAATGCAATTCTGTATTTTTTTTTAGCCTGCAGGCTAATGCAATTCTGTATTTTTTTTTGAAAGCCCTTGCAGTTCCAAATCATATGATAATAATTCGTTGTAATAAAGCATTAATTAGAGAAATAGCATATGAACATAATTGGAGATTTTATAAACATAATAAAATCCCATGTACTTGGCCACATATACTTTAGTAGATCTGTATTTATTTATCAACTTTTTGTGAACTCACAACATTTACGAGAATGAAATTATCACCTCTGTACAATTTGATTTAATTTGATCATAATGAGAGCGATTCTGAGATTTTTGCATAAACGACTTAGACGGGTTTTTTAAAATTTTTGTGGGATTCGGTATTTTGGCGTTGGGTGGTGGGGGGATAAACTGGTACGACTATTTGGGGGGGGGGGGGGGGGGGGGTGTAAATGTACTTGTCTCAGCTTTTTTCACAGAATTTATGCTGTTTTTGGCTAGGTTTTCTATCTCTAGTCCTCGACCGGCACATTCCGGGCTAAATATAGAGATCTAACCCTGCGAACGTACATTCGCAGTTATCTGTCAATTGAACTTTTTTCCAAGACGTGACAACTTTTCATCAAAATTCCTTTGTTAAATAAATCATACGTCCCCATTGTACGAAGATTAAATTGTTGACGAGCGAGGATTCAATGAACTCGAGTATTATGTTTCCTTTATCTCTGGATTAGTCCGAACCGAATGGAAAATAAGGGAAATGATAGAGAGACAAAAAAGTCAGAAAATGCATAGGAAAAGTCAAGCACGTAATTGTTACGATTGACTTAGTTAAGGAGTTGTGCCATGACAATGTATCGAGTGATGGTCGGCAATCAATGACTAAAAGCAAAGTTTCTCCGTCGCCGAGCTTGGTACTTCAAACAGGCGATGAGAATCGACATAAATCAAATGGGTTAGTTCTGGTATGATCGTTGTTCACAAAGTGGCATCCGTTGTGGATAGAATATTTAATAATTTCAAGCCCAGAGGTTAACTTCGGTATTTCTCTTTACGAAGGATTTGTTGGTCGGAGGGTCGCTGTTTATAGCGACGACCAATATATTCGGCTCAAGACTTTGGTACATGTCACCAAGAATAATTGATAACGCGAGTGGAGACGCGAATCGTCCTGTTACTGTGATGGCATTACTTACATAATACCGTTGTCTTGGTGTGTCTCAAGTAGTTTATAGTACGTTAGACATTTATATATGCATGCACAGATAAATACATTGATAGTTGCACTATGAGGTAAAGTGACTGCTGGTGCTTTTCTACCTCTTGTCACCGAAACCAAACGTATATGCGGGAGTAGCTACTCCCATATTTTATACGTTATTCATTAGTGGGGTTTACTTGCCTTTCAAGACACTCGTTTTGCAAACGATATTCCGTAGACTTGACCATCCGGTAGAAATAGGCGAGGGTAGAACAACGTACACAATCTGTGTTATTCATTTGGTTGTCGACGCCGGTCCATCCGCTATGTTGGCTGTTGTCATTTAAAACACACGCCTCTGTGTATAAAAATCGATGTACAAACACATACAAACACGTAGCAGCAGGAGAGAAATTCGAGAGTTTAAATTTGCACGTGAGTGACGTTCCTGTACCAATTCTTCTCACAGATAAACCGACGCAATCAATTTTTAACACTCCATGGAAATACATCGTGAACTTTTGACCCAACTTCTACGGTTACTCGCTGTTTTCTTCCTTTATACTTATATATACGTTCAATGTAATTTTGGCTTCGACCGGAAGATCATTGTGCACGAAAATTCGACAAAAAATGATTGTTCTCTTCGATCTAAAATAGAATTACACTGTGTACATGACAGTTCCACGGGCCGCAAAATCTGGTGATTTCTCAACGTTTTTCTACTTTGTTGTCTTTTTGGCCTGTAAGGATCGTTTCTCTCTGATAAAAGCGAATGAGCATATGGATGAATCGTGTGAACCGACACTCGTAAAAGCTTTTTGTGTGTCGAAGGTGTATATACTAGCGAGTGACGAAGAGAAAAATACAGCATGAGCAAGAGACAGAGAGAGAGAGAGACAAAGACTAAGAGAGTAGTCTGCGTGCAACCAATATAAGCTAGGTCAGTTTATTAGACACCCAGAGTGGAGTTTATTAGCTACTAGGCGTTTAATACGAGCATCGTGGGCGTCGAGGTATCTAGCCAGGTATATTATGTGAGTAAAGTATCTCTTTGCCGCCACTATACCTCCGCGCGTATCACACGATGGCTTAATGTCACGAGTAAAGCACGCTCCAGCATCAGACCTATACTAGCTGTTTGACCTTTCAGTTGATTCGTAGTAGTACTCCGGTGGATAACTAAATGATTCAAGTATATCACACAGCTTAATTATTTTTATCCTCGGGACGATTATAATGCGAGCGAATGGTCTTGACACTGTTCTGTTAGTTATTGAATAATTTTTACTCGCGATAACCTTAAATGTAATAAAAAGCTTTGTTTCTTGCTTCTTTTTTCTTATTCCCTGTCAATCATTATTATGAATTTCATTCACCGTCAGTCGACGGATTGGATCCTATTTTGGCTAGTAACAGCAACATTATATTATTCTAGTTATTTCGATAGATCGTTGTAGAAAGTCAGAGTCGCAGGGTCGATTAGCCGAGGCCCCCAAGCGACCTCCGGCGCATATCCGGTGAACTCATCCAAGCGTTCTCATTCAGTGCTTCCGCGGGCGGCCAGCTCCCCGGAGATTTATCAATAATTGATTCATCGGGCGAAAATCGTGGGTGCTCCACGTAACCACCTCCTCTCTCAACTGACGTAAAATATCCGTTACCCTTTGGGAATATTGTTACCGGTGAACGGAGAATTAATCGAAAGTATAGGTATGTATATGTATCGTTCCCGCGAGCATTTTTCTCTCCGATTCGGTGCCGCTCGTTCGCTTCTCTTCCGGTACAATTTCATTTCACTTGCCCGAGCTGTACGTGCATTTTCCGAACCAACTATACATACCCACCAAACTCTGTAAATCTTCTTTTTCTCTCTCACCATGTACACACAAAAGTAGCCGAAAATTCGTCACGTGTGACTGTTCTTTTTAGGACAAAAGAAAATCCTTAAACACCAGCTTGATAAGTTTATCCTGGTAAATTCTCGCTAGTCGGATAGCCATTAAATCCACGACTATATCAGAAGGTATATTTTCTTTCAGCATAATCCTTATTTTATTAACCAGTTAACTGGTAAACGCCTGAGATGCTTGCTGTGACAAAACTGGTACGATTGAGTACATTTTAAAAATAGGTACAACCATTTTTGACGCTTCTGGTTTCAAATCTGGAACCGAGTTTCCGATATCACGCATCCAAAGAAATGAACTAAAAAAATTGATTTTTTTTTTAATTGAAAACATTTTTGAATAATTTTAAAGAGAGTATAAAATTTTATCGCAGCCTCCACGTGGCATATTTTGGGGTCGTGACGTTCAGTCACCAACTAATGTAGGAGTGTTTTTTTCTGATTTCGAGGTATATTTTGGCTCACCGCCTTGAAAACCGTTGACAAAAATACTTTTAGATTAGATAAACGATGACAAATTTGTAATTTCTTAGTTCAGATTTAAATTCAGCGACGCCGAAAACCTACGCATACCGAAGTTTCATTAACCCGTCAGCCATCGCGCTATGATACTTTCTGTCACACTTGTATTAAAACGATAATTACTCTAAAATTTCAAATAGCATAAGCATTTGGAATGTTCCTATATCTTCTCCAAATGTATTCATTTGTATGATAAAAGAGTTAAAATTATTCGTTCTTCAATATTTATTTGTTTTTTTTCATTATTTATTTTTTGTAGTATCAATTATCGCTATACTTATGGTTTTAAGAAATGAAAATATTTAACAGTCACAATTACTGTGGCAAAATTGTTTTCCTCATTTATTTGTTTTCCTTACTTTTTGTCCTTATTTATCAAATTAAGCACTTGAAACTATGAATCTGAAAAAATCTCTTATGGCGCGACCAACGTTTAAAGTTAAACCGCGACCACTAACGGGTTGAAATCAAGTAAATTTTTAAATTTTCGTTCGCCATATTGGATTTGCCATTTTTTATTCCAACATTCCGAGTTCATATTCGGATTGAGTGACTCAAAAAATCTATGAATACCGAGTTTCATTAAATTCAAGTAATTTTTTATATTTTCGCCCACCATATTGAATTGGCCATTTAGATTTTCCAAATTTTGAGTTCAGATTCGGATTCAACGACCCCAAAACCATGAGGATACCGAGTTTCATTAAAGTCAAGTAATTTTTTTACATTTTGGTCCGCCATATTGGATCCGCCATTTTGAATTTCCAAATTTCGAGTCCAAATTCGGACTTAGCAACCCAAAAAATCTTCGGATACCAAAATTCACTCAAATCCACAAAAATTTATAGGAGTTATTCAATGTGCGCATATTTGCGTCATTACCAGTTTTGGCACAGAAATTTTCCGCGCACATATGCGTCATTACCAGTTAACTCGTTAATGGCACTTTAGGTAACTGCCAAATTTAATGACACATGACTTTTCCGTTTAGAATAAACGAAAACTATTCAAGGCCACTTTACGCTAACCAGATAGTCATCAAACAGTTTCCTATGTGCCATCAGATGTAGTGATTTATAGCATAAGCTTATTTCCTCTATGGCACTCTGTTACTTTGAGAATTACTGACACGAGACTGTTCGGTTTGAAGGAAAAGGAAACTCTTGAAGATCATCGTAATAGGTTTATCCTAGTGAATACTTGATGGTGGCTAAATAGTCATAAACCTACTACTATACTATTAGGTGTAGTGCTTTGTAGTATAAACCTTATTTCGTCGATGGCACTCTAAGGTTACTTCGAGACGGCATCATCGATACATCCTACAAGGGTATGTATGCATTCTATGGGAAGTGTAGAAGATGGGAGTGATGTTATAGATGGTGAATACGAGGCTATCTTCATCACTGAGTCATGATGCTTTTATCCTTAGGACGGTGTCATCGTTGCATCTTCCAAGGCGACCTGCGCTCGTTGATGTATATAGCTCGCATACCGCTATTCTATCTGGTTACCTAAGCTCGATATTGTCGTCCCACTGGGCTTTTTGAGGTCCATCACCAAATTATATTGTAGATTCGAGTGAAGGTACAATAAAGGTTTTGCCCCCTGGGTGTCATCCTTTGCCTTTTCTCTACCCTGGGTCTTTTTGCTGTACGGTTGATTTTCCAAAAAAAAAAATACGAGATGTTATTCATAATTTGTATTGCACTTTTGAATCTGTATTCAAATGTACAATGCAACATTTCATTTTCACATTTGTCGAAGGAATATTGTGTTATTTATTTTTCATACACGTATGTATTTTTAGAGCCGAGCCTTTAATTCCGATCATATTTTCCGAGGACTCAAAAGTTAGATACTTCAATCCTTAGAAAGAAAGAGAATTTTCCAATTTTTCATAGTCGAATCTCCGACTGTTGAACCTATAATGCGATTACATCACGACTAATTCCCATGAAGAAGAGGAATCGAGACGGGAGTAGGAAAAGAGAATCGCAAATTGATTCATGACTGTGCAACTTTGAGCTTCGAGATATATCGAAGGCAGAGACTGGCTTGCGCCGAAGCTTCTGAATCTCGTACCAACGGTCGAGTTGCTCTCTCTCTCTCTCTCTCTCTCTCCCTCTCTCTCTCTCTCTCTCTCTCTCTCTCTCTCTCTCTCTCTCTCTCTCTCTCTCTCTCTCTCTCTCTCTCTTCAAAGTTGTTCTAAATTGAAAGATCGATAGAGGTCTAGAGGATCGCAGATGCTTTTTCTTATGTTGTGAAGTTCTGTTCCATGTGATTCGTCGATGTACGCAACGAAAGTGTGTACGGGGAAAGGGATACGAAACTATGGGATGGATCGAACGTACGTATCATCCGTAAATTCGGTATGAACGCTCTGAGGCTAAAGGGGATCGATAGAAGGGAGAGAAGATCGTGAAACAGTGGTGACAGCGGTGTTTCCGCGATCGAGGAGTTTGCCGTAATA
The DNA here is from genome assembly GCA_963989365.1 of Rhimphoctona megacephalus. Classification (NCBI taxonomy): domain Eukaryota; kingdom Metazoa; phylum Arthropoda; class Insecta; order Hymenoptera; family Ichneumonidae; genus Rhimphoctona; species Rhimphoctona megacephalus. Next base: position 12,109,718 of record OZ022421.1, on the reverse strand, counting down.
GTGGGGATCGTGTATGGTGGTTGAATACGCGTATCCTGGCACAACTACTCTATTCCCTCTATACGTTTCCAGGCAAGTAGTAATTGCCTGTTTAGACCGTAAGCTCGGTATCGCTGAAGCAGCATCTTTGATCTCTGTTGAATGAGGAGTTGGACGAGAGAGGAGTCTGTAGCGTATACACCAAAGGGACTCGCAGATAGCCTGTGCTCTCTAGCCAAATACAACCTGTGCCTTGCGTGCAGACTCCCACCAAGTATATCTGCATCTAGATGCAGCTTGAATATATACACACACACACACACACACACACACACACACACAAACGTATTAGATAGGAGTTTAGTTACTCTGTAGATTCTCGGTGCTGGGACCCTCTTGGATCAATCGACTCTCACCGTCGCTCATCTATCGATCGACCCGACCCAACGATATCTCATGTCATTGCTCGTACCTTTGAAGAATCATCTATTCTATCCAAGAAATATGATGATAATAAGAAGGTGCAAAATGACCATTATATAATGTTGCCACTACCGATTTTCCTTCCTCTACGCTCTTTCCATCCCTCCTTCATTCTCTCTTTTTCCTCCAACTCAAGCTTCATATTTGCTAGCATTGCCCCGCGTCTCGTTTGACGCTGAGACTGCTCGAACTAACGCACCGTGGCAGCAGCTTTATGACACCTGCCCCATAAAATGGATACAAAGAGCTGCGATATTACTCCGGTATAAGGATACTATCATGCCGCAGCTATACAGACGCGAATCTGCATATGGAACGTGAGCATTAACTTTCTTCCTCGCGCTTCATTTAATATCACGTCCCTGTACAATGCGCGCGACAACACACCTCGGATAAACAGATGACGTCCCTCCCCTGCGCCTCTTTCTCCCACATAATTTTCCATCCTTTCTGTACAAAATTGTCGACTGGATATTTCTTGGGGTTTCATTAATTAATAAAATCCCTACACTCTTGCACTTTTCACGTCTTCTCGTCATTATATTATCGTATAAACCGGGATATATGATACAAGAGAGATCACAATTTGAGATAAAAATTTCGAACGATGTTCAAGTTTTCATCGTATCACACGCTCAAGTTTGCATCGTTGGAATGTTACGAAATATCTTTATTAAGGTTTTTTAAGAGTTTAACGCTTATTTGCGTTAAGGGAAATGATTAAAATTGAGAGAAGTTATTAAAAATTAGGACTTCATAAATATTAGATTAGAAAAATGACGAACAATAGAGAAAATTTTTGTTTCTTTCCAACGATGTGTTGGTAAAAGTTTCTCTTTATTGCATGTCCATAAGATGTTTATCTCTTTTGCAAAGATATGAAATAAATATGAAAAATTATTGAAAACTTTTCTTTTTGTGTTATATTATACCTAAAGTCACGAAGTTGCAACAAATGTAGAGAGTTTTCGTTGATTAAATACTTACGCCGTTGGCAGGATGCATCAGAGGAAATATATTAGTACATTCTCTCTGTTGGCTCTTTCTTGGAACTAAAACATTAGCACATATGGCATAAAGCGCTGTATGTATTAAGAATGTACGTTCTGTGTCACTTTTAGCCCGGAATTTCGTCGAATTTTGAGCTCTTACTGCAATAGTAAGAAGAGAACAGAGAGTAAAGGAAGGGAGACACAATGACATAGAAAAGCTCGAAAATGAAATGGGTTGGAACCTCTTTATACGTCGAGCGTGTGCCATTTTGTATTTTCATAATTTGTCTTCCCTGTACGTGAAATTCGCCTTGAAATTTAGACGTGAATCCTTGAAACAGAGTGAAGCGTGATTCTAGGGCTGAAAACGAAACATGGCAAGAAAAAAAAGAGCGAGAGAGAGAGAGAGAGAGAGAGCGAGAGAAAACATAGAAAGAAATGGACAAGTGGAAATGCGTGCAAAATGCATAGAGGCGTAACGCAGAGAACGGTAAAAGAAGCACATTGAAAGGGATAAGGTGTAGTGCAGGCGATAGCAGGTTTTGTCTCAGACTTTTCGGTTCCCCGTAATTCTCAATGACAGAGCTGAGAAAAATTGGATCCCGACCGAACTTTAAAGGCGAAATACCTTTTAACACAACAGTAGTGCAATCTTTTCGTTCTCCTTTTTTACTTTTTCTCGTTTTTTTCCTCTCCTTCACTCGCTCATTCTACGGTACCCCGTGATATCGTATGATTTAGTGTTTGAGGTAACAACGCTTTCGAATCGGGAGGTGCTTCATCGTAAGAGCAAGGCGGTGCGTGGACCCGCAATCTACCAACGCGAAATTACACTGGCTTCGTCTAAACTGCATCTTCATATTCTTCACTTTTTCCCTTTTGTTCGAGACTTATTGCCCTCGTTTCTCAACGTCTTTTCATCGTTTTTCAAAGGCTTTGTTTCATTGTTTCGATACTTCATCCGATGACAATATCAAGCTTCATATTAATACGATCAAATAAATTTGTTAATAAAACATCGTTAGTTATACTGTTTTAAATCTCCGAAGCACCGTTATCAAATGAATAATTAACTATTTATTAATGAGATATTGAAGAATTCTTTCGTTATCAATTAAAAAAAAAAAATAAATAAAAGATCAGGCCGTCTCTGACGTTTTGAACAGCACTATAGCGAGGCAATTTTTTTCTATCAAAAAATACCCGTTTCTTCATCAAACTCAGAGCTCGTTTTTTTTCGTCTCATCAAAAATGCGATATTGTTGGCGGTTAAATGCACATCGAGTGTGACGTAAAAGTTTGGATGACACGAGTGTTTGTTGCGGATAATAAAGGAAGGGGGGGGGGGGGACCGAAAAGCGATGAGAGAGTGACTAGCGAAAGCAAAAAAGAAAGCAACATTCGAATAGCCTCGTTTGTCAGGGGCGGGGACGGCATCCATTACGCTGAAAAATCGAGGCTGGTGGGCAGCCCATAAACAAACGGAATTATACCGCGCCTGCTAACACACGGGGCTGCCTGTGCTCGTCCACTTGATTCTTGTACAACCTGTCGCCTATTTTGCCCAAACGTATACATCGTCTGCTTGCTTCCTTTATCGATCGGCGATAATTATGCATCGTTGTTAGTTTACATTCTGGTGACACGTTGCTGTGGCTCCTGAAAAATCGCTCTAAAAGTTCGTGGATCGATGAGTTAAAACAGATCGAAATTTCCGTGAAAATTTCAAGCAATTTTACAATGTTCTCTTGTCGTTAGATTTAATTCGATAATCTATAATAATATTAAGTTTCATTATCCATCAATTTTCCAAAGCCGTAAGATTCCTGATCGATATGATGTATTTAATGTGTTATAAAATTCTTTTGCATAACGTGAAACCACGCAGATGGCTTTATATCCGAAGAATGTTTCTTTTATTCAAAATGACTCCGGTATCAAGAGACTCGGTAGAGTCTCGGTTGAATATTTTTCTATGAAAAATGTGTAATAAATGAAGAACTACTATCTTGAGTTGATTGGATATTTCTCAATAAAAATGATCTCTTTCTCTCGTAACAGACGAAAGTACGGTATTTGTTTTTCATAAAGAGGGAATAAACTGTAGAATCTTCATAGCTTATTTATATTCTTTATGGGTTTCCAGCTGTGCTACTATGCGAGCTTTGTAACAAGAGAAAGAGAGAGGGAGAGAGAGAGAGAGAGAGAGAGAGAGAGAGAGAGAGAGAGAGAGAGAGAATAATCGTATGGTTATAATAGATACAGTATAACTTTGAACATGGTTGAAGAAGAACGAAGGATAATGCGTGGTTGGAAACAAATATCGTGCTAGGGTGCGCACCCACCGTCGGAGATTACAAGTTTTACACTGAAACACCTCCAGTAAAGGGGGAAAGCTGTTGGTCCTGTATGCTTACGATTTTACGATCTCTCCTACCCATCTTGAAATAGGGAGAAAGATCCCTTTGCTTCAAACTCCTCCTCCTCCTTTTCAGCCTCTTTTCCTCATATCCCCCTCTTTTAGTCGTCCCGAGAACTAACTCGATGAAGAAGCTGGATAAGTAATGCTCGGTAGATATATTCGTGTATATAACACACACGTCGTCCGATAAAGCCGCGCGCAGCATCCACACGAACCATCTCTTTCCCCCCCCCCCCCCATGCTGTCCTCGCTTTCTTCGTACAAGGGAATCCTTATTTCGTCCCATTTATTCTCTCGCCTTCTCTCTTTATTTGTTCACCCGAGAACGCTTCCGATATATCCGAGTATATACTTTATCAGATATAAAGCCCGTCCGCCCGCCCTCGCCCTTCCTTCCTTCTTTCTTCTCTCCCTTTTCCCGTATGAGTAAAACTCGCACCAGAATTCTCATATACGCTCTATTAACTGGGTGTTGTTGCAACCTGTGCGCGGCTCGGTGTAATTTTGCGAATGTGGTTTCTTCTCCCTTCCAGCCAGCCCTTGTGGTAGACACGAATTATCGACTCTATTTTACTTTCAATATTCTTAGAATTGTTTTATACACATTGCGAAACATAATATATTATAGAATTTCCATACTTAATTGGAGAACACTCTTCAATGATTTTTGCATACTTTCAGGTCTTCTCAACATCGAGCTTTCGTAATAAAACTGAATTTTTACTTAATTGATTAAACAAAAATGCTTTACCAATTAAATGAATGATTTTAGTTTAATTTTTATGCATTTTTCTAAAGTGTGTGTTTTGTGAAACTGTCCCAGGATAAAACTAACTGGAGGATGGTTATTTGAGTGATAACGTCAACATTGACTAAGTAAAAATTATCAATGAGATGCAGGAAGATTGAATTAGTTCGGTGAACGCGTTCGTTGATGAGTCTCTTTGACAAATATACGTTGCATGTTAAGAGTTCGTTTTCCCAAGTTAAACGAGTCAAGTTGTCTTGTTTTCATCGTACGTATGTTTGAATGATTAAAAGAACAAGATCAAGAGACGCGGTACCGGCTCGACGCCAAATATACGCTTATTTATTTTTAATTTATTTAAGTATTAATTTATTTAATTTATTGAAGTATTAAGTATACGCTTATTTACTTGTCAATTGAATTTTTTCTCTCTTTGACATTAATACCTACATGTTTAAAAAAAATACAATATGAATCTTCAATGTATGCACGAGGCAACCGTGCCCTTTAATTGCATGCACTTTTCAATCGTTTTTATTAGAATTTTCTCTCTCCCGGTGACTAAACAGTCTGTGACCTATGACCTTATACCGCGGACGAGTCGAGAGACAATTTCCGCCAAAAGGCTGATTAAATATCGTCAAATATATACACGAGAGAAAAGTTTTCTACCTTACTTTGAATTACGACACTGGCGCGAACAATACTTGCGCTCTTTCTCTTTTGCCCCTCGCGTCCCACACCACGTGTAACTTATATTTAATTACCGTCAGTAATATATTAGATTTAAAGAGTTTGCTGTGAAATATCGCAACATTAAGAAAACGTAGATCGCTCCAAGGTGGAAAAAGGGTGCAATGTATATCGATTCCCAGCATCACAGCATATACGAAAGCTCTCGCGCTTCGCGACCCGCCTCCATCCTTCTCCATCCACCGTTTATTCATGTCTGTATCTTACACTCGTTAAAAAAGAGCTTTTTTCCTTAATCGTTGTTGCATTTAAGACGTCTAGTGACTTTTCATTAAAAATCACAGAAAAAAAATGAAAATATAACGGAGATTAATTTTGCGAGTGTTAAAAAATCGTATTGAAAATTGCACCATTGAAATACAACGAAAAGTATTTTTTTTTTTTAAATACAATTTCTCTATTCTTTATATTGTCTGAACGTTTTTCTACCTCATTCATATTTTCTTGACTGTCAAAAACTGGAAAAATCGATTTTTTTCTTAAAACCGATATTTATATTTACCGAATATATTTCGGTTTCCTCGATGTTGAAATATATCATTATTATTGAAAATGATAAATGGCTCTCGAACCAAAGTGACGTAATCTGTTTCCCGAATCAGAAGGAGCAATCCCAATGGTTTTTCTCTCTACTCCTATTTTCGTAGTAAAATATACGGCGGATTTTGCCCAAGCATGCATATTGAGAATAACGCTCTAACTTAAATCCCTTTGTGGTTATTGAATATTCGAGTTGTGACGTTTACATATATATATATATGTTCATTTCCTATAAATGCTCTGACTAATTAACGGTTGAATTAAAAGTATTAACGAGTTGCTCCAATTTCATCGATGATGTGCTTCTTTGCGAGAGGTTAAATTGAAAGGATGGTTTCAATCTATATATTTTTCACAGTTATGGAAAATGTTTGTTTTTTTTTTCAATAAGTCTTAACCCAGATTTCGAGAATAAAATAAAAATGAAATAATAAAAAATTGCAATTTTTATAATCCACGTTACTCCGATTCATCTTAAATCTCCGAAGTTTCGAACACTGACAGATAAAGAGTGAAATGTACAAAAGACATTTGATATGAATGTTATATTATAATCGCCCAAAATAGTTCGCGCTGTTTCTCACTTTAATGATTTTTCAACTGTAGAGACGTTTCAAAATGATTAAACTATGATTGTCTCCTCAATGTTTAAAGAATGAATATGAATTCGTTCCATCTGTGTATTTCCTGGCTCATAACATTGGATATTTGGGCAGTAAGTTTCACGAAATATACGTTTAAAAATACTACCAACGATAAGGATGAAATTTCGGGCTTGTATATCGAAAACCACGGGTATGCGGTTTGGGAGATCGTCATTTTGCTTTTTTTCCCCGTTTTTTTTTTATTCAGCCGACGAAGCTCAGAAACAGTGGGCGGTTGGGGGTGGGGGGAACGTATTGAAAGCGTAGCTGGGTGCAGCGTTTTGAGACTCAACGATATAGCAACGAACGTTGAACGTCGGGGATTCTCACTTTTTTATAAATTATTCATTGTATAGGAAGACTCGGGGTGGGGTGGCCGCGCGTCGTTGCCGCTACTGAAAGCCTCCTCTCTAGCGTGAGAATGCAAGAGTCCTTTCTCTCTCTCTCTCTCTCTCTCTCACACACACACTTTTTTGCTATCTCTTTCACTCGTTCTTTCACCGCTCGAGTATAGTCTCTTTTCAACGTGTGCTATATGGATTTCATAATCCCCGATGAAAACGAAGCAAGCGAGCGAGAGCAGCGACAGCCTTTTCATCGGTCGCTTACCACAAATGTGTTTATCCAACACGAGGCAGAGACGCAAGTTGGCCAGTACGTAAAACGGGACCTTGTACAGGTACATGCCTATATATATCCTCTCAACTATCACCCACCCTGAACACCCTTTCTCTCCTTTTTTTCTCCTTTTCCTATGTATATGCAGAGTAAGATAAATCTTTGTCATTGAAGCAAGACGAAGTGCACTGGTTTGTCCTTCCTCATCGACTTTCTTTACTCCCTTCCTCTCATTTCGCCGGGCTCGTGCTTTTCAAAAAAAGTCAGACAACGATACAGCACCATATTTCGCGTCTTTCCTTTCACGCTATTCTCATCAACGAATTTGCTGAATCGTGTAACCTCCTTGTATATTATTCAAAATAAAATTTCACGTTTCCGCCCTTTTCACGTTATCAACTTGCCGTTTTGTCGTTTCTCATAATTCCCTTCGAATTCAACCTGCTTACTCTCTTTCTTGCTGTTGTACCCATTAGTGCGCTAGAATGATACCTCCAATGAAAATTATGAATGTACCCATAAACATATATATAACCGCCTCTGCTTTATAACCTTTTCAACTTTTCGTTCGAGCTAACCGCTCCTCTCAATGTCGATTTTCAATTGTCTCCTCCTCCCCCTCCTGTTTTCATACAAATTCATTCGTATAGCATTGTAAGGTTCTGGAGCAAATTTATGCATCGAGCTGTAAAAACATCGTATTGTGGTAAATTTCAACGTTCAGCCACACTAATGGAAAGTCTAAACTTATTTTCCGCTCGATAAAAACAACAAAATGGGGTGTATTTTTGACACACTTTTGCAATCAGGATTTTAACTGCCGAGGCTATTTTTATGATGATGTAAAATATAATATACGGTATACAAAAAGTTAGTTGCTTGGATTTACGTAGGAATGGATCACGATAAATGTTTGTTTTTTTTTTTTCACCCTAACAAAAATTCACGATTATTCTCCATTTTATATTAAAATTCATTTCCCTCTAGTGAATTTTACTTTTCTATTTTTTATCACTTATTGATCATTAGGCGGTAATGGTTGGGGTAAATATCTATCGAAGGATAAGCGAGAAAAAATTGTAACGTTAGCGATGCTGGAAATGTAACGTATAACACGATGGAAAAAGGGAGAGAGAAAGCGAGAGGGTGAGCTACGGAGATAGCTATAAATCTTCACTTCGCGCTCTGTTCTGAGCTAGGTCGCTATCGTGGCCGCAATAATGATAATACCTTTGAAACGTACGCCCATTTTGTCTCCCTCATTCTCAGTACGTTTGCCTCTTATTTTAAGGAACGATTCTCTTCTCTTGACTTCGTATCTTTTGCTCCGTTGTGATATCCACAGCATAGTTCATCTTTAAGCTCTTTATTTCTGATCCAGGGTGGGGGGAGAGTTGTGTAAGAGTTTAATTGCGATGATTTTGCATCGTCGTTATTTCTGCCCACAAGCCATAGTTGAAGCGCGCAATATCGCACCAGCGCAGAATCCGTCAGGTCGATGACGAAATCTTTTCTCTCGCATGTCTATGTATATGATGTATTTTTTTTTCTTCTTATTTTTGTCGCCCCATTTTTTTCATCTTTATTTCCATCTTCTTTCTGCCCGCTCGCACGGATCCTCGGATGATATGCGGTCTGGCAGAATTCTTTCAACCTTCGAGCTTTGGATATCGTTCCTGCTTCGAGGTTGGCTGGCGGGTTAAAGGCTAGGGATGGAAAAGTAAGAGGAACGGGAGCATGTCTCGCTCCTTTTCTCCCTTTCGCCCTTTCTCTCTCTCTCTCCCTCTCTCTCTCTTTCTCTTTCTCTTTCCCCGTCGTGGCAATACGGTGGCTCAAGTTTTCCAAGCTCCTGGCATCACAGGGAGCCGACATCGCCCACCCGCCCGCTAAAGGCTTTGCACCACCAGTCCCTCTCGCACGACGTGTGTATACGATGAAAGAATTAATAGACGTGCAGAAACGGGAAAGCGTCAGCGAATTCCACTTTCAAACTCCCCGTCCCGTCGTTCCTTCGCGTCAAGCGATCAAGCGACAATCTCCTCCTGGTCTATGCCCCAAGGCCCCCTTCTTCTTCTCTTCTCTTCCTCTTCTTCCTCCCTCATGCATATCTCATCTTTTCTCTCCCTATCGACAAATTCTATCGACGATAGCTTCCTCGAGCTTTGTTTCTTTTCATCTTTTACGTATTCGTTGACTTTGCTTCTTTTTGTTTAACTTTTTGTCATCATTATGTATATAGACTCGAAAATTAATCGACTCCACGGTTTTCATTTCACCCATGATAGAAATATTCTTCCGTAATATTTTTTTGTCCTCAGAATTTTCCACACACAAATTTTTCATTTCACTCTATACGAAAAAATTGATGCCATTAAAATTGCGAAGCAAAGGATTTTTTGTGCATCTTTTCTCCACGGGTCTTTAACAAAAACCTCAAAATCCTCATTTTTTCCTGAATATGCACAAAAAAATTTGGCAATGCGAGAAAAAAAAATGGATAATACAGAATAAAATAATCCCATCGCGTTTCGCGACTTTGAAACTTAATATCACAGATTTCTTTCTTTGCAGTATTGAACGAATTTTTTAAGCATTTTTCTTTTATCAAAATCTATAAAGAGTTGTTCGACAATTAAAGCGTACAAAATTTGATAAATAAAGAAAAAAAAAATCGGTAGATTCGAAACGAATTTTTTTTCAGTATTGGCCAAAAAAGGTAAGAAAACTGAAAATAATGCAAAATTTTATAACATTAAATAATACAGCCATGTTTTTTTCGCTAACCAAGGTCTACTGAAATATTTTTGTTTGATGTAGTAATCATTGAACAATGAAAGGGCTTTTTATGTAATTGTTCTGAGGTATTATTATTGTACGTCGAAATGGTTATACAAATCGGTGAAAATTTACCAGGACAAAAACCCGAACACAGTTTTGCAAGTTTTGGACTGTCGAGAAAAGTCAATTCACGAGAAACTTTTAATTAATACGGAAAACAAGGTTAACAATGGACGAAGGAAGTGTAAAGAATTTGGGGACAAAGGGGACTCGATGGTAGAGAAGAAGTGGAGAAAGAGGAATTAGTAGAGGCGAGAATTGTCGACGGTCCTTGTTATTACGAGTGTCGTACCGGGAGACGAGAGAGTACTATTCGTAGCTTGAACGTACAGTGTGGAGTACCGCACTGCCTTCGTGACAGACGGAAACCTTAAGGAGGGATGAACCGTGAGGGAGGAAGATAACAATAGTTAAAGTATCAGATCTTCAAAATGTCGCGAATAACGAAAATTATACCCTCAAACATTTTTTTTTACCTACGTACAAAGTACACTTCTCTTCTGTCATTTTTTCGAGGAATCTTTTTCTCTGGTGGCTTATTTTTATTACAAAGGACAGAACTTCTACTAATAAAATTTCTCGAGTACCAATATTATTAAAAATGCAATGCAAATGTAATAAAGTTGAAGTGAACGTATCTGGGAAGTGAAGAGACTGGAAACCGATGGAATGAAAAACATAATAGTAGATTAATGTATTCTACGATCCGCTGGTTAAAACAACACGTTTGGAGTCTTCCAAAAACATATGTGAACAATTCCACGTTATTTGCAGGAAATGAAACAATGATTTTTATCAAAAGGGAATAAAATATTTTCAATTATTGATAACTAATAATAAATTGTGTGACAATAAAATAAACTACGTGCCAAATATCTCCGATGCTTGGTCCTAATCAGGATAAATTTAAAAAATTGAAAGTTCTTTCAACGCGAATCACGTACCGTCAAATATATATTTAAAAAATCGAGTTTGGCAGAAAAAAAAAGCAATTGAATTTTTGAAGAATCCTTTCGTACGTATACAGTTGTATCTATATTGAGGATACGTCTGATACGAGTCTGTCTCTTCCTTGTTGGGGTCTCACACTCAAAAGATTTCCACGCAAACTCCTGGGACGTAGTAGTAGCTGCCTGGTCTCTGACAATTGGATTGCCCGCGCGCTACTCTCGGCGAGTTACAGATTTTTCTTTTTCTTTTCCTGAATTTATATCGTACCTTTGAAGTCTTGCACGGCATGGTTTCCCTCTCTCAGTGCAAAATTCGCTTCTAACGAAAGCTCCTTATATACCACTTCGAGACCTATTGCCAAAGGTTGGTTTTCTGGCTGCGAATAACCTCGTCCACTCTCTCTCTCCCCCCCCCCCCCCTCTCTCTCTCTTTCTCTCGTCGTTGCCTTTCTATTTTATGGGCCTCTTTCCCCGTCGCGAATATATATATAACTCGTATATTTTTCGACTTCATTCCTCGTGGTAAACAAATAATATTTGCCTGGTCCAATTAAAGTGTTTGAGACATCGCACAGACCTCCATAGCTAAAACCCTTTTCTCTCTCTCCCTCTCTTGCTTTCTCTCTGTTCTCTAGTTCGTTAAAATTCGTGCATGAATTACGATCAACCACGTAGCTATATATCCTCGCAGTAGTGATTGACTAATGAGCATGAACAAAGAAAACTTTTACAGGCTAAAATATATGTATATCACTGCACAGACGTCAATTATTTCATAACGCTGAGTATCGTCAAGTTTCATCCTTTCGGTAGCACCTGTGCTAATATCACTGAAGTACCTTTACGTAAAATCCTTCTATTCATCTATTATTAGAAACTACCAGTGGCAAAACCCCAAGACGATTTTTAACCATGTTTTCGTGATTGAAGACATTAGGGTGGCGGTGAAAAGTTGAGTGGGTGTTCGCAAGGGATGGGGGTTACAATACTGTGTATACACGCGGGTTAACCGTAAGGAGAGAAAAGAGGGAGTTTATGCCCTCTTCGTGTTTCAACTTTCGCGGTGGGTGTATATACGTGAAGACCACGTGAGGTTAAGCTACGAATATTTACCAAGCTACAAACAAGAATAATGTTATAAATAAAAAAGATGTTTGTTGGTGTTTTTGAAATTCTCCACTGCTTCTTTAACGATGTTACAAGGAAAGAATAAGGCTTGAAAAATGATCCTGTGAAAGAGTGTACAGTCAGTAATTAAATACAATAAGATCTACTCGTTCCAACATTCCTTTGAATCGCAGTAATTGCGACGATGAATACCAACGTTAAATTTACTCAGTTGTTCTTTCTTTGTAGCCTACTCGTAGCCGACTAATTAAGCATAGCATCGAGAGGTCCAACATTACGTCCTTTCAGAAATCCCATGGGGAACGAAATGCAAAGTGGGTCGTGAGATAGACATAAACTCGGGGTAACCATGTAATAGGTGAAATGTTTGTGAGGAGTGTGAGAATGCAGGTAAACATTATTAGAAATTGGGATTCATGGGCCCTCAAGTGTAGCAATCAACCGATACACGAATCTCGTTTTGTATTCTAACGGGTTGGTTGAGAGGGGCAGCAGCCAAGCGGGGAGAGAAGTTTCGGTCCAATAATTACTGGCAAATTCTTTGTCGCATTTAACCATACGGCTGTTCGTAACTCACGCGTGTATATATGCAAAAAGTTTGAATTCCGCAAGCTCGGAGAATGAAGAGAAGAAGAAAAGGGTGAAACGGAAGAAGAAGAAGTAGAAGAAGAAGGGCTAGTTCGTGAGGAAAATCGGCTGAGTTGGTTTTGCCCCGAACTCGCGCGTTCTCTTCATTTCTACTTCTCTTCTTTGCTCCTGCGGGTAAACCAAACGAGAGAGAATTCAACCACGGAGCATACTATGCACACAATATATATCCCCCCCCGTACTAGAAAACCCAAACCTCGTAGTATACTCCTCGTTCTCTCGTACACGTTATATAACTATAACCTTCTTGTATTTTCACTGGTGTAATTTTCCGCCGGCTTGTCCTGGCGAATGTTTATTCATAAGTCGGACGAATGCACCTCGCCACAGCCGATTGTCCAACGACCGATTCTACCGCGCCAACTGACCTCTGCCATCCTCCCTTCCGCCACCAACAACCCCTACATTTCTCTCATAGATATGTACACCGCTACTCCACTTTCCCTCGCGTGTTGCTGATCGTTCGTTAACCCTTTATCATATCTATGCGATATTGTCGTACGAGGAGGAAACAAAAAAACACGTGTCTTGTGTAACGTATTTTCTGTGTTTCCAGTGCTCGCAAAAGACGCTTCCATATTTATGATTTTGAACTTTGGATCGTTGGCACGCGAAGAAAGCTGTTTTCTTTATTGCCCAATTAGATTATTATAAAAATTGCCTACTGGACTATCAAAATTGCTCGATTTTTTCTGAATTTTGTTTTTTTTTTTTAGAAGTACAGAAAAAAAATGTTCGACTGTTAAAAAATTACGTGAAAAATAGCAGAAAGAATTTTCGTTGCAATTCGACGATGCGAGCTCTGTTCTATTTCTCTCGTTACTTTGGAAAGGAAAAAAATTTCTAAGGGTGAATGATATCGCGATTATATCAAGGCTTAGTGGAGGATGAAAAAAGCTCTTAGGTCTTCCCCAAACACCGACTATCATAATCGTCTACTTCTTTATATTCTTCATGAAGATTATTAGACTCCGATTTAAGATTTCGGCAGCATTTTCCTACGGGGCTAGAAAGATAAAGAGAGCAAGCGAGAGAACGAGTGAGACAGAGAAAGAGAGAGAGAGAGAGAGAGAGAGAGAATAGGAAAGAAAATTATTATCTGTTATCGTACGTTGTTATCTTTTGTTCAAGTCGAGAATATGAGAAAAAGAGAAGGAAGGAAGGGGGGGGGCGGGTGAGAAAGAGAAGGATAGGAAAAAGTCCACGTGAAGGTAAAATAGAGAGAAATATGCGAGAATTTATCATCGGCGGACAGCCTGCTGCTCGCTCATGCCCATTCGCTGCGTTATTAAATTAAGTTACCTGCACCTTGGAATTTTTCCTCATTACACAGCGAGAGGAACAAACCAATGTGAACTTTTTCAGCATTTTCGTTCTCTCTGGCGTATACTTCTACTATGTACTTCCTATCGTTCTCTCTTTTTTTCTGTCTCGCTGTTTTTTTTTTTTTTGTTTTTACGAAACCCAAGTGCGTTTCGGCTGTGTAAAAATTACGAAATAATACTAGAACTATAGCCGTATATAGAAAGAGGAAGAGAGAAAGAGATGCGAAGAAAAAGAAATGAAGAGGGAAAGGGGTAAAGAGAGGAAGACAGTAGTATAGCGTTACAGCCGTTCTGGTAATTGCAACGGGGGATGCAATACAACCGTGTAAAACGAAACAGGTTTTAGAGGACCGTTACCGACCACCTCTGCTCTTTTCTCTGCCCTTGCATATCGCCTTCTCTTCCTCCTTCCTCCTTCCTCCTCATCTCTTTTTCCTCCTGTGATTCTCCTCTTATAAATTTAGCAATCGCAGTTTGAGTTCACACGAAACTGTTTTCTCTCTCTATCTCTTTATGCAAACTTAGTATGTGGAGATTGTAGTTACAACCCGCTAAATCCGACAATAATTCCTCCCAAGGTGAGCCATCAGAATTAATGAAATACGAGCCTAGTGAATGAAACTTTCCAAGATTTGTATGTCAACGCAACACAAGTAACAACGCAAGGAAAAAGTCCAACAGTCGAAACAACACATATGAAAAACATTATTAAAATAAATTTGTTGTGAGATGCTCATTAAAATAAGGGCAAAGCACATTCTCAGATTTGTCCCAAAACACACAATTCTATTTGTATTGTAAAATTATAATCATCGCTCATGGAATTTCGATGTTTATGAAGAATTTATTATGTAGCACAGAGCGACTGTTATGATTTTCAAATGAATGTGACAAGGATAGTTTTGTATTGTACATTGTAAATAAAATGATGTTATTTCTGATTCCTTTTAACTGATACACGAAAGGCAGGATAAAAGCCAGGACAAATATGATGAGGTTAAAATAACAATAATAAATATTGACAGATATCATGGATCGCGAAACATACAACGTGGGTATAATAGGCGAATGAATGTTTGAATAATACTATTTTCCGAATCGTGGCTCGTATTTTGTTTTAGTTATGCAGTCCGACGAACCGTTATGTATGGTTTGAAACAGGAGATGGTACAAGAGAGGGAGAGTTATTTTGTTTGTGGTATAATGTGGACACGTGTTATTTTGACATTTGAATACTTGGTCGTTTGTTGACAGCCTCGTTATGGGCATGTTTCTCGCATTGCATTTACAACCGAGAGTGTGCCCTGGCTGATTCGTACTATCGTATCTCCTAACTTAAGTAGATGCAGTTGTTTGTAGTTATCGCCATATGTTGAAGGTAGCAGAGCTCGTCGAGTTTCGAGTACAAATAAAGGAGTAGAAAAAGATGTTTACGACAGAAATAAATTTATTCTCTGATGCGAGGACTTACCATTCAGGAAGAAAAGCTTCACTTCGGTATACCAGTCAAGTTGTCTCTTCCCCGTTCTTTCCCCAAACAGACAACTTTCACTTGAAATATATTGAATTTTGAAGAATGACAAAGATCCGTCACGACGCGAATCCGCGTGTCGCGCGAGGTATCGAAAATAAAAATGTGAAACAATCTCGAAAGACGAAAATGTAAATAAAAAAACAAAACTCCTACGCCTCTCGCGTGTTCACCACGTTGTGGAGGCTCTCGATCCTGGAAGAGAGTCGTACGCGGACAAAGATCGGACCAGTAACTGCGATACGTCGAGCAATGAGAAGGTTTGCCCCCAAATCGCCTGTCGTGCTGGTTCTCCCTCCGGTTAGTGTGCGCATGCTCCGAGTATATTTCACCGCCGAAACGAAAACCCCTTTTCATCCCCTTTCGTTCCTTCAAACGAGACAACCTGCCTCTCTTCTATTCCATTCTATAAATCACTAGCTTCTCTTTACCTCTCTATCTTTCTTTACTCATATACATATATATTTCATCCTTTTGGAACTTATGACCTCGAGGGATGTATTCCAGTATATTAGCAAAAGCTCTAGTTTATGTCGTTTACAGCAGGATCAATGCGAACATCCTGTTAGTCAAAGAAGCGACAAGAATAGTGGAAAACAACGTATTAAGCGACATTTACAAAGCGGTGGGAGGAGGGACAGAGCTGGGGGAGGGTCTAAAGCTAGGTGGGTGATGAGAGTCGAAGATGTAATAAATATAATAGCGGTGCGGTGATAGGAATTCGAAGGGGTTCTGTTGAGGGAAGCAAAAGGACTTGGAGGCGCTTGCGCGAACCGGCTGAAAACGTGGGGGTGCACGGGGGTGAGTCAGTCAGGCCGCAGCGCGCGCTCAGAAAAGTACCCTTACGCGGCTGCAGGATACCGCCGGCACGGGACGGCGGCACACAGTACCGGCACGGTGAAACGCGGGGTGGTGCGGCGCGGCCAGGCTATTTTCACCCTTCTCTCTCTCATTCCCGTACTCACACGTTGAACATTATCATATATATGTTTATATATAAACATACATATATATATATATAGGCATAAGTACATAAACATATGTCTATATACGTTTGAATTCACGCATGTCCATATATGTACATACGTAAAAACATTCTCCTACTCTGATCCTTCCTCTCACTTGGCGAGACAGAAAGCACGCTTTCTTCCTTCGCACACGACCCACCGATCATACGAATTCAATACAGCCTCTTATCACGAGCTGACTCTGCTCTCTCACTCCCTGGAAAAGTGTTTTGACATCATCAACGTCAAAGAAAAGAAAAAGAAAAAACAGGCAACTCGAGTCTTCGAACCTTCGTCGAATTATAATCGCGAGCTTAGTTCATAAACTTTAAGTGTTTCAAACGGATTCGCAGCAAACGTGTCGGAGCTATTGACGCTAGGCAAAGGCGAGATAGTTCGTTGAGAAATCTTCCGAAAGTCTCCTCCTCGGATGAAGACGAGATTGAGACTTGTGTCAGTGGGTCACGACTCTTGGGCTAAGTTTTGAGTGACACAGGAGTCTCTGAGTCAAAGTGGATGATGAAATCCAGAGGGAAATAGTGCAGTGGAGATATATGTTTTGAAAAAGGTTTTTGTGATGTAGAAACTGATTGATTTATACACAGGAAACGCAAAACTTGTTCGTATATCTTCGAACGCTTTTGACAACCGCATTATTATCGGAATACCCCAGTGTGTTTGTGCGAACGTCAACCCTTATCGCGATAGCCTTTTAATCGCGATGTGCTTCGATTGATCGGCTTGTAAACGAGTGGAGGAAACGAAAAATGAGATAACGAACAACACCCAAGTGTGTTTTAGTCAGGGACAAAATGTATCGAATACACGAACTCATGAATCGTTAGTCTGCTCTGACTAACGTGTCTTTACCGCGACCATCTAAGACGCGAGTTTGTCGAAAGTATTTTATTATCTAAAACTCGAATTCGCAATTAGACACTGTGAAAATATGGAATGGTCGTGGAATCACAGGAAGAAAGCTCAAACGTTGCTTAAAAAAATTACAATCGATTTTCATACAACGGTCCTTCGAAACTCGAAATAAAATAATATTTCGTGTCTTGACGATAGTGCAGACAATTCTACGATAATTCATTGCATATATCCGTGTCAATTTTGTGCAATTTTGAGAAAATAGAGATCGAAAAAGTGAGAGAGAGAGAGAGAGAGAGAGAGAGAGAGGGAGAGAGAGAGAGAGAGAGAGAGCGAAAGAACGAAACAGAGAGACAGGTAGAGAGATCGAGGGGAAAAAGCGGATATATGACAGTGAGGATTAATCAAGTTTCAAAATTATCCAATTGCTTCTCATAATGTGGGGAATAATTTGGTGACC
Source organism: Rhimphoctona megacephalus (assembly GCA_963989365.1). NCBI lineage: Eukaryota > Metazoa > Arthropoda > Insecta > Hymenoptera > Ichneumonidae > Rhimphoctona > Rhimphoctona megacephalus. Next base: position 12,091,779 of record OZ022421.1, on the reverse strand, counting down.
GATAATTACGATAATAATATTATTTTAATATAAACGTGATCCGATACGATATTTCATTGTGATATTTTGACACATTTTCAAACACCGAGATTTTAACGTTATCCGGAAAATGATACGAGAATGAAACTTTGAAATAGTCGTTTAACAGGATTAAATCAACACCGGGGGATCAAGAAGAAAAACATCGCAGCATTGTCCGACGGGATACAACGATTTACCCAAGAACAACACAGAAGATTTTTCTTTTCAACGTTCTAGTGTGTTTCTTCGATTTGGCTGGCAGGGGGGAAAAGTGCGAATTTCGTGTGATTGCTTATTCTTCGTTTTGTTTTCTCTGACATTCGTGATTTGTTTTTGTTTTATAGGGGACGAGAAAGGAAGCCAGAAGCTGGCAAAAGTTGGTGTTGAGAGAGAAGTGCGGTGAAGGGTCGACGAGGACAGAGATAGGCGACGGAGGAAGAGGGTGGTCAATATGACTCCCATCTTTCTCGTCCTGTTGGTGGCGATCGACTCGATTATCGCGCAGAATCATGTTGGTGAGTAAATGACCGGTTAATTGCAAAAAAAAAAAAAATGCGCGTACAGCGGAGAAGAAGACGTCAAATTACGAAAATGAAAAAAGCGTCAAAAATCTACGGAGTGCTGATCGAAAGTGGCGCTTATTTGGCGTCGTTTTTAGTTCCACAAAAGACTAAGTCCACGAGGCAAACGCTACAACGAACGAACTCTTGTTTATAAGTGTTATGATCAATATTCAAAGACGCTTTATATTCGGTGTCAATTTTTTATGTCCGTCAGTCGTAACGATCGGTAGCTCATTCCCGTGTGCTGTGTTCGTTTTTCAAATATTTACTCGCCAATTTTTATGCACAGTTTCGATAATTAATCCTTTACTGTATAAGCCACGAGTCAACTTTTCTTTTCTTTTGCTAACCTGCGTTTGAAATATTAATTACTATTTCGCACTGTCGTACGCAGCTTTCGTAAAGTGAAATAATTTTTATTTGCGGAATGAATTCGTTTTTATATTTCCGCGGCATTCTGACAACGACAAATATGAATAAACATTTTCCGGCGTGTTTGAAACTATTCATATTCCGAAGCTCAAAGAGCCTAATTACATATTTTGCAATTATACATTTTTTTTCTTCTGGCTCTTCGTAATTGATGGGATAGAGGATTAATTAACTGTGTTACAACCGTTAGAAAAGGATCTATATTTTCCGGCGCCTTTACCGAGCCCAATAGTCCATAAAATCAAAAAAGCACCGATCGTATCGACGTTTCGAACACTGTCAAAATCTCAAGTCATATAACGCACATATTGGCTCGTTATAACGAAGAAAAATATCGGGATATAAATTAACGTGTGTGTAAATTAAACGATCAGTGCTATTCTCAATGGCATTAATCCCTGGACAAACTGAATATAACTCGCTGGAGTTTTTTGAGTGTCGCGTAATATGTATATAACGCGTATATATACATAATCGACGTATTTTCAACCCTCCGAAAGACGATAGACCACAGCTTGTAGCGATTGACGAACAGGCAGAATGCTCGAAGGGTTTCAATGAACTCTCTTCCCCGTCAAACTCTTATTACAATTTTCTTCCCTCTTCCTGATTCGCTAATACAATTTAAGTACAAAATTAGACAGTATTATAGCTCTGCACATGACGTATTAGAACATCTAGGAGCTGAATCTTCATTGAACATTTTGGAAACCCATATATTGAGCTGTTATCATCGTGCCATTATGTAGCACCGCATTAAACCCATTGAGCCTTCTTACGCAGGCTTCATCCTCGTAACGATGATGTATTCTCGGAATTTCAGTTAGTTAATTACGTTGTACTCTCCGAATAATAATCCTAATTCCGCGGTCGGATATTCGGCTTGGATTAGGCCAGGAATAATGCCCTGGACCAACGAAACTCTCTTTCTGCTTATATATACAAGTACAACATAAACATATACATACATATACAAACGTACATATCTGCATGTACCGTCGTTGCATTCTATACTGCTGTTTCGTACCGTTCTACCAACACTGTATATATACGAGTACCACAAACATTGGTTCCCTGTAAATGGGACCAGTGTCTCTGGTCCTGTTTCCGATACATAAAGACTGCTACCATCGCCGAAGTACCGAAACTCGATAAATATCAATTTCACGGGCTCGATAAATGTACAAACATTTCCGGATACTTGATTCGTGCAACTTCGCTTAATTGGAGAGTCTTTTATCCTCATCGAATTTCCATTGATTAATTAATCACGCTTCTTCTTTGACCCACTAATTGAAGAATAAATGATGAAGAAAATCGTGACAATGAAAAAAATTTGGTTAATTTACAAGCTACGAATTCAATGTTTATCTTCCAACAATACAAACATAACGTACCGCAAATTATGTCGTGTATTTCAGTACAGTATAAACATTCGAATACTGTTATATCACGTAAATTAAATTGGTTATTCTATTATAATGTTATTACGGATAATTAGATATTTCAATCGGTCCTATCTTTCTCTCCAATGAACTGGTTAATAATGGGCTTGCGTAGAACGTGGTGTTTTTGGTCAGGCTCAATATCGTAGTGCAGGGACTGAAAATAATGAAGTATTCATTCATTAACAGCACCATTTTATAAGGCAAATTTATATTTATCAATGATTTTTCGTTGGTAAACGATTTTCGAAAATGCATCAGTTGCATATATTTAGAGGTATTTTTATATATTTTTATGTATATTTAGAGGTATATTTAGATATATGCAATTAATTATTTAAAACGAGGTATGTAATGACATACTGTTCACTTCTTGGCGAATCTGACTTTTGACGAGGTCGATCGTTGAATAATTATAGTCACAAGACTCGAGACCAGTCGAATTATTTCTATATATATATTCTTATCTACAAACGGTTATGTCTATGTATACTTCTTTATAAATATGTATTTATACATATATATGAGCGTATATAGCCGGATTCCTTTTCATAGTCGATGCAAATTTTTTTTCTCACGCCTCTCTCCTGTCAGGTTGCTCGTTGCACGTTCCACTGAGCCGCTCGAGCTCCTGGGGCGTCACGGAGATTTCCTTGGAGGTTTCCACACCAACGTAAAAACATAAAAACAACGAGGGTGAAAAAAAAAAATAAGAAAAATGAAACATTTCGGATCTATCAAGCGAGCTCCGCTCAACACTTCAACTATGTTTATACACATTTTTTTCTTTCTTATTTTTTTTTTTCTTTTTATATAATCGGAGCTAAGATTCGCACGTTAAAACCCTGCTCATTTGATAACCCCATGAACACACCCGAATCTTCATGTTTTTCATATTGTCAACCAATGCCCATTGTTTCGTTGTTTCTTCAATGTTTTCGCACCACTGTTTTTATCTTTCATTTTTTATTTATTTCGAGAAAAATAGCTAACAAACAGATACGTTTCTCTTTATTCCAGGCTGCTTCTCATAATTAAAAAGTTGAAATCCTCTGCTATACAATTCGCATCATATTGTGCGGAATTACAAAAAAAAAACAATATTGCCAGCTATATTGTACGACTATAATTAGAAATTCCAGGATTGAAGCTTTTTCAGTGTTGCTTCACTCTGCTGCTGTGCGTTTTTAGTATTTTTCATATGGATTTCCAAAATTTTATTATCATTTTACACGTTCTTACACTAGCTTATCGATGGGTTAGTTTTTTCTATTTTTCGAATCGTAAATTGTTTTGTTGGACCAAAAGAACATACATATTTTGCAGCCTATAAGTACGATTAAAATTTGGACTTTTTTTATGTGAAGAAAATAAATTTTGTTGCTTTCAGCATAATTTTGAAAGCCTGTACGAAACTATAAATAAAATTCAAAAATTCCTCAATCTCCGAGAGCCACTTGACGTAGACTTTTCTACGCAACTTTTCTTGGCGATGATATGAGAAAATCTACACCAGGCTTTCCAGGTATTTTTTTTATTATTAAACATCACCTTAATGCATACCTAATACTTTCAAATCTACACTGTATTGTACTTCCTTCATCTCGCGCCAGGCTTCATTCCTTTCGCCTGTGATACGCTGCATGAATCTCCCGGGTTTTTCAACGCTCTCGCGCAGCCCGCAGGAGAAGAAAAGAAATTATTTTACACCCTGTTGGAAAAATCGTAAAAGCCAACCAGAGATTGTACCTGGATGAAAAATACATGCGTATACTTTATGCTTTCAACATCGCTTTCGTACCAATCTACCGTTTTATTTCTTTCGGAGCTTAATGAATTTTTAACTTTACGCGCAGAACAATAATGTATAATCGCTTGCGAAATTTTAAACTGATGGTCTCTTCAAACTTAAAATATTTCGAGTTTCAAGAAATAAAAAAGTTTGATGTTCAATTCCTTTTATAACTCGAAAACTACTGATCGAATTTCCATACAATTTCGTGGACAGAATCGCAGCACTCTAAGGTAAAAATGCAAAAAACAAATATTTTTTTTTATAGATATTTTCTTAAAACAGCTCATTTCGATGTGTTTTGATTTAAAAAACACTAAAAACACCATTTATTTTTTTACGACTATAAAATTTTGTAAGAAACCTCCAAAAACTAGTATTTTAGTTCCTTTTTCGACATAATCTCAATGATCAGTGTGTAATTCGGATTTTTTGACAATTTTTCCGAAAAGCTAATGAAAAAAGGAAAAGAATACTTTTTCGTGTTTCTCAATATCTCAATTTAAAAGAAAATTACATCACTTTGAATGTTGTCTCCCTTTTTTTCTCTCACTCTCTTTTTTTGTATGTGCCATCTGTATTTCATTTGGCCCGACCCTGTTTTTCTCTTAGCTTTTTCATTGCCTTCTTTTTCGTTTAGCTTTCCCCTCAGTTCTTCATAGCTCCCATCACAACGTAACGCGTTCGCGTCGGTAGAACATTCGACGTTATTTATCGTCATTCTCCTGGTCCCGAGCGATCGAATAATTTACATATCTATATGTATACACGTAACTGTCTATGGATATTGAACCTCGGGGGATTCGATTTTTTACTCTTGTTCAAACCGCTGCGTCCCTATTTTTATTTATTTCGTTTGCTCATTTTTTTTGCGCCAATAATTAACAAAGTGGACAGATAGTGCTCGATACGAGGACTTGATATTGAGCGTCGATGATGGAAACCGGTGGCAAGTATCCACAAATGGGTGATACATTGAGCCACAGTTACGAACACATCTGGGCCACGTTTAAATGAATATATGTATAGAGATTTTGTGAGCTTAAAATATGAGCTATCATCTTTCAGGGTGTGCCATCGACAGATAAAAAATGAGTATATCGATTATTTTAATCACTTGAGGGGGAGGTTATTTTGGCACTCGAAAAAAGGTGAATTCATAATTTTCTTTCAAAACGCAACAAACAACGATCCCATTGATTAAAAAATAATCGAAAGAATATATTAATGGAAAAAAAATATATAAACAATGATACTGCAGCTATATTCTCGAAATTATACCACGAATGTACAATAATTGAAACCATACAATTGAATGGGCTTATGGGTTTAGGGGTAGTGGAGAAAATGTTCTATATTTAAGGAATGGCTATATTTATTACGCTGATATGGCGCAGAGTCTCTTGAAATTGGAGAACGATAGGAAGCAGAGTCTCGAACGAGGGCCAAAATTTATGAAACGTAAGTGCAGTTCAGTGTTTTGGGGCGGGATAGCAATTTTTATCGGACATGCACTCTAATGCCTGAACATTGGGATAAACGTATATAAGTAGAATCGGGATACGCTAACACTTTTGTAATTCACGAATTTATTTAGTTTTGACAGTTGGAAAGGTTTCTATAGTTGTGGTTAATCGGTTAACTCTTCTCGGTTCTACAGTTTCAATGAACAGGAGGGTTGAACAGTAGAGAAGAAAAAGAGGATTGAAATATGGTAGGTATTGTGAAATGCCAGAGAGGGTGGGCTGTAGTAAAAATGAATTGCACAACTTCGTTGGTACGCAGGCTTTCTCATTCGTCGTATCATAAGTCCAAGAGAATTTGCTTATCGATGCCCACAACGATTGTGGCGAGGAGTAAATTACTTTGAGAATTTAGCGGAAGCTCGTGCTGTTTAGTCAGAGAATAATTTAGATATATACTTTTCTCTCTATCGTACTTTCCTCTATCCCTCTTCGTTCCTCGCTTATACGCTTTCTCACCGTATTACCTCTCGGCAACAGAGAAGAAATGGGTGGAGGGAAAGAGAGAGAGAGAGAGAGAGAGAGAGAGAGAGAGAAAGGAGTCCTCTCTACTTTCTTATCTTAACAGCCCATCTACATTGTCTCGGTAACGTTACTCCTCTCCCGCTCCATCCGACGAGTTTATCGTCAACGTAAACAATGCGTTTCTTTTTTTCTTCTTTTTTTCTTTTGTTTTCGGAGTAGTCGCGAAGGTAGTAGAAGAGAGAGAGAGAGAGAGAGAGATATAGAGTGAGAGAGTGAGGAAAAGAGAGTGAGGCAGGAACTGCATGGAACACTTCGTAACGGGCACGTCACCCGGAACTACGAAGGTTAGGAGGGCGATTTCCACCTGGAATGCCGATAAGAACTCCGAATCGTCCAACCAACGGGCCTTTACACCATCATCAGTCTCGCAACCTAATGTACCTCTCTTTTCTTACAACACCTTTATACACATGACTCTTCTGTTTGAACAGGCGATCATTCTCTCGAGGTGACAGTTTTTTCTCAACCTTTCTCTCTCTCTCCCTTGATCTCTCTTCATCCGTCGCTCATTACGAACTTTTTTTATTTTGTATACATTTTTCTATTTGTACACAAAGCATGATTACTACATGAGCATTAAATGATTCAAACCCATCAAGACACTTGGTCGGTCGCTGCTCCATATAAAATCAACCGAGACCCCATTCCTTGATACGCACGTGCCTTTTACATGCTCCCGTCACTTACGAATTTCTTAAGCTCATTGTGCTAAGCCGGAGCAAAGAAAAAAAAAATTTCGGTCGCACAGGCGAAACCCGAATAAAGCCAAAAACGTTCCGTCCCCAGGGAATATACCCTCGACCCCGTATACCCAAGTCTGACCGCAACCAGAAGGGATCCCCTGTACTCACCGACGATAAAAATTCTCCGCTACCAACGTGTTTTGACCTTTCTTGCCCATTCTCAAACGAGAGAAGGTGATGCTTTATCCTACCCAACATTGAGTGCCGAATATATTCCCTTTTCCCAAGTCACACAGGACTCTCCACCTTATTTTTATTCCCTCTCGAGCCTCTTCTCTCTCTCTCTCTCTCTCTCTCTCTCTCTCTCTCTCTCTCTCTCTATCTCTCTCTCTCTCTTTTCTTGTTCTTTGTATATGGGATTCACACATTCCAATTAAACGTACCCTGGTCCCGTGGACTTCTTGAATAAATCTACGTTTGCCCGTCTTCATATAAGTAGCGTGTATAACGAGCTACAGCTGTGGAACATTTAGAAAACTTGTGGTTAATATTAAGCTTGTGGTTAGTATTGTGGTTAACTAGACTTGTGGTTAATATTAAGATATGATAATAAAAACGTCACTTGGATTATCTAACTCGGGTTTTATTCGATCGACGAATAATTACGTGAATTTTGATGATATCAAATTGAGAACTCATTCTTTGCAAACAATTCAAATGAGGGAATGTTTAGATTCGTTATTCAATGAAAACGTCAGATTTTCGTTGAAAATTGCTCTTCGAACGATGAAAAATTGAGAAGTTTTCATACAAATTTTAACAGTTTATTCTCGAATGTATAAACAATAGAAATTTGCATGAAAAAACGATTTTTCATAAATTTCTCATATGAAATGATCCGTTAAATACTTGATTCTGTATCTTCGCTTGTAAAACGTAAAAAACGAAATACCTTGTATTCCCTAACGAAATTGTGAATCTTGAATGTAAAAACAATCGAAATTTGCATAGAAAAGCGATTTTTCGGAAAATTTGACAGGCAATCCGTCAATATTTCGTAGGCTAGTTTGCAAAAAAGTGCATCATCGATCATTCAATGAATACTGATGAAATTGTCATGCAAACTTGACAAAGACAATAGTATTCCGAGAGAAGAGTAGAAAACAAGGGGTTTTGGTGGGTATGGGCAAAACGAGCTTATTGTAGATACACTGGTTCGAGGCGAGCAGTATATGGGCAACGCTCGAATCATATCTGATATAATTGTCGGTCGGCAACATTGTGCCCGAGATGGTGGAAGCGAGTTTTGCTATACACACGTACGTTCGAGCGGTAGGGGCATCCGCAGATTGCCGGCAATAATAACATTAATAATGGGAGTTACCTCCGAGACGTTATATCGGGATTATTGAACAAGTGTTTGGCCGTGTATGGAGGAGGGGAGCACCTCTCGCCGTGTTACCTATCGAGAGAAATTGCATACACAATACGCAACTGTGTGAAGTTTCCTATATAAGCGAATATACACAGACGACATATACCCTAACATTATAATTATGCACGTTGATCGTGGGTGGAACGGCGCGTGAGTGTTTGTCTCGCCACTGTCCGTGTCAACCCGTTACATGCGCTCTATAGGCTTCTCAGCTAAACTTCCGGTAAATGTTCGGTCAGCCCTGCCAATGCCAGAAGAGAAATTACAAGATATTTCCATTGAAACCTTTTTCTTGACGATTTGGAAGTCTACATCATTCGAATTCATTGAAACTTGTCTATTTTTTTTCAACGGATTATTTATTTATAGCAAATACTTATATTGTAAATTCAGGACAGCTGGGAATTTTCCAGTGGGAATGAATAAGTAATAATACGATAAAAATAAAGATTCGTTGTATCCTGTGTGTGTGGAGGTCGAGACTATTTTTGTCGGTCCACAAATTCTTGACGAAACGTCGGTATATATATATTTTTGGTCGAGGGTGCAGTTTAGGACGACCCAGTGGACTGGCTTTGTTTGCTGGTTCGTTTTTTTTTTTTTCGATTCTTTGCGTCCTCTCATCTTATGTACTGCTATCAACTATTACGACGTTCGGTTCTCTCCAGTCGTAGGTGTCTCTCGAGACCATCGTCCATTCTACTCGAGCAATCCACCTTCGAACGTCTGCTGTGAACTTCTTTTTATCTCTCGGTCTGGTCGTCACACGCGCGAGTATCCGTTCGCATTTCTTCAGCTTCTCAAGGGAACGCGTAACCAGCCTCTTCGATCAATTCCTTTCTTGCGCTTCTTTCCTCACTTTTCTTCGTTCGCCGTCTCTTTTTTCTATCCTTTCTTCCATTTTACTTTTCCGCCTTTTTTACCTTCGTTCCATCTTACTTGTTCATTTTATACTGATACTCTGATAGATTTTTAGGTTCTTTTTTAGTTAAAGGAAACGGAAGAACGTTATAAAAAATATTCTTTTCTTCCAATCAATAAATCAACTCGATTTGATTAGCTGTTGATTTATCAATAAAGTCTTTAAACCTTTTGGAAATTATTATTGTTACGATCGAATTCCTCCTTTTACCCTTTAACGCGTATCCCCATAAGAAATTTATTTCACACGGTCATCAATTAGCATCAACCGTTATTGGAGGCACGACCGTACGTGAGTACATGAGGTGGCTGAAAAAGAGCTGAGGTGAAGCGATAAGTTGGAATCCCCACCGTCTCGAGGCTGTTCTCACGCGGTTCTTTTCTCTATTTTATACGGCGTGAGGGCACAATAAAAGTGGCGGTTTTAGCAGTCGTTGTGTGTTGGCCAACGATTCTTGTGGGGCAGCCCGTCGTGTCGCGCACGGTAGCTTACGTTAAACACTGTTAAACCGCCGCTACCAAAAGCACTCGTTCTACTATCGCTATGGTTTGACACGCGAAGTTGCTTGTTGTTGAGAATCGCGTGTCGAACCATTATATCGAAAGCACACAAAGTTCACATCGAAACTCCCCCTCCATCGCCAACAACTGAATTCCCTCTTTTGTATCTATTCATTCGTATCAGTCATTTTTCCCTTCATTCACCTATAACCGCACTACTTCTACTACACAATCAATACCAATTAATTTCGTAGCGCATTCTCCTCATCGAAATTATTGCTGAGTCAAGAGTCGATTGAGTGAACTAAACTCATTAAATTATTTCGCATGCTTCTTGCTTTTGTACTTTAACACGAAATATTCAATATTGTTAACAGCCACTAATTATATCGTCAACTTTGAAAATTCAATTCCGAAATTGAAATGTTTGTTCTTCGAATATTTGAAAAACCTCTTCTTTACATTTCTTATAATATTTTAATCATAATTCTTTATTTGTTGCCTTTTTTAATGATTAATAGTCGGTCAATATGACATAATTCGACTGTTTTATTCAGTTTGTATTATTCGTTTTATTTATTTGAAGAGGCAGAGTTTTATTTTGTTGAATACAGTTTAAAATGATATTAATCTGATCCTGTGCAATCCTTTTAAATAGTTCTTTTTCTCCGTACAATTTTCATTTACTCGGAAAAGATTCAAGTGTTTTATTTGATGTTTTTTCTCCGGGATTTATATATGAATTTGCCGTTCCTACTCTTCACTATACGGGATTAATAATCTCTGGCCACGTATCTTGCTGGCCACGAGGATCCGCCTTCTCTTCTTTGCAAAGCCAGATAGTTTCGGTATAGCGACTACTGTATTATACATATAGAGCGTGTCGTATTGTACAGTTTGGTAACACTGTATAAGTAGAGGGCGGTAAGCGCGAGCTGGGGCAAACTTCTGCGGAGGAACGACAACGGGACAGTTATTAATTAATATGGCGTGTACCCACAATATGCTCATATTCTCGGCTTGCAAACCGCTCTTACTCGCCCTCCCTCTCTCTCTCTCTCTCTCTCTCTCTCTCTCTCTCTCTCTCTTTCTCTTTAGCCCTGCGTCCCTTTGATTAATTTTCTTTTTCGCCACACAGCAAAATATATATACACTTTATGTTACTCCGTATGTGCTAAAGGATCAGATTCGTCGTCGGTTCCACTTGAATTACTCGAAAGCACCCTACATAACTTACAAGACTTTTTTTAATTTCACTTCGAATGCTATGAAAAAGGCCTCGAGCAAGTTAGGAAATCAAATCAGGAATGTAGTCGTATAAAACATTTGTGCTAATGAATTATTGTGTATTTATTTTTATTTTCGCCATTTTTTACTGATTATTTTAGCGGATTTGTAGGAAAAGCCAAAAAATGTTGGTCCAATTTTCGTAGCCTGAATTCGCAACACAATATCTTAGGCAATCATAAATAAAATAAATTTTGTTGCAAATTTGAATTGTAAAATTATAATCCCATTTCTCGTTTATTGTAACAAATTTTTCCGGACTGACTGGTCAATTTTATTGGCTATTGAAATATTTGGAATATAAATTGGAAAATTTCGTAGTACTATGGAAATTTAAAGGTGTTTTTGAAAACTTTGAACGAGCATAATTTAAATTCTATTTTGCTTAATAGTGAATATTTCCGTACAATTATTTATGTGCAAATTATAAAATTGATATATTGAATTTTCATTTTTACGTGTTCAATTTTTTTTTAAACTTCTTAATTCGTAATAAATAGAACTCTGAGATATTTTTACATTCCAGTGTACCACGCTCTAAATTTCACCGTGATTTTTATCATCAAATCTCTTGATAATTTTATTTTTACCAAGTCGACATTTCAACTGCAAGGACTTTTGATTTTCCTTTAAAATAATATAAATCCAGTGCGCAGTCCGGGTCGTTAACTCTCGAAAACCGTGAGATAGTGTATTACGATGCGTGAATGTTTTGGAGCTCAACAGCAGGAGGCCGAACGTTTTTGTCGATAAGTATGAAAATATAAAACGCATAGTTCGGACGTTATATACGGTTATATAAATGTGTGCTTTAGGAAATCGAGTCCACGCACACGAGTGGAAACAAGTAAGGGAGATAGATACCGTTATATATATATAGAAGCTCGAACTATAGTGTGATTGTAGTATAGTATAGATATGAAATGGATGGGTTGTTGAAAACGTATAGGCTATTTGGCGACTAGCCAAACTGGTACTACGTTCACAGACTTTGGTGAATCGTCTTCTTCGTCTCTCGTTCGTACTATTCTCCACGTTTCTCTTTTTCCCTCGATCTTCTCTTGGCTAGGCATGCCTCTCTTCATTGTCGAATGCATGACTAGTACGCGGAGGTGCTCGCAGGTGGCTGCAAGCTCGCCTCGAATGAGAGGTATACGGGTTTGCCAAAAGTTGAACACATCGAGGGTCAGTCCTGCATTATATATGTATATACATAAGATTGTTGAGTGCTTTGACCCTTGCGAGTAGGACCTCCCAGTTATAATTCTTCGGGGTAGGAGAGGACGTTATATATGTTATGTATCAGAGATAGGGTTCACCACAAACCACCAAATCAAAATATTCTGGGATCGTATACCATACGATTCTTCTCTGTGATTCGTTGACTCTTCGTTGAACGTTATCGTTTGACGTTCATTTCGCTAATATAGTACACGACTATATGACGAATATATATCTTCATATATATATGTATGGAAAACTTATGGCAATATATTATTACATATGGTATAAAGTTGCAATAAAAATCCAGTTGCAATGTCATGTGGAGTAATTGAATGGTATTCCTAGAACGGGAGAATATGGTAGAGAGGTTAGCCGATAGGGAAATGTATTGTTCGAAGCATGGGGTGGGGAGAAGGGGGTGGTGGTTATAGGGACGTTTTTCTCCTATACTCGGACCGAGAGAGCTACCGGTCGACGTGGAGAATCGTCAGAGTGAGGGTAGAACCGCACACCATTCACCGAGCAGCCCGAGTTGATTTATCGGTGGGTAGCGTGACACCGTGAATAAATAGAAAGGTGATCGAAAACAAAATCCCACGGAAATGGGTATAAATGGCTGGCGAGAACGGGAATCGAACCTCGTCGCCAGCCGGCCCGGTTGCCGGTAGAAAAAAAAAAGAAAAAAATAAATAAATAAAACGCTACTGGAAAAAGGTGGAACAAAAACAGTGATAACAACAACACCAAGCGGGGACTCAGCTACGAAGAGCGTTCGACTGAACATTTTTTTTTTCACGAAATAATTGGCTTTTTATATGCATTAGTCGAGCCAGCATGTGAGTGCTATACTTGATTTGTGCCAATTAACAAAAGTAGTGGTCCTAATAAAGTTCTCGGGAAATAAATTATTAAAATAAGTTTGAATATCAACATGAAATTTTTGATGACGTAGAAAATAAATTGGGAAGAGTGCTTGAGGAAGAAAAAATCATTGGACGAGGAAATGTTGATAAAAAATGTATTTTTAACATGTTGGCGAATGAAATAATTTCATACTCAATTATATTATTCAGCTGGAGAGGGTCTCTTTGCGCTCTTTAGAGGTGGATGGTCGGAGGGAGAGATTGCAAGTGCGGTATGAGTGGCTCTTTCAGCACGGACCCGTTACAATTGAGACCGGTAGGCGGGTTGGTGGTTAGTAGTTTCGTAGGTAACCGACCTACGTACCACTGGTGTAGGGAGCATACCGAGTGCACGAATAAAGCAGACGGAGTAGTAGAGTGAGAAAAAATGAGAGAGTGAGATAGAGAGAGAGCGAGAGGGAGAGAGAGAGAGAGAGAGAGAGAGAGAGAGAGAGAGAGAGAGAGAGAGAGAGAGAGAGCGGGAGCGAGAGGAGAGAACCCACACCCGCCACCCAAGACTCAACAACCCAACAGCCGAAGAAGAGACCCACCTTCATAAATATTCACGATGAAATCAACCCCTCGATAATAACGGTCTGGCCTCTTCCCACCTTACTCTGAAATATACGCGATAAGTGTGGTATCGGGCGAAGGGAGAAGGCAACGCGACGTGGATGCCAACCATTTCTCGACAAATATTCACGTTTCAAAATTTCGCGGTGATAAATATCGAGTAAGTGAGTAGACTATGCGATTGAGTGTTCCAGATCATATAAACGAGACTTGGACTTTTGCCTTTTATTATTACGATTAAAACGATCTTAAAGTACGTGAGTATTATTTGTTATGTGCATTGAAACATCATGACCGCTCAGCTAGATTGGATAAAGAAGTGAAGTAGCAACAAAGAACCGCAACGGGACAGGCATCCTCTTAAAGCGAGTGGGAATTGCGTATATCTAACTATAATGAATCTCGCGAAGAAAGAATCTCTCGGTGGCTCACTGTGCCAGGTGGATTTAGTGTGGTAAACAGAAGACAGGCCGAGAGCAAGAGAATAGAAGATACATATACGGAGGAGAGAACACAGGGGCTGCTAGTGGGTGGGTTCACGATGCTGTCCGGCAAAAGAGTAAATTGGTAAAAATGTCTGGAGGTTGTTTGGGGAATGGCAAATACGAGCGAACTATCCTTCGTGGCCTGTCTTCCTGACTGTGGCTGCCACGAGCCTCTCTCTTTCCCGCTCACTAATTCCCTCTCCCTTCATTCGCTTTGCTCACTATACCCGAGCGAAAGCAAACCCAGCCGGCTCTCTCCGGCATTGCCAGCTCGAGCTCAAGCCCCGGGCTTCCCCGACCCACACGTATAGGTGAGGCATACTACACCATCTTCCACCGACGTTGCCTCTACCCGCTCCCGACGAGGACCAACGATGGAAACGGCGACGACGACGCTTTATTCCATGCCCTCTCTTACTCCCTTACTCTCTCTTTTCTTTCCCAGAGCTTCTATACTTTTCTCTTCTCTCTCTCTCTCTCTCTCTCTCTCCCCTCTCTCTCTCTCTCTCTCTCTCTCTCTCTCTCTCTCTCTCTCTCTCTCCCCCTCTCTCTCTCCCCCTCTCTCTCCCTCTCTCTCTCTCTCCCCCCCCCCTGCTTTCACTCTATTTCCACATTTCTGTCTTACTCGCCGGATACTATCCCGTATACCGTTGTACCGTTCACGACCCTTGTCTATGCTGGGCGTATTTTGCTGGCAATGGTTCTTCTCACGAGTAACCTGCACACGATGCCACCGTCCAACTGTCTACGCGAGTTTTTCTTCTCTCCTCGACCCTTTTCCTGCGTTCCCTCCATTTTTACACACTGCCTGAACCACTATTCGCCCAGAAAATTGAGTGTTTCACAGCCCACAGTTGGGAAAACACAACGATCTCTGTTGCGTGTTACCCAACCGAAATTCTTTAACGCCAACTGTCGAGCCCTTATTGTTTAACCTCAATGACGTGTCGTCGTTATGCCATCGATCCCTTTCCCCCCCTCCGTCTTTCTCCGAACCATTCAACCTCAAGACAACGCTACTATTCATTTGCCAGGATTTTCCCGAATTCACTGCTATACAAGTGCTCCGCAGCTTTATGGCTACGAGATATCGTTGATAATGAAAGTGATAATAATGACAAAAAGCCTTTTGTTCTTATCATGACAACGGAACCCTGCCATTCTAACCTTCCCGTTGTCGACTCTCTCAAAGACACTTCCTCCTTTCCCCCATATACTTTGTCATTTTGCCCACTAACCCATTTCGTATCCTTTTCACCTCCAACTTTAAATTTTATTTTAAATTCAATCCGATAATAGCGATGTACTTTTCCAGCCCTCAACTCCCTTCGTATGAGCGAATATCCATATAGGTATCGCGTATGCTGTAACTATTCTCGAACAAAATTATCGATATTTTATTTTTACTACCCTAGTGGAAGCGTGTCAATTCTTCTTTTTTTTACAAAAAATTGTCTCGTTACTGCAGCTCAATAAAAGTTTTCTTGCCTTCGGCTCGTTAATTCCAGCACGTATTTTTTGGTGCATTTCTCAAGCACGAATATATCTGCTCGAAAGTGAAAATTGTTTTGTCGGATTCATACATTGAAGGGAATAAAGTGCTGTCGTCAGACGAGGTAGTATGTTGGATGAGAAACAATTGACGTGGACTCAAAAATTGTGGGTGTTGTAGAAGTTGGTACGTAGAATACTCGAAAGTGGACAACCCCCAAGAATTGAATCCAGACACAATGCACTTTTTCAAGGGTTGACACTTTCTTTCACACAAGTATACATATATATATATATATATATATTGTCATTCTCCTATCTCGCTCTCTCGACATGTTACGTGTCTAAGGCTTTTGAAGCATTTCCTCATTCATGTTGAGTGCAAGCGCGTATCTTCCCTGGTACCCCTTGGTTGAATTAGATACCTCTAGGTACATCTTGCCGAGCTTGCCTTGGGACATCGTTACACAATGCGAGAAGCGGATTATTTGACGTTCCAACCACATGCTCAAGACCGCTTGTTCAAACGGTTCCACAAGCTTCGCCCTCCCAACGAATGATCGAGAGAAGCGTGAGTACCCCCCCAACCCGTCGTACAATCACCATTGCAATTCCGTACGTATATAGTCGACTAGAGACCTGCACGTGGAATAAAAACAAATAGAGCATGCCGATGTTTTGTTTCGAAGAGACAACGAAAGCTACACAGTTGTACAACAGACCGGATAATTATGTTGAAAATAATGTCGTGCCTCTCAGTGAAACTCTCAACTTTGAACGTCACACCACCAAACGCTTTTTCCTACAGTATTTTTATGTCTTCTTATTCCATATAAAACACACTTCGTTTTTTCCCCCTCATAATTGTAAGGGCAGTAAAACTGGTTGAACTTGGAGCATAGAGTACAACTTCGACATTGATTATTTATAAGGTAGGCTTCAAAAATGATCCCATTTTTGTAATGATTGGGAACGATCGGTTGGTCCCTCGTTGAACAACAGAAGATAAAATGAATACAAAGAAATGGAATAACATCGATAAAGCTACACTTTTCTCATTGAACTAATACGAATCGTGATCGGGTGAAATCAAAACGGATCAATTGAACAGATACTCCACTCGAATATACTCGTATATATGGTTTCAATACTTGCATATAATCGATAAACACAATCTAGATTTTCGTTTGTGTATGTTATTACGAAGCCTCGAGCAAAATAGTCGGCACTACCGATGGAAAAGATTGGCCGTACGTGTGTTCATGGTATTCGGTGCGCGCTGCTCTACGTACTAATTAACTCTCGTCGATTCGGGAATGTGAGAGGGGACCGTTTCGTTATCACCACCCAGCAATAGGATGTGGTTCGTGTGGCTCTACTATCGCTTGTCCGCTATGCTAAATTTTAACGGTACCAAGGTGAAGCTAGACTTCGGAGAATTTGGAAAATCGATTGGTGGTCTCATCAACGGGGGAAAGAGAGCCGGAGGGTTGCGTAGAAATAGTTATATGAAATCAGCTCAACACAGGAGTCTATGGTGTGAATTATGGTTACACGCAGAATAATAAATTTGTCGACAATATCTCCATCTCTAACGACTTATCAAATCAATTCCGTTGCTTTGTTACTTCATATCTAAAGCCAGATTTTCCTATATCATAAAGTAAAACAAGCACTTGTCTAAAAATAAAACTAAGCCAATAATTTTAGAGATGGAAATTAAAAGACTAACAAGTTCTTCATCTCTTTTTATTTAATTTATATGGAAATCCGAAGAATTAAAACCTGTTCCCCTCTTCATTTTCATCCTCTTGATTCGAAAGAACTTAAAAAAATAATTCGTTCGTGTCAAAATGGTTCTTTCACTCACTGTTTGGTCTCAACACTTTCAGCAGGTTGAAAAAAAAAGAAATGTCAAAATTAAGTGGATGAATTATGATGGAATGTTCAATATATAGCTTCTGTAGATTGAGAAAAAAAGACGTTTTCGCTTGATCCGAGCTGCTCGCTTAATTTTACCAAGCTCATCCATTGCGCAGATATTTTTATGACTGTTTCGTTTTCATAGCCCAGAGCGATCGTAGAATCACTTCAATTATATATATATGTACAAATGCTTTTCTCCCTCACTTCACTCTCGCTCGCTTTCATTCCATCGTACTCCTTTTCGTTCGAGGACACGTATATGTACATGGAAAGCTTGTAAAACGCAGAGAAACGAGAGAGGAAGAGAAAAATACGAGATAGATAAAGATAGAGAACGTTGGCAGTCCCAATCGCATTGGCACGGCGCATTTTATCGTGCCGTAACTCGAAATTGCTTGTCTTCGAACGTTATAAAATCCCTGGGAGTTGCTTCAGCGGACGAAGGTAAAAAAATCGATTTTATCCTTGGCGCACTCGACCATCGTAGCTACTTCATGTAAAACCACCCATATAGATAACATTGTACGCTTATAGTTGTTCACGTATTAGCGAGTGGATGTTATGGCTGTACGAGATCTTAGTAAGTTAATTTGCCATAAATTATTGTAGGAGAGAAGTCCTGAGAATCAAAGTTATTACAGTCACATTTGCAATTCGAGACTACAAAAATTGGTCGAGTATCATCGTTTGAAACCAAAAATAGGAAACCCATTCAGGCAATTAAATAAATTAAATCAATAATTAATGAAAATATATTGTTTAAAAAATGTTTCAAAAAACAAAGTAATGTTTAGAAAGTAAATTAAGGTAGATCGATGAGTTTAAGCCATTCAAGATGAAGAGCTGACAATGTTTGTAGTTACACATAAATACGGAATGAATTGATATTTGCAACTTGAACGCTATTTACCATCTAGTTTGCTAGTAATTAATTCGTAAACATCGACTATTTCCAGACATTTATCCCTACAAACATAAGTACGTCAAGACTTATTTAATTTTTACATTCGGTATTTCCAAGATTTCGTAATAAAAAATTGATGACTGTATTCCGCGAATATTTCTGAATATAAAATGGCTTAGGTTTGCGGACGTTACCGTTAAAAATTAACTGATAAATAAAAAAATATTCGTTGAAAAATTATTAAGATTTCCACAGTAATGACGCGGGAAAGAGCGCGAGAGCGCTTAGCAACTCTGTATTCGGCGTCTGCTAACACGTGCCTTTGGACGTGACAGTTTGCCAATTTGACTGTATTTCTCTTTCCTGTTCTCGATTGTTTTTACCGCATTTGATAAATATTGATAGAATTCATGGAGATAGATAAACTAACAAATTCTATGCCGTTGCGTAATTTCTTTGCGTAAATACACTATATAGGTTGTAAACAAATCTGACAGTTTCGGCAGACGACAGTAATGGCCATGACGCATTTTACAATCCACTACGCTCATCGAATTTCAATTATTAAACATTTTTTGAAGAATAAAGTCATGTTAAAATATCCATTCTCCGCTGTTTATATTTCGAAAATAATAAAATCATAATTTTAAAGTCAATTGTGCATTTGCAAACTTTGGTCTACAATAGATACTGCAAAGATCACGTAGCCGTCACTGATCTACGTTAAATAAAAACTCCCCACGAGAAGTAGTAGTGAACTTTAAAAAGTGTGAAATAACAGTTGATCGAAAATAGCACAGATAAATAAAAAATCATTCGATTGGTAAGTGCAACTCCCTCAAGATTCAATTTTTCTGGTCAATGTTAATTGATGATAGAATAAGTAACTTACATACGAAAATTAAAAATCAAAAAGTAATAATCAAAAGTTAAATGAATGTATGAAAAATGTTGGTACTGAAAAAAATGTACAACCAACGTAAAATTAAAAATGTTATAATTATAATCGAATTCAATTGTCGTCGAGAAACGTCTCTTTTCTCATTCAATAACTTAGTTAGAGATGTCTCCCGACCACAATTGAATTCGATTATAATTATAACATTGTTAATTTTATCATGGTTGTACATTTTTTTCAGTACCCACATTTTTTGTATATTCATTTAACTTTTGATTATTACTTTTTGATTTTTAATTTTGTGACTTATAACTTTTAACATAACCTAAAAAATAAAATATAGACGAACTCCGTACTAAACGACGCGCGACAGTTTAGACTGAAATTAGCAACGCTCAACCGCGTGCAGTAGTCGATAGTCGAGGACTGGTTTATATGGTCATTTGCGATATGGTCAAATGAGATGGAACGGCAATGTTAATTAACAAAGCAAGTACGTAATAGATTTTGATAAACTATGCATAAGAATACTGTCCACCACACCTAGGAAGACATGCAAAAAATTAGTCAAGACATTTGCCATCGTTTTCGAGAAAACTGGTGACAAAGAAATACCAATCCATCAGCTGATCGCAGTGAAACGCATAACTCCCGTCTTTTTTCCCTGCGGGCAGTCAGGAGTTAAAAAAAGAAGCATTCGGTTGAACTTCAACGAGGCAACGATCAATAACCTCACGCTGTTTCTTAATGGTATACAGCCGAAAGCACATTGCACGTAATGTCTGGCAAGTAGATGTGTCACAAAGATAGGAAGACTGAAAGATCATTGGAGCGGAAGAGGAAAAAGCATGGATACGACGACAGGGCTATGTCCGCTCGGCACTGTTGCCGAGCGGAGTATTGCATCTTTGCGAACATATATCGTTATCAGTCATCCAAGTCCATGTGGATAGGTGGGCATTGATATTGGGCACTAGCAACCAGAGATGGTTACGTGCGCAAAGCCGTACTCTGTGAGTGGGACTATGGGAGTCGACGCCACGGAGATTCTCGGCGGATTGCTCGCTCGGACTGCTCAAGGGACACGGGAGCCCTGGAACATGTCGTACATACGGACGGACGATTCGCGTGGTCACTTGAGGGGCCGAGGGAAAGCTTGTTCATTTCATGGGCCGTCAGCTCGTGCCAATCCAATGGACCATGATGTGTGATTTTTTTTCCCAGCGTATTTCCGTCTGTTTAATAGGCAGCAAAACAACTCTTGTTTTGCAAAATGAACAATCCAACGGCAAATCCTTCCTCCCCCTTGGCTGATTCTATTCTGTTCGTGTAACGCCGTCACACGCCTTCTAGGATGAAGCGAATCTCCCCTCTATTAGGTAATGCCGCTTGAATCTCTCTCGGGTGTCTATTTTTGTTTTAAATCCACGTTTCCCAGGAATATTCGATTGCTATTCCGGATCGAAAATCCCCACCGTCAATTGTTTTCTGTCCTTCCCATTTTGCCCCAGTAATAGATATTGTGTTCTGTCCATCATTGAATATACGGCTTTGCTTTGGATTAGTTGGTAACGTCGGGATGTTCACTAGACGACCACCTTTTCTTCATGGGATAAGATGTGAGCGTTTTATTTGATCAAGCGTAACGATAAAGCTTCGGTCATGGAGAAATAGAGGATCGCCACAAAATGTACCGCTATATGTAGGCGGATTTTATCCCACATTCTCTTTTTTTTTTCTTCTTTGCTTCAAACGAGAAAGAAAAAAGTGCAGAAGGAAGTACGAGGCGGGAACGAACTGCGGAGCAGCGGGAAGAGGTTACGCTACAACTTGGCTGAGTGCGAGCGAAATAGAAAATCGAAGGCACTTAAAAAGTGGCAGATACTCAGTGTACAAAACTCCACTTGGATGTACACATTCTGAGAAGAATGGTTTCGTGCCGAGGCACTTTCGTTGCAACTTCCAAGTTCCTACCTTCTCTCTCCTCCTTCTATGGTACATGTTTCTAACTATTTTTAGTCCTTCCCTTCTGCTTCCATCAAATTTCATTTGAACAATACACCGACCCATCCGATAAGTACACACCGCATGCTGAATACTCAACACCTTCGGCAAAAAAAGGGCAACACATGTGCGTCAGCTTTTCGAATGTTGGGTCAATCCCAGACACGATCAAATCGAAGCACCGAATTTTTCTTTGCAAAAATAAGGCAACCTCTCCGGGGTTATATTTGACCGCGGAATATTCCATTTTTTACGAGTCTGGCTTTCCAGAGTTCCGTAGATACTAGTTATATTCAGCCAGCAGAAAAAAAAACTCTAGAATGTGCTTGAACAAACAGATATGAATAGAATAAATATATGTAGCATGATTAACGGTCTATATCCATATATAATAAGCGTAATGACTTGACGTGGAAAAGTCTTGAGTTATGTTGTGAGTTTTCGCTGATGTAGGCGGTAGTTTAGGTAGCCAGGTACTTAATAATACTTTGGTGAACCGCTAATCCACAGTCTCGAGGAACCAAAGTTTTCTCTATAAACCTCTCGTTATTCCGGCGTACGGAGGGGGCAAAGGAGGACGGTGAAGCGTACAAGGGGGTGGTGGTGTTGAAAGAACTGAGAACCGGCACTCTTAAGCTCAACGGAGCTACGGCCCTATCGTACTTAGCGCGCTAAGAGAGAAGCTAGCTACCCTTCCATGGGAGCTTTCCATCGAGTATTAAAAGTTCAACAAACCTAACGCTGCAGTAAAAGAAAGAAAGAATCCTTGGCACTTGCAATGAGATTCCGTACCATTATAAATGAGGAATAGCGGTAACCGCTACTGTTACAGCCACTGTTGCTCGAATGATTGCAGCAGGCAAACTCTTCTTTTTCTCCCTTCCTTTTTTCTTTTTGTTTGATGCCTTATATCCAAAGGCTAATCCCAAACCCCAGGGTGCGACACGCGATCCGAGAATTATGGGTCGTACCATTTTTCCCCTCTTACTCCTTTTTTTTTAACTTCCTCGTAGTAACTTTGTTTTCGTTAAAAAAAAAAACAAAATCGAGATCTTTATGGGGTATGGGGTGCTTAAAATGTTATGAAGAGCCAGGAAGTCAATGTAAAAAAATAAAAAAAGTGGAAAGTACAAACTCCCGAGGTTTTTCTTTTGTTCGTCGATCCATAAGAGTTTATTCAATATATACGGTACGCGAGTGAATCGATCAACCCAAGGGGATTACGGACCAAAGATCTGACGGTCGCTTTAGGGCGTTGGTCAGTGACGAACCTCAGCAGAGAGTACTTCGTCTTTATTGCCCTCGAGTCTCCCGCACAAGTTGCTCATATCGGCATTTCCAATCCCATCTCTTCTTCTTCTTCTTCCACCCAACCAAGAAAGCTTCAACCCGAGCCCCCTACAATCCGCTCAAGTTCCACATTTTATCGCTGTTGCGAAGATATTTAATTTTTGTTCTGGGAGCGCCTTTATGACGATCGCTATTTCGCGAACGCCTCAAACCATGGCTTTGTGTTATAGAATGTGGATTCGCCGTCGAGACAGCCAATTAATTCTCCATCCGTATAAGAACAGCTAAGAAATCGAAAAGCATTGGTATTTTGTTATTACCGATGTCATCGCTCCAGAAGTTTTTACAGTGCACTAGAGAGCTGTCGAAACAGAAAACAGACATGTTTCTTTTTCATCCTTCTCTTTCTCTCGAAACCTCTGCCTTTACTACCGTTCAATACTAAATTTAAATATGCTAAAATTCCCACAGCGAGAAGTTTCTGTTTGAAAAAGTAAATGCAATACTGTCCAACTCGCGATTTATTCACCTCATTACCACCAATGGTCTAGCCAGCTCAGCTTTAAGCTAATTATTTTTGTTTTTAATCGATTTATTTATTTACCGTATTTCCGAGAAAGTGACGAACTATTAATGAAAAAAGTTTTTTTTTGTATATAAATTTCTCATTTTTAATTTGTCATGTTATTAAATTCATACGTATTAATTTGACTCCAGGTCAACGGTAGAAGATTGGTATTTTTTTCAAAAACAAAGTTTTTGATAATTTAGCTGTGCCATTATAAAAACGATTATTATTTATTGAATCGGTATGAGTCTGAGACTGATCCCTGATCAATATGTTAGGTTTTTATCGACCATCGTTTTTTTTTTCTTCCGCTGTCGTACTTGCCTTATTCCATAAAGAAAATCAATAAAAAGTCCTTGACATCGCGTGCACCCAAGTGCCTAAGAAATTAATATCTTGATGTGGTCTCAACGATGGAGTGGTCGAATATAAGCAAGAAAAAAGTGATGGGGTACAGTATATCACGTCCTTTTACATAACATATATTTTTTCCCCTCGATTTCACATTCGGTAAGGCGTGTGCTTGGTTTAATTATGCTCACGGTGTCCTGATTACTCGGTTCGGGCTATATAACTCGAACTGATTACCCTTCGCCTCGCGATATACTCGACTACACCCCCTTCCAGCTTCTAGTACAAATACAACACTGTCATGTATATTTGTCGTATCCTCGAACGTTTTTCCGGTCGATCTCTTGCGGACGAGGATTTGTGTTACATATTTTCTAACATTAAATCGTCGTGTTCTTTAAAGTTCGCACCTTTCCATTGTGTCGCGGTTAAGTCAAAAAAAAAATAAGCTAAGAAAATCGTGTCTCGTTCATGGTGTAGGGGATAAAGGGGGCGCAATCGGAATTGTAGCGAGGATTGGTTTGGTAGAAAGCAGAATGATCCTTGGTACGCAGTAGCTCCAGGGTGGGTAAGCTGTTGACAACGAGCGATGAAGAGGTTGACAGAATACTGTTTGGCAAAGACCGAGGACGAGCTTACGCTCGGGTAATCCTCGCTCTTCGAATAAACCGAAACAAAATATAAAGGAAACGAATCGAACAAGAGAATCGAGAGAGACCTTTGACGGGAAAGATGAATTGGGATGTCGATTGAAGAATCCCTAGAACACATTTTCCATTGTAAGACTGTCCAGTAGTAAAAATAAATACACTCAGAATCAAGGAACTTGGCGATGACAATAGGAAAAGGATAAAAAAAATAGAAGAGATGGAAGATGAAAAAAGAAGAAATAAGCAAAAAGGTATGCAACGCTGTAACTCGGAAGAGGGTTGGAATCAACAAACACATCGGGATTATCTTCTTGTCTACCTCCTCACCAAGTCCTTTTGCCCGTTCTTTCGCCTATGGTATTCCCTCGACACTGAGTTGGGACTTGGTGCGGGACAGAAACGATGGTGGAACCCCGGAACGACGCTCGCAATTTAGTGGCAATCAACGGGTTGAAGGTTTTGTAGCTACCAAGGGAGATTCAAGATGCACCATTCATTTCTTGTCATAGAAGAATTATAATAGTCCCAGGTTGCTTCGTGAACGGCTTCGGTTATGCGGATCCCACCAATTCTCCACCGCTTCAACGTAATCTTGTATTTGCAAAATTTATTTACCGTCGTAGAAAAAAAGTAACACCGCAAAAAATTGTATTTAAATTTACATCGTTAAAACTCGGTGAATATTCTTTAATGTCTTCATCTACTTCATTAGTCGAACAATGCAACAAAATGTTGGTCTCTAAAGAAAAAAACTTAATTAAATTCCAACGATGTGAACTTCATCATTGTTACAAAAAAAATATTTTCATAAAACAATAGGCTGCGTCCGTTGATGGGTTATCAACTGCTCGACAAAATTCCCCAAATTAATCTAACAGGCTAAATTCTCAATGAGTTGTATAAAAAACAACCCCAAAAATTACAATTTCCCGTTGCTTTTGTGGCTTTGTTCTCGGAACACTGATTATATTCAAGACTTGACTACAATATCAGCCTCTCAATTCCACCACATATGGATTCGTGTTACCGAAGGTATTGAATATCGCATTGTTAGAACGCAACGAGCAATGTTTTCCTTGCATTTACCATTGTTCAATTTTTGAACTTCAATTTAATTCTGAGAATCCAAAATAATTAACCAACAATCGTGAGTATTTTTTCCATTAATATCTTTAAAATAATTCGAAAAAGGAAAATACATTATCATTATTATTGATCTATTACTTATCAGATACAAAAAAAAATCTAAAATGAATGTTGTAATCGAAAAAAAATGTGTTTTCCTATGGGTTTTCCGGAATCACTCCGATGTTTGATATTTAACTGATTGAAAATGGTTAGCGAGAGAGATAACGAAAGATTGAATTGCGGTAGAGCTTGAGAGGCTTCTGTAAGCCTTGGATAAGGTTGATGAGAGCGAGAGAAGGAGAGAGAGAGAGTAAAGAAGATAGGCTTGAAGGGTTGATGATCGTTACCCTACCTCCAATACTTGAGATGGCGAATATATACGTAGTAGGAGACAAAGGGGCTATCAATCTGCCGGTAAGGGCCTTCATAGAATCGTGGTGCATATGAAACCGGTGGCCAGAGCTCCGGGCGTACGACCTCGGCCTGCACCTCGAATCCCCGGGCAACCGGCACACACCGTATAAATGGTAGTATTATAGCCCAGCCGTCGCATACGGGACGAGGGGAGGAAACGGTCGCCTACAGCGTTGGGCTCTGTAACCTGCCTCCCTCATCGTCGTTGCCGCTTTTGCTTTGCCTCGCGCGATCCTCGTCCTCCTCCTTCTACTCTTTCACCCCTTTCTCCTCCCCCACCTTCTCGCTCGCGCTTCAGCTTTCAATATTTCAAACACTTATCGTCCGCGGGAGCTTCGCGGAGAGAAGTCAGCGGGAGAAAGCAGAGGGCGTACGGGTGAAAACGGGGTGACCCAGAGGATGCCGTGCGGTGAGAACTCCTCCTCATCCTCCTCCCGTTGCCCTTCCACCGTATAATACTCGCATTTATATCATCTCCGCGGGCTCCGATGGTTTTGACTTTATAATTTAATGTCGGGTACCTGAAAGGGTTGCGAGTCCACCTCTACCGCCTCGTACCTTCGTTCGCTGTACCGCGTCCCAGATGAATTATGCGCAATCGTATCTGATTTCGGCTGCCTTCTACGAACTCTCTCTCTCTCTCTCTCTCTCTCTCTCTCTCTCTCTCTCTCTCTCTCTCTCTCTCTCTCTCTCTCTCTCTCTCTCTCTCTCTCTTTACGGATGAATAGAGCGGCACAATATTATTCCATTATTGACACGTGCTGAGATATCACTGCTAGTAACAAATTGCCCCTACACTCTTGGCATCGTAACAATCGAAGAATCTTTCGTATACAATGAACGCTTAAATGCTACACTGGGTTTGGAAGATTGATACGAAAGTAGAGATATGGTACAACGAGACCCATGGACGGACAATTGCAGTTATCATAATTTCACTTTTCATTGTTCGAATTCTAACTTTGAAGGAATATTGCTTGCTCGCGTACAGTGTTACGACACTGATAAGTCATGCTCGACTTTGAAGACACGCGGATAAGGTGGAAACACGTGCGCCACCGGGTGCCTTATCGCAAACTTTTCTCTCACCCGCTGAGAAAGCCATCTTTAACCCTCGATGCTTGTTCTTTTCGCAGTGTTACTTCTTGTTATGTGAATAACAATGAGTTTCGGTTAAGCGATTTAACGTTAACCGATCGTTTCTATGCATTGTGGAACATTGCTTATTTCAGACGTTTTTTTTCCTCGTACAGACACGAGCATCAATAAATCTGAAGAAACCTATTCCGTGGGAAGCTACATCGGATTTCCTCTAGATTTATTGGGTTTATCGATGAATAAAAGATTATTTTTCCTGAAATTCCCTGTTATGTTGATTTCACTTAGAC
Source organism: Rhimphoctona megacephalus (assembly GCA_963989365.1). Classification (NCBI taxonomy): domain Eukaryota; kingdom Metazoa; phylum Arthropoda; class Insecta; order Hymenoptera; family Ichneumonidae; genus Rhimphoctona; species Rhimphoctona megacephalus. The sequence goes on along the minus strand of OZ022421.1, from coordinate 12,064,455 downwards.
ACTAACAACTTGGAACACTATGTTAAGATTAAAAAACATGGCCGAAGGTGTTGGAAATGGTTTTAAAAAAATCTATGGTCACAAAATCTATGCGTTTAATGGACGTTGTAAAGAAATTCGTTTCTTTTTTCTCTGAAAAATACGAATCCAATTTGAAAAAGAAAATCGAGAGTTTTCTATCAACTCGGGTGGGAAGAAGAAATCTCCATGAAAAAGACACGGAGAAAAAGGGCGAGAGAGAGAGAGAGAGAGAAGCCTAGATTTGAATCTGTGTGTTCCACCTTGAGGATAGACCACTGAAAGAACAGCCGAGAGTTTATGACAGCGGTGGACGCTGGATATGCTACTCCTCGATCTGAGGAATTCGATCAGAAAACCTGAAAGACGCGTATTGTATCCACCGGAGAATGTAAAGGTAGTTTGGTCGAGGTTGGTGCGGAGAGTTGCTGACTCGAGAAAGCTTTCGATTTTTCTAAAGACGAGAGAAAAACCAAGTAAGTCGCTTCACCTGGAGAACATTCACCCTCAGAAAGCAGATTAACCCTTTAACAAGGAAATCGGATCGCGGAATATTCCATTACTCTCCGATGAGTGGGGAAAACCTTTTCTACTTTCATTTTTCGTTAGGGAACAGAAAAGTTTCTCTCTTTATTGAAAAAGAAAATATAACGGGGTATCAGGAAAAACCTACAATACTTATCACAAGATGAGTTCATTTATAGATAACGACAGGATTTTAATTTCTAGTTTTGAGGCTTTCACGGCCATTGTTATTATAATAGTTTATGGCCTCCAAATGGATGCCGTGTAGAGTTTCAGCGTATTGCCGACGTTTTGCAAACGTTACAGCTTGCATCATCAGGGCTGTGAGCTCTGATACTGAAGTTCCCTGGTCTCAGATAGTCCTTATATATGCATGATCATCGTTCCGGATGACTGTACCAGCCAATCAGAGTTTTTGATTGATCAGCTGGTCAATTAAAACATTGACCAGCCATATTTTAATTGACCAGCTGATCAATAAAAAACTCCGATTGGCTGGTGCAGTCATCCGGAATGATGACCATGCGTATATAAGGACTACCTGAGACGAAGGCGCTTCAGTATCAGAGCACTTAGCCCTGATGATGCAAACTGTAACGTTTGCGAAACGTAGGATTTTAATTTGTTTTTTCTTAGCTAAAAATGAACATTTTCGAATGCATTTTTCTCACACATCATATCTGTATATTGTAATCGTCGAATTCGCGTGTTACTTTCATCGTTATTGACTAATTAATAATAATAAAATATTTAATATTTAAACATAGGAATTTGATTTTTTTTTCACTGGAAAAGCAATTGCTAGACTTTAGAAAAGAGATGGAAAAAGATGCTTAAGGGTGTGAAAAACTTTTTCCGAGAAATTTGCCCAGAACGTAATTGCAATTGTACTTTTTTAATGGCATTACAGATATAAAAAAGGATTAGTATAATTTTTATTACAGCAGAGGAACACGCATTGTGTGTACTTAACAAGCATATTTAGCAGAATTCACGACAGCAGCTAATTACGAACTGTGGAAGGTACAAATTGTCGCATTCATATAAATATTTCCATCGAGTATCATTATAGGGTGGCCAAGTTGTAAAGTCTACCTTTGCGTTTGTATATATACTGGCGCGTTATATTAGTATGCGTATTTACTCCAAAGGGAGAAAGCACCAAGCGATGCGTTGATAAACAGATAAACGCATACGAGAGTTTCAGCTGGACGTATTTAACTATGTATATGTCGAGTGGCATACATATATGTGTTACTTTAGTGCAGAATACTAGTATGTTTGCCTGGGACAAGCTGGCTGCATGAAATTGCCTCCTAAACCCTGTTTCATTCGTTCATCCACTATACTAATACTGGTTCAATCGCTAATTACGATTTTAGTCGAAGCAACAAACAACACGAGTAAATGAGTAATAATGTAACGTAGGTTGGTGTTGGAGGAAGGAGAAAAAAGGGAATATACGTATTTCGAGGCATAGTTGCTGCAGGTGTATATTATAGGAGTCAAAGGGAGCGAGATCGTGAAGAGGAAAGGGTAAGGGGTGGAAGATATGCGAGAGCGATATCGCCGTGGACGAGTGGAGGCTCGTGGTGCCTGGTCGCTGAGTCTCTCATAATTCGAAGGGGTGAGTTTGGCCTGCGGCCAGCCCGTTTCCCGGTTTACTTGGCGGCCTTGAGCACGCTGCCTGCTGCTCGGTAGTCGAGGTACTCTAGATCTTCGGAGAGAGCGACGCGCAGTCGACCTGGGGGAGTTTACGGGGGGTAGCCCTCTCGTAACACCACCTCGGTATTTACGATCATTTTTATGGTCAACTCTGGCCCGCCATATAATTGCTCGTTGTGGGCAACCCCCGCCATCTTCTGGCGCCTTGGCGTATATCACGCTACACACCCCCGGGTAGGCTGCTTCGGGCCAACCTCGCCGCCCCTTCCCTTCGCTCCCCAAAACTCCTCGTACCCTGAGAATGGCCCCGGAATTGACCTCTTCATTTCTCCCTGTACAATGTCAGCCAAACCCTCTTTTCGGCAATTCAAAGTGAAAAACAACAACACAAAAATCACCCTGGAGAACGTACGTGCTTAATTGTTACACGGGCGTAACGCTTTAAGTAGTTTTCAACTATTTCCAGGTAATTTCGAATTTATTCTTGCTTTTTTCGCATCCGTAAATGTACCTACGTACTTTTCTCCGTTTACTTTCACTGCTTCTTCTTATCTTCTTTTACAACCTCTGTTTCTTTCTATACGAGCTTGTGACTAACCTAAGGAAAATAAAAACTCGGAAGTAAAAGAAATTGCCGAAACTTTAAAGTCTGAGCGATACAAGCTCGTTTTACTTGATCGATTTGTCAACTCGATAAATCAACACGATAATGATTGCATTTGAAAATTAAAGAAATTAGTAAATTCATCATATTTTATTTAGACATCACAAATGCTAATTGTTTATTTGATCCATAAATATCGCACTTTCATAATGAAATCGTAAGGTAAAAAAAATCATATAAAAAAAATGCAAGCTCTCCCTAGCTTTGATGGCAATCACGAGAATCAACGAGCAAGGTATTCGTTCAAAAAGCCAATAGGGAAAAAAGCGTGTAAAAAGTCGATCGCATCGTACAATAGACGACCATGCTCGTCAAATATTGATATCGTTTCAATATTGGGAATTGCGATTAATTGTTGCCACACAAATAACGTTCGTATATAGACGAGCCATCCCTCTAATTCTTACTTAGCTCAACCCCATTAACTTTGTTTTGTTTCTCATGTCTCATTTTACGTCATAAATTGCCATGTGTAAAATATTGATTTTCAAACATAATTCTTCGAAAAAAAAAGAAAACATTCGCTTCCACTTAAAAAGAAACCTAAATGACTGTTTCTCCGTTAAATACAAAATTTATGCTGAACAAAACACATTGCAATTGGTGTACAAAAAAAATGTTTGATAATCCGGTAGCGCTGTTTCCACTCTGTTAAACTGTGTGTATTTACACGCTAATCACACTTTCAACGTATTCGAGTCGTAAAAATCAATGTTTGCGAAAAGCCTCGCATGTTCACAAGAAATCGATATTTATCTTGAAAACCACATGAAAAACGTTTTTCAAATGTAGGTACTAAAGCTTCGAACCTGAAGGAAGAACTAGCATTTTATTCAGCAAACTCCAGTTTAGTTCGTCATCAAAATATGGCAATGAGGCAGAAACCGAAAATTTCATTATTAAGGAAATAATGGTTAAGTGTTGTTAATTGTTCGATCGAATATTATGAATATTCGTTGTGGGTGTCATGAAATATTCAATGTAATAGTCTCTTTGTATCTTTCTTATTTAATTTGTTGATGCGACAAGCGAGAGAAAACGAAAGAGACAGAGGTAAAGGTAGACAGGGGTTTAGCGAGACCGCCAACACTAACCGGCTGTTTTCCAAGCAATTTCATTAGGCCACGATCGGCAAACTCGGTTGCTCGTTCTCTCATATTATTTTATGCGAGCAGCCGCTCATCGGCGAGGGTAGCAATCTTACTAATGGCCGTAGCACGTAACTCACGCATATACCTACCCCCGGTATCCTCGACCGATGCTGATGCCACCACTCGAACTTCGTAATATACCTATCCGGTATAGGGCATATACGTGCGCGGCCTATATTGACGCGAGTTATACACACTCTCTTTCTCTCTCTCTCTCTGTTGTCGCTCCTTCGTCACCAAGTACGTGCCAGGTTGGTACACATATGTCGCGCATCATACCGCACATATGCTTCACCGATATTTTCCCTGTATTACCTTCCTAAAAATGAAACATTGTTCTACTAGCCACGATAGAGGCAAAGATGTAAAATTACAAATTGTTGCAAAAAGGAGATTGAGAGATGAGCTAGAACTTTCGAAAAGTGACCGCGAAACAACGTCAAATATCACAGTTTGTTTTCGTAGGTGTTTTCGAATTGAAGTTTGACATTCAACGAACGTAAGAAGAACCGTTCAATAGATTTTTAGGCATTTATGTTACAGTGGACTGTATTGAGAGTCCACCGGTGTTTCATTCAACTTTTCACTAGTTTACAAACTTCCATTTCTCCATCGAGAATCGTTGTCCTCATTGAAATAACACACACCCGTTGCATGTATGCGAGCATAGCGTGATTGCGATACTTGATGTTCGGATACATACAACCTCAAATGTAAACAAAAGTACAACCCCAAGGATCATATTTTCTCGACCAATTACAGTGTTATTACAATCGACGAAGTGGCTCGGAAGGATATACTGCTAACATCGATAACAAATTTAATAATGGTTTTAGTGCTCCGCACGAAACATCGTGGCAAAATCGTACGAGTTAAACAATTCGTATGTACGTTGTTCTGAAAAGTGGCAAACACTTTCTTCTTGACAGACTTGTTTAATATATATTTTGTAATCGCATAATGAGAACAACTCAAGAACGTAATTCAGAAAAATTTACGAGCATCGTGAACTTTGTGCATTTATAGATAGATGGAGCAGACTAGATTGATAGAAATTGGCCGGATGATTCGTGAAAAAAGCACGTGCTCGAGCATATAAGTCGCGAAAGAGGGCAGGAGGCTGGGACTGCCTTCACGATGTCCAATAACCACGAGAGCAAGAGCAACGCTGCAACAATCCTTCAAAAAGTTTTCACGTTGAAGCTGCTTGGTCGTAACCTTCGGAGTATGGCTAGTTCTACACATTTCCGGTGTATAGACTTTGCTCTCATTTTTTTTTTTTTATTATTTCGTTTTTTTCTTTATTCCGGGAGTCTCGTCCTACCGTTTTAAGTTGTCCCCGATGTTGTCGTTCCGCTCCAGCGGTTCCAGCGTCGATAAGTCGAATATAAATCTCGCTGTCCAATTCGATTACCGTAGGAACGTCTAGCCAAGACATTGGAATGGAAGCCGATTCGAAATAAGTTTTACCCTCGTGTATATAGAGCTTCTTGGTTGATCGTTTGTATTTGCAATACTTGGGAACAACGAGGATTCCTTTGCGCGGGTGTAACGCTCATTGTACTTTATTGTCGTTTCGGACTTGACAACAACTCCCGGCTTCAATTTGGCCGCCAATAAATAAGGCACGCGGGGTGAGTTAATTTCTTGTTTTAATCGTTCGAACTATGCATGAAAAGTTGGGAAGAAAATTGTGAAAGAAAAAAAGTACAAAAAAACGAAAAGCTGGGATTGTGTGTAGCGACAACGTGGCTAGAAACCGTCCTGGTAGAATAAGTTTGCGTGCGGAGACGGGCAGGCGACGGTAAGAGCGTGGGGTTCTCGGTACAATAGCTAGTTACGGGACAATGGACGGGGTGGGAGAAATTTGGCCGAATTTAATTATGAGACGCCTTGGGGAGCGTGGAGCGATGTGCCGTCGGCCGTTAAAGTCTCTATCGTGGTACGGGCATGTTGGTATAGGTGGGTTATACGTATAGTCACGTCATCTCGCCTCAACGTAGACCCCTTTTCCGCTTTATCCTACCTCCCCCTTTACCCTCCCCCCGGGAGATATTCAATACGGACTAATTTTCACCACGGTACCGCCCTAGCGATACATCCGCCAACTTTCTTCTGTTCTGTGTCTCGTTCACTCATTTCGAGGCATGATTTTTCGACCTGGTAACACACAATGCGCGCACAGTCCGATTTTTCATTTGTAATGGTTATGAAAATACAACAACATCTCATCAATTTTACCAAACAAAGTTGGCGTAACCAAATCCAGGGTATAATGTAAATACTGTTTATTAACTGTACTTGTTACTTCAACTCGCTTTGAACTATCGTCCTCTGATGATATGGTCTCGAAATGTACGGATTTCGGAGAAGTGTTTGTAAGCGGAAGAGAGAGAGAGAGAGAGAGAGAGAGAGAGAGAGAGAGAGAGAGAGAGAGAGAGATAGAGAGAGTGTTTGATTAATTAAACTAATACCATTCACTCAGCTCTTATATTTTGTATTCACAGTATACATCATTTATATTTAGCAAATAGTTTAGATTTATCATGTAGCTTGCTTTCATCAATTAGAAATATTTCACAAGAAACTGGTTATTTTGGTTAGGATACGATAAAAAATTTGGAATCTCCATTATACGGTGATGAATATGCGACAAATCGACAATAGAATCAAAATATTCGAGGCTGAATCGTTTATTGGTACAGCGTGATATTTATATATATATAGAAACTATTCAGTTACAGCTTTACCGCTGTACGTCACCTACCTTTAACAATCCTCCGCCCATCTCACAATTTCTTGCTCCGAAGATATGAGCAGCAAACCCAACTTCAAGTCACTCTATTATAGTTGGCAAGTCTGCAGTAATCGTGTTAGATATTTTAATAAGCGAGAGACCCCGCACTAGGAAGAAACCGGATCTTCCGCTGTCTTGGTTCGGCCCTTGTTTTCCACCACTCCTTCTCTTTATTATCTTGGACCCCCTTCTCTTTCCCGCTTTAGTTTCTTCTCGTTACCTCACCAACCTCATCTACCTCTTCATCTACCGTCGACATTTCTCCTCCGCCCCGCGTTTTACATTTACATTTATATCGCAACTCATCTCGTAATCCTGTTACCCTTTTGTTCGAACAGTCGACGCTGCCAGAAATACATCTTACGTGTACGGGTGAATTATAAATGCCGTATCAACCATGCACGTATTCCCACCCATTCGTCTATCTTCTTTAATTTCTTTTTCGTTTTCATTTATTACGCGATTATTTTTGATTGGCCGAACCAAGAACTTTCAACATTTAGGCGATTGCAAATTGAGTCTTTTGAATTTGTGGATAAAGAAAACTGCGTGACGCGTGTGATCGATCGTGGACAATACTTAATCGAGGTCTCTTCCTTTTCAAAGTAGATTCGCTGCGATTTAGATTTTAAATGGTTGGAGGTACCGAGCATTCGCTCGTTGGTGATTTCGGCTTAATAGAAATACTGAAAGGCACAACACTGAGAAATGTTCGTGAGGATCGGACGATGCCTGTCGGAAGGTACGAGACCGATTGGATGTCGTTTCAAATGCTAAGATGTTGTTGAGAGTGTAGTTGCCGTCCTTCACTTAGGTGGAGTGACGTTACGTGGTGGTGGTAGAGGATTCTGGCTCTTCGTATATATTTGAGAATCTACAGAATAGAAATGCTCAGTCGATAGCAACCAGCCTCGAGCCTTAACCAATCTCGAAAAGCTGGAAGATTTCTTGATAGGTACGAGGATCACGGGGCTATTCATCTCGCATCCCGTGCTGAGTGCTATCACTGCGAAGACGCTACGAAGTCTGGAAGGTATACGCGGGTCGCTAGTTTAAAAGGAGTAAAGAAGTAGAGAGTAAAGGGGCTGAGTTACATGAAGAAAGAAAGTGCAATGGGCGGACATAGGAGGGCGTGCAAAGAGTAGAAAAAATTGCACGACCAGAGGGCGCGGAGTGGTAGTGCTTCGAGCTGGAGAAAGAGAAAAATAAAGAGAGAGCGAGAGGGTGATGCATAAAATCCCTGCTCAGACAACAAAGCTCAACCGCGGCATTTTCTATTTATAAGAAAATACATACCTCGTGATATTCTCGCGGGAATTGGTGGCAGAGAATCATCCAGCTATATGTGTCTCTCTGTTTTGTCTGATATACTTTCTACTATCTGAATCTTTCGTTCCGATAAAAAACGTCGACGCCGTGGAACGAGGAACACATATAGAAAGGGTGCGGTGTATAAAAAGAATATAACAAAGTTCCACTTCCGGTTCATATCATGCACCTGCCTCTGATAGTGTTGTTGATGTGACTTTCAATTTATTAGATACCCCAAATATCTATCGAGAATTACTGGGCTTAGAAGACTTCTTTGTAAACTGGAAAACTATTTTGCGGTACGTATTAGTCATACTGATCCATTTTGAAATTCACTCGACAAGCTTTTGGCTCAAGCAGAGGGAGCATTGAAAAACAAAAAATGCAAATGACGAGAACAAAGTTCGAACGAGTTTAAATAATGGCACCTAAATGGCAGGCTCTATTGAGGAATATCGCAATATCATGATGACGTATATATATTTAATGAATTTAAAATACCAACTCCATGAGGCCTCGAACGCGGGGTCGAGCAATTTTTCATCGTCAGGCGCTAATTGAGGCCGGCCCTTCGGTAAAGTTGGACCGGTGGGGGACGCGCTTATATACGTATAACGTGGGTTGTGTGTTATACCGCTACCCACAGCTAATATGGTATAAGGTAAACTTTGAGGAACCTATTGGAAGTTACGAGGACTATACAGAGTGGCGCGTTTTGTTACCCTTTTACCCAGCTCCTGCACAGCCATTCGATCCGTTTTCATTTTCGTACATACAACGGGATACTCCTAGTAGTGATCCCTACTATCCTTGAAAGCTTCTACTCTCTTTGATAATGTGTCTCCCCCCTGTTGAACCTAACGGAATCAGTCCATTGGTGAAAAGTGTGAGAAGAAACCAGAATCTTTTGTTTCCATCCGTAGGGTCGACGTCCACGGTGATTATCCTCGTATTTTCCACGTGCATTTATCTCCGAGTCTCATCATTACTACCATCACAATGTCCAAGTTCACAACAAACAATAGGTCTTATCGATAGTTTCGATCAGATGATCAATCGTCAACTGACTTGTCGCTCCTCGCGAAAATCTCGGTCGAATGCCTCGACCAGCAATCAACGTCTGACTAATGATTCGTGGTCCACTGGGAAATACATCGGGCGGTAAATTTTTTCCCGCAATCTGCACCATAGACATAGACTAGCTGGTCTCTCGTAGAAGGGCGTTGAGCTTCCGATCCACCGTGATAAATGGAAGCTAATGGATACCAAGTCCCGCGCTACTGTTCGTCTACACCTCTCGGAGCTTCTAATTCTCTACGCCTTTTTCGATCATCGAAAACAAACTTTAGATAGTGTATATTCTTTTTCAGTTAAACCCTTCTCGTACATTTCCGCCCACATCGTCATTGAATATTTTCGGAACTACTATTCCCTCCCACCCATGATGTCTGAAAAAAATGTATTTATCTCTCGTATAAGACATCGCTATGTATTCAAAGATATAGTCAAGGACGATTTTAACAGTAGGCGAATCTGAATGATTACAGGGCATGTGAAAAGGGCTTGTTTCGAGATGAGAGTGAAGCACGAAGTAGAATTCGCGAAGAGTGAAGTCCCCCTTATGTTCCTTCGTAGTTTCTCTTGTACGATTGACGTTAGTAATAGTGGCGTGGAGTCTTGGACGTTGGGTGTCCTCCAATTTCAAGTTCGCCCGGAGAGACGAGCGAACTTTGCCATCGAGTTCCAGTAGGTTGCAGAACAACTTTCCTTTGCCGATTGTCTCGCAAGGAAGAGAGAGTGAGAGAGTACGATTGGCTGATGCTAAGAGTAGCAACTTTGGCTGGTTGTACGAGAGCCAAGTCGGAACAAGCTTGTCCTCTCGTACAACTCTTACTCCCATCCCTTCAATAATATATTTTTCCACCTGCATCTATATTTTTTTTGTACACGTATATATATGTAACGCTTCCATTCTTAGTAGTAGTTCCATTAGTTTTTCAACCACGACCAGATTCCATTGTTGTCAGATCGATGACTGATTCTCCAATTAGCGTGCAAGCCCAATTTTCCGAGCGACATGTCGATGAGGTCACACCACATGTTTCTTTGTCTTGTGAAAATCCGTCAAAGGAAGATCGATAGTATCTAAAATTGGCCAATTGACTTTATGTCACGTGCCTTCATTCTTCAGTTACTGGACTTCCGAGGTTTCATATTTGATTCGCGGTACAATGAAACTGTTTCATGTGCGGTTTCTCATTTGCCGTTTTGATAGAAAGGCTAGGACAATTTGATGAGAACGTTTAACCCTAGCCTACTATTATACGTGTATATAAAATATCCCTGGTGTGTTTGAGTCTATATTTCGTAACGTTTCGAGAACACGTATCCAGTTTGGTTTCTATTATTGATACATGGATGACGACGAAATTCAGGGGAAGCGAACCACCGCGATAGCGATGGCGTGGTTCCATACGAGTTCTACCTGTGCCTGGCTAATGTAAAGTGGTTGGGAGAAAGCGGATTCACCAGGAATATAAGCGTTAACACAAACGTAGTAAGAGACGTGGAGACTTGCGCAGTAGGCAACATCGACAGAAGCTCTTCTCGTATTCCTGAAGGCATAAACCAGCCTTACGATCGGCCCTTAATCAGACTTCGTTAGTTAAGCCACGTTTTTAACGAGGGTATTTCGCCCGAGTATTACGTCTCCGTATCACCTCTCGGAGCCATTCGCGAATGCTTTCTATGACGTGTCACTGAAAGCTATCTCGCTATCTCGCTATCTCGTATCATTTTCCCCGCACACTCACTGACTATTTTCGTACCCCAGCTTTTTCGAACTCATCTCTATTCCAATGTTATTCTCGATCTACCACCTATAAATTTTTTTTATTTCTCTCACTTTACATAATAGGATTGACGTCGTTCAAGATCGAAATAAAAAGTATTCAAGATCAGGTGGATTAGATTATTTAATACATTTTGTAAATTTAAATTTGCTCGATTTTGAATTCAAATGATCAACGATTTATACACACCCTACAAACCTATTGTCAGTGTAAGTCACACCGCCAAGTAATCATTCCTACCTTGATGAATCGAGGTTTCCATCTAACCAATGTCCTCGACGCACCAAGCCCACAAGCCACAACAGAACGATCGGTGGTCTGGCTACTGGACATGTCCACGGAGAAATTATGTTTAAAGGTCAGCAGAAACCTAAGCCAACTCATTCCCCCGACTTTTCATACCACTTTATGTTTTAATTTATTCTCAGTAAAGAAGAGTCGATTCATGATTAAAAAACTTGAGCCATAACAAGAAATCTTTGACTCTTATTGGTCCTAATTTTCGTTTTCATTGATGCGTAATATGACGGGATTTCTTGAAAGTAAAAATTTTTTTTGATAAATAGAAATTCGAGTGTTCTTCAATTAAGATATTTCCAGGATATAAAGTTCAAGCTTTTTACAACCAAACTTTTGATTCGGAGATCGGTTAAAATCATCCACTAAGTGATGAAAGGTATGTAAGTTGAAATTTGTTATGCTTCCAATTAATTTTATACAGCAACCGGTATTTCATTGAATTAAATTGTTCTGCATATCGACTCGGATCATGGGCGTATGTGCTAATAGGGGTTTCGCGTTCCGAGTCGTTGTACATATATTTTTTCTCTCACTCTCACTTCTTTTCCGTCGGTTTCTTGCAGGGTAGGTATTTCAAGCAACCGTGTCATTTGAAAAATCAATACTTCACTAATTACTTAATACACGATAAAATCTGAGTCGGTTCCTTGAACAATTCTTCGAAGAATACGCGTGTGACCTCGATACATATCAGGATAAAATGGAGCGGAGGGGGAAATGTAATACCGCGACTCATTATCGGATCAAGCAAAATGCAAATTAGAATAGGGCTTCGAAAGTAAACGTAGAAACTCGAAGAGGTAACATCTGAATTCAGATACGGCTCAATATAAAATATGGAGGTCTGTGGGTTGGTTGGATACGAAGGGTTGATGGTGGTTAGTAGAGTGAACGAGAAAATGCAACATATATAGATGTATGTCTATATTTAAAGGCAAGCAGAGCACATGATGCCACAGGGCCAAGGGGTCATCTCGTTCCTGATTTACTATACACAGTAATCTCTGTACCTGGCCCTCTCACTCATTCTCTCTCTGTCTCTTTCTCTCTCTCTCTTTCTCGTTCGCTCTAATAAACATCTGTTTAACTGGCTCCCTCCCTCTTCTCTCTTTCTCTCGATCTCTCCTCCATACTTACTTCCTCTGACCGCGCAAACGATGCCCTTTCCGGCTATGTAAAATCTCATACACCCCTTTGCCACGTTTTGCGAACTCAGGGGGGGGAGGTTCTATGAGAGCATATGGCTGAACGGTAATACCTACATACCAGGAGGTACATGGGTGATATATTAAAGCCAGGAAAGTTCGGTAGTGGCGCGGCGGGCTTGGCTTTGCTAGTCGCTCCGCAGAAGGAGTAGAAATGTGTATTAGGTATCAGTGGAGTAGCTAACGGTAGGAATTGTTAGTGTTCCGTGGTCTTTCTCTAGACTTTTGCTCCAGTAGCTACGGAGATGATAGTGGGGAGATCGCCGTAGACGGAAAACACGTATCCATACTGAATATCTATATGATATATACCCGCACACATATATAGATATGTATAAGTAAGAAGCTCTATGTCTGGCGATGGTAGAGCATGTACGCTAGAGAAACCCGACGGCGCTACTCCTACTAGCTACGGGGATCGGCTGGGACGGGCGTGCCTCGCATAAGTTTACATTATCTTACCATCAGATAGGGTCTACTCGCCAAGCACACCGCTACCATAGTCACGGACAGAGAGAACATTTCTACGGGGTTTTCGCGCCAAGCTCAACTACCTGATGACGTTCGGTATACCTACATCCTATACATGTTACCTGTGTACACCATCACGGTATCCTTGGCAATGCTTTTGCGATATGTTGTATCTCTACTCCTCCCCCCTCTCTTTGTCTATCTAATATAAATACTACATGCACTCTCATACACAGGTAACCGTGTAGACCGTATCGAATTTACTATCGTACCCTTCTTGCACACCATATTACGATCGTTGAAAAACCATATTTCCTAGGGACTATATGAGTTACTATTTACCTAACAAGTTTTGTAAAAACAAACAGCAATCTGATAGTGAATAATATACAGTACGGATATGCTAAAGGTGGCCTTGAAATCGAAGATGCATACAAAATACAGAGAGATAATGAAAAACGAAACAAAACGGTTGTGTAAACATTTTTATTTTCATCAAGTGTCAATTCCTCCAGCGTTTTGATAAGATAAATATAATCGAATTATTTACGAGGCCTCAGCGATTCTACAGTCACTTGCTTGTTGTAGATTTTAACACCAAATAGACACTCTGCTCTATGAGATATAACATCAGACGAACACCAATCACAACCTAAAGACTTTTTCTTCGTTCTCAATTTATTTTGCCGACGCTTCGTTAATGTGATCCAAGCACTCGAAAGAGACGCCATCGTCTTGAAGAGATGCGAGTTATTTGCTCGAGCTGCGAATTTGGAGATTCTCAAAGAGCAAAAGCTGCATCACTAATCGTTTATCCATCGGGAATCGTTTCGTATTCGTCTCAATGGTAACAGCGAATTCCGAACGAAATTATTCGCTGAAATGGAAACTTTCGGTCCGTTCGAGAGCCAGCGAAACTTGGTGCTAAGCCAAATATTCTTAATGCAGGTTTGGAAAAGCCCTCTTGGCTGTGAGGCAGGTGAGCTGAAAAATCGATTTATCGGGTAGAGCCGTTGATAAAAAAGAAAAAAAAATAAGAAACAGATAAAATTGCCAAACACATAAGAGGATCAGCGCCATAATTAATATATTAAAAAACTATAACTAACTACAGAAATTTATAGTGAGAAAGTTTGATAAAATATGCTAAGAGGCTTAAAACATTAATCTACATGGTAATACCACATCTGCTTTTAAATATTCGTTTTCGCAGTGAATTTCTTTTTTGTTGTGCATGAACGTGTAAATTAGAATGTTCAACATTTTATGGATAGACTCTTGATGCTGAAAATAGCCATCTTATGAAAAGGAATACATTAGTGAATTCTTCTTTGCGCAAAATAATCGGCGAATATACGTACACGTTGTTCACCAAACCATTAGCCAGAGTAAACTAATTTTGGGATTTATAGTTCTCCAACATTATAAACATTGTTACCGAGATAATATTCAGACTCATTAGAGTTATTTTAGCAGGTGTCAGTACACGATATACACGAAATGTATAATTCCATTGTATATCAAAAGAACAACAGCACACCAATGTACAAAAGTAAATTTGAGAGTGAACACGACCGCCCTCGACGGGATGACGAATTGTCAGTGGGATCAAGCTCTGAGAACGTTTTTATATCGAGTCTCATGGTAAACCTGACGAAAACACGCTATTGAGTAATTACCTCTCCTCGTTAGTGAATATTACTTTCTCGACAAAGCCACAATGAAGTTACATTTAGATCGAGTATTATTACTCTTTAATGACAGGCACAATATCCAATGATCGTGTGTTACTTTTTTTTAGACAACGATTTTGCGAAACGGGAACACGATAGCAATAACTTCCGTTCTCAGCTTTACTGTCAAATTATTTTATCGATAACGTGTCAATTTTCAAAGTGTTATATAAGTTCTCTATTTTAATACGATTGAAATAAAAGATAGAAAAGCGTGAATCTGTTTCATCGGGGTTATCCGGTAAGCAAAAGTAAAATATCGATAACGGAAACTGGCAGAAATAGAATTCAGTACAGCGTCATCTTTTTGGTTTTCTCTGAGAGCAACTGAAGAAAGAGTGAAGGCGTGCCAGCAGGGCGCTTGCTTCGAGAAGTAGCGGAGCATAATTTCTTGGTGACAGCGTGGCGCCGGCTTTTCAACCCTTATAATATCTTCAACGCCCTCTCTCCTCTATCCCCTGGCTTTCCCCTGTAACTCTCAGCATTCTGCGTCCCGAGATTCTCCTGTCCCTCTAACCCCCTTGGGAATACATTTCCATGCATTTTCCTGAGGCAAATTCTCTTTGGCAGACCCCAACGCTCTCTGTCCCGGCCCCACCTCCTTACGACACTCTCCCTACTTTCATTCCCGGGTACTATGAACTAACCCCCGCTACCTTGACTGATCCCGTTCTCCCCCCGCCACCTCTTCTACCAATCCCTTCGTTCTCGCGATGCTCTTACGCGCCCGCGCGTTTACTCCTCTTCTGCGCCCCGGCGGAGCTTTAATTACCAACTTTTCCCTGTTTTCCGGAAATTCGAGCGTGAGGCCAACCAGATTCTTCTCGCCGACAGGCGTCTCATTCCCCGCATTCAGTCTAGTTCTTCATCCAGCGTAATTCGCCCTCTTTTTCGTTTATACAGCATGGACTAGTGGTATTCTTCTTTCAGCGCGCGTACCGAGTTTAATTCATTTCCTTCGTTCTCTTTACCCGGTTATATTCAAAAATGCGCGATCATAACACTGATCATCATGGGATGAAACATCCTCTATCCGCCACGCGAACAATTCTCTCTAATATAATTCACATCGTAAGTCCAGCAAGTTAGGAATAAAAGCTCAAAGAATCTTCAAAGGACTTTCGACTCGAATGCCCGTGATAGTTTTATGATAATGAATTATCGTTCTAAAGAAATCATCAAAGCTGAATATCAGTTGTTGTTGAAGCAATAAAAATTCGTGTTCATAAGAGTCTCCCAACCGCAAGCACATTATTTTTATCTCGAAATAACTTCAAGTTTTAATGAAATTTGCATCTCGATGATCCACATCTTCATCCATAAGTTTGATCGTAGCGGTCATGCAACTATATCATTCATATATGTATTTATTTATCGTGTACAAAGGATGGGGGGAGGATTGACCGTGAGGTATGCGGTGTCTGCATAGTACTGTAGTGCGGCGTTGGGGCGAAACAGGTGCAGTCCAGCGCGCTGTACACGGAAATTGCAAGCTCACGTCCCGCAGGTGCTCTTCGTCATCATAAAGCCTATCCTAGTACCGTGTACTGTATTAAACCCGAGCTTGCCCTACTCTCACCACTATTTCTACCGAAGAGCCTTTAGCTCGGTTAACCCCTTACACTGCTGGACCATCCTCAACGAATTTCACGTACAAACATTTTCCCACACATTTATAGGATCCCGTTATATGCCCTAAACCTCTTCCGTACTACGCGTCAGAGCCTAACACAAAAGCGTTCAACAAACAACCTACACTACATTTAATAAT
The DNA here is from genome assembly GCA_963989365.1 of Rhimphoctona megacephalus. Lineage (NCBI taxonomy): Eukaryota > Metazoa > Arthropoda > Insecta > Hymenoptera > Ichneumonidae > Rhimphoctona > Rhimphoctona megacephalus. The sequence continues at coordinate 12,047,992 of OZ022421.1, read as the reverse complement.
CAGCATTTATGTCAAAAAGTTAGAAATTAGGTGGGGACGGTACCGACACAAAACCTGGAATTTGTGTTTTCTACTTCTCCGAAGGGAGAAGTAGAAAACACATTTCATTATGGACTATCTTGGACATCTTCATTATGGACTAACTATAATTAATAATTATTGCTAGTTATGTTTTTAGTGCACAATTATTTCCTGTAATACGAAAATCTGAAAAAAAGGCAGAAAGAAGCTGCTGTTTCTTATACTGATGTTTTGTAAACCAAAATAAGGGTTATTAAATATGAAGAATGAGGTGACGGTAGACACGTCGATTATAATGATTTCTTACGAGTCAATGTAAGCACCGATCATGCCTTGTCCAACTGTAGAGAGGTTTGCCATTGTTTTTCTCAGGAACAGTACAACGCGAACACGCAAAGGAGCGGATCCTCTATTACCGGGGTTGTACGTCGCCGACCTCACTTGCAAATATGTATACAGTATAGAGTCTCGAGCCGCGGGTGAACTAGCTCGCGTGTACATCGATCCGGTCGTGGTCCGACCTCCTCTGCCTCCTACCAACCCTTCTATCCCGCTCGCTTTTCCTCTTTCTAATACACTGCTGTAGCCCATGGTGTGCCACTCTTGCTGGTTCCCGCATGCTACCACTTTCAATCCTCACCTCGATTCCCCCTCATTCGCTTTCCACCTCTCACTTACTCCTCATTCCCAGCGGATTTACCCAACATCACGCACCACTTTTCTTAAAGACTCAAACACGCTATGTGTACCTACAGCGTACAGACGATAGTAACACCAATTGCTATGCGCGCCTGGTCTCCCTGCAATCTTCTACAAGTTCCAGTTACCGTGCGATCACTAGAAGAAGGAAAAAAACGAAAATAAATAAATGTAAAATAAAACTTTACATAAGGTGTGGTAACGAAGAATCTTAGGGTTTGCTTGTTTCGCAGGCTCGTATAACTCAGTTACTTTAAACGGTCAGTCTAGAGGAATAGGTCATTCAATGACTGTTCCATAGGGCTTGAACTCACGAGAAACTCTTGCCAATCTTTCGAACGGTTTTTTCATGCACATGATTTACCGTAACCTTCTTTCTCCCCGATTACCGTCAAAGACATTGCTACTCAGTGGTGCCTGGAAATGACAGTGATCTGCAAACAGGCAGGAAATCTAGTTGGCGACTCCTCAAATTTTTCCCTCATGACTTCAGGATCAGTAGAAGCAAGACTTGGTCCATAAAAAAGGGACTATGGTTGTAGAGAAAAGCGTAGGGCGTGATCCCAAAGACGTACAGTTATTTCTATAGTGGCAGTTCAGAGTTCAGCCCTTGGTGATTCAACCAGCTAAATCCCGTCTAGCTATCCTTGCATATAACGACTGTATTTCGAAACACAACCGGGCCATTACCCTCAGGCCGCGTCGCGGAACTCGCGGCTTTCATGTCCCCTATTTGTCCGCCTCTTCCTGTGAAAAGCCCTTTGCGGTTGGCCGTTATTGCTATACCACTCAACTGTCCACAAAATGCTAGGATCACGTCAAAAGGATCCTTATTTTCGTTGATCCGTTTACTCGGCTTTAATTAAATCCCAAATTGTCCGATTTCGCGTAAAGCAGTTTATAGCTTTTAAGTGATAAATATAACGCGTTATTTTATATCAATCAATAATGTGTATCGCGCAGCATTATATCTCATCATTGTTTGTGCCATTTAGTTGATGGAAAATTCAACGAGATGAATTGTGGTCGTAGACCTCGAAACCCACAGGAGTTATCTGCAAAATTCTCGTATTTCGAGAATGCATTGAGTGCAATGCGTCGAAGAGAAACTATGAAACACTCGCCAAAGACCGGCGGCTGGTTGATGGTGCGCTCGAGTGAACGGCTACATGACACCCGTCACCAATTATTGTTACCGGCATCATCATTGCGGAAACCAATGCCTTGGGTCAAATAGTCAATTCATGCCTTTCGTCATTACGAACCCGTAACAGGGAAGCAACGGTGCGCGTTCGGCCTGTATATATGCGATGTGCATTCACATACAATCTCCGGGTAAAATACATGATGATCGCTATAAACTGGCTCATGTACTACCTTGCTCCCTCTCTCTCTCTCTCTCTCTCTACTACTACGTGCATTCTCTCTTGTATATTATGTTCGTTCTCCCCGGATATAACACGCGTCCGAGGCCTATACGCGTACATTAAACGTGTACCCTCAGCGCATGAACTACAATACACACATTATGCGCAAGGATCATTGCCGAGGACTTCCCACATTGGCTATCTGCGGGCATTATACGCGAAACTTACGTACCCTGCACCTTAATGATATCACAAGCCTCTGGAGGTGTTCTGTACTGGTTTCAGTGACGAGTAAATGGGAATGATTCGATGACAAATAAATGGGAATAAAATACAGACTCATAAAAATGATGCATTAAATTAACTGCTGACTGGATCGGACTCTCCAGAAAAATATGCCGAGCGTGCAATTCAAATCATAAGCTCCGAATAAAAATCCAATATTCCTACCACCGAGCAATTTTTGACGCGTTTTTTTCTCTGTCTATCCCGAGACACTCGATTCTGAGCAACTTTTTTATTCCTACTGTCCTATTTTATTACTATAATGATTTGTCTCCTGTCCGGGGGAAAAAAACGATTTCATGTACAATTTTTAGAGCTGAAACAAGACGAATAGTTCGGTAAAGTGCAAGAGCTCACCGTCGTTACTTAGTGTTGGCTTAAAGTCTCGATTGAAGCAAAAAAAAAATTGAAAGCTCAACGTGAATGCTTTACAAGTTCTCACTAGTTGGTAAAACCTCATGAAATAAAGCTTCCAGGCATCGAGGTCAGTTGAAATCCCTTGGAGTACAATCTTGCAAATTTTCCTTATTATTAACTCGGGTACCAAACTTGGTTCACCGCAAAACTGCCTCGGGTGCAGCTGAAATTGTTCCTCTGATTGTGGAAAATGTAACTCGTGTCTGTGACCAGTTCGTTCAACTCTAACGTGTTTTTCGTTCGCTCCGAACTCGTCGAAATAGAGAAACATAAAAAAGTTTTATTCCTATTTTGATCAAGGGATAGTATCAATGTTAATAATCAGAAAAAGAAGCTATTTCGAAACTATATTTTCTCCAGTTCCAAATGATTAAACACATAAAATACAATAAAACATGAAGTGGGTCGAAATTAAGTTCGAGGTGGGTTAAATTCTTCTACAATCACGTACGTTTCGTGAACTTATAAATTCTACTTCTGGTTCAAATAGAATTTCAATAATTATCGGCGAATGACAAAACGATCGTCGAGAACAAGTCGATAGTTGATTTGTCAGAGGAAGGTAGAACAGTCCATCTTTTTTCTTTAGTCTTCTTCCTCTTCTTCTTCTTCTTCTTGTTTTTCTACTTCCGCCTCTTCTTGAGAAAGTCCCGAGAGAAAAGGTGCCTACACCGCCCCTCTATCGCTCTCTCGTAATACTCGGCTTCGACAAGCACATTTTCTGCCCTCTTTCCCCAATCAAAGCCATTATTAAGCCGTCTAGTGCCCCCACCCTGTGGGCTCTCGCGCCACTTTGTTCATAGCGCGTGAAACCGGAGTAGACGCCGGGGGCTAAAGGCCCATTCTGGCTCGGGATCTCTCTACTCCGAAGGAGGACTCGGGGGCTTGGTCGTTGGCGCTGCGCCAGCATATTCATTCCAGAAACTAGACCCCAATCTAAGGGGCCAATTATTTAATCAATTCCACCCTCTTAGCGGTCCTGACGGCGGTGAGTCTGGGAGGGTTAGACTGTGAGTCCACGAGTTCCTACCTCCAACGGAGCTCGCCACAGTCGACGACAATTGAAATCGCTTCTCCTTGTCTACTCCGAGTTGAAATCGTTGTCCTTTACTGTGCCAATTCTATACGTCGGATGAAATTCTCTTTCGCACAGAAGACACCCCCACTCCTGCCAGACCGATTAAATAGAGACTGTAATCGTACGATCCTGTTGCAGTCGCCGGGCTCTTCCATATATATACATTTAAACTCTACATGGATATACCTTAAGATATACGTTTACCCAAATATATGCGCAATCCCTCGTTATGCTCTTCAGGGACACCATTTGCAATAGCAAACGCGACTTATGCCCAACCGCTTCTAGATTATATATCAAATGCAGGTGATGCTTATATTTACAGTTGCTTCGTGTATAGGTTGAATATCAGTTTATGCAAACACCTAAAGGCATCTTCTTTGATACATTCATCAATTGATTTTTCAATCGAGTAGTAAAATGAACTTTACGAGAGAAATAAACCAATATTTTTCAACTCGTGAATCGCCATTTAACAGCCAGTCATGAATCGGGTTTCATTTCTACGGTTTCACACCTACTATGAGCAACATCCGATTTTATTTCATTTTACATTGGTATCCCGTAGTCATACAATCCTTGGCCTCTCGGCCTAGCAAATAACATTTCCGGTCAATTTCCCATCACCACCGCTACGAAGAAGCGTACAAGGCCAACATCGGAAGTTGGTGGTGGAATTTGCCGACGTGTCGCACAGCCACAGAAACGAATCGCACAAGTGCGAAACTCTCCGGAAACTTGCTTCCTTCCAGGTAATTTCCTTTCGTCCGTGGTCTTGCATGATCTCCGCTCGAAGCCCTCGCTTATTTATGAGCATGGTATACACATATATGTACAAATTATCTGCGCGGATGGACTGAAATGAGGGAATTGCATATCCTTGAATCATGGAAACGATTTAGCAACTAATTCGTTATTCATAAAAAATGAATAAATTGCCTTTGAACCTTTTACTCTTCATTTAATCTGAATTCCAAATTTTCTTTTACATATAAAATAAATAACCATTAGTAATAAAACCCGGTTTATAAATGCGACGATACATCGAAAGTTCTGGGGTTTATTTTGGAAAATCTATGCCAGCCCTATGCTACACTAAAATCGCACAGCTTTAGGAACGTTCGTTTGCATAGATAGAGAGAAGATGACATACGAGCACCAACCGCACCGAGTCTTTCGACGATTATTATACAGGTATATATGGGAATATAAGCCTTTTCCACCCACTGCATCTCCATTTCGACGATCTACCTAATATGAGGCAGGTTGGGTTGGTTTGGTGTTTCTCTTGAGCTACAGAGTTGCCGAAGGTCGAGTGATCAGCATAGTAGACCGCACCCGACCCAAGGACAAATTTGTGCGGTATGGGAGCCTCTGTGTCTACCGGTTAACCTCGATGTACAAAATCAGCTAGCGTACATCCCGGCAAATTCTGGCGGCATTCGTAGCAGATGACACGAATCGTGATTTTCCACTCTCAAGTTGAGCTCTTGTCTCATTATCTACCCCTTTGTACACGCGATACAACCGAACGGTTATCGATCCTGCAATGTGCCAAAGTCAAAGAAACATTTTATAACCGTTTTGCATCAATAGAGAGTTGGACAAAAGTATCGTCCGAGGTTTGAATAAAAAATAATATTGCAGAGCTGAAAAATAAGTGGTCGACGTTGGTTACCGCTGTTTCGTACCGGTAAGGTACGAAAGCACAGTTCTCCTACAGATCACAATCACTCGACTTTATGAGGCAATCACGCCGCAGGGTCTATATAGCTTTTCAACACCCCTTTAGACTTGTCTATATACGTATATACACTCTCACAAATGTGCATATACCCATTTGGGGTATACACTTTCTGTAAGTGCTAGTAGGTACAAAGGCTTCCCTGAGAGAGAGCCAACCGCGTCATTCGCACCACGACTTTCCAGGTGGACATTACGCCGTGGCTCCTTCTGTGATAAGTACCGTAATTTTCCTCGCTATTCCCAGTAAAATGGCTCTGCAACACGTATGCCCGTTCGTGAATAGTCAAGATGGCACCGCAACGGGAAGGAAAAGATACAGCAATAAATAACTTTGCCACGTTATAGTTCATAAAATCTGTAGCCTCTGTGCATGGATGAATTAAAATTGAATAAAAAAGATTTCTCGTGTATACACGATATCGAACAGCCATGTCACGGAATACATACACTTTTGCCAGACCTACGACGATTCTTGTTCCACATTTCTCTAGTTATTGTTTTTTTTTATGCTGCAAAAATGAAAATTAGTGTGAAAAATTTCATAAGAGGAGATTCCCTAGATGAGTCCTGGTCAACATGGTCATAGAATGTTGCTGAAGCTCCATGTGGTCGACATTCGTACAAGAGAATGAGACGTGGATATGGGAGAGTCAACATACTGCGGTACCACAACGTGCTAACGAGACATATAGGTCTAGGCTGTGAGTAATAGATTCACATTACGGCGAGTCTCAAGCCCCTCAGTTGTTCTAGCAACTCGTGACGTATTGCACCAGCGATACCCTCGACCATATGCGTTCGCCCTATACAACCCCTGGGCTCATGTAATGAGCCAACATTATGCTTTATCTTGGCATTATTGCCTCTGCGACGTGTAAAGAAAACTCGGATCCTTCCCCTTCAGTCCTCTTCCAATAAATCAACATCCAAAATATTTCGATATTATAACTCATGTAATTACATTGAAAATATGAGATTCTGGTCGTCAATGGTCAAGCTGTGGTCTGTCAGGGTTGATAAGTCTCGAGGCTTAATCGTCGCGAAGCCCATACGAGCAGACTCGAATCGTCTTATTTCAGGAAACATCAGCGACTCACAATTCATCACATACATGACAAGTAAGTGTGACTAATAAGAGGAAAATACAAATTGTTTGTTAAATCTTGTTTGTGCTACGATTTTATGATCATTTTTGTATATCCTGCCCAATATGTCATGTTTTCAATCCACTGGAAATATGATAATAATGTTGCTGATGTAATATATCATTTATTTTACATGATCACTGTTAATTACATATTATTAATTTGAAACATTATTTACAGGAATATATCAGTAATTTGATAGCTAATTGATAATAACGTATTATTAATTCTGAATGTTATTAATTTACAGGCTAACACGATAAAACTTCAGGTCTTTTTATTTTTAATCTTTCATCTCGCACAATTGTTTAAAGTTTACTTTCGCCCGTGTGTGGGTTTGTGTTTTCCAACATTACAACTATCTCACCAATTCGTCCTATTCTGATCGTAATCTTAATACACATGCAAGTACAATTCGAGAATGAGAGACACGCGACGTGCGCAAATTCGGGACATCCACAACGGTCTTTACCCTCGAAATGAGATGTAGATGAGTACGTCACGAAATCCTCCCTTAATCTACAAACTTCGTTATGCCCTTATCCTTCAAATTTCGTAATACATCACCGGTTTAAAGTCATATTTAAAAAATCTTGATGACTATGAAACGTGCAAGTATATAAATTGCAGCGCAACCTCTTTACCTGGTAGTGAGATTTTTCCCAGTGAAAAAGGGTGAAAGAAAAAGATGAAAAAAGAAAGTTAAAAAATTGGTTGCGCTTTAATATACGTGTTAAATCGAAAAATTTTATGGGAGCTATTTTTCTGCCGAAGCTCGCATGAATTCTTTCATAATCGGATTGCGCGACTCGTAGAGAGTAATAACCGGATAAGAGGATCGATGAAAGTAGGTGGGAAGTTGAAACAGAGAGAGAGAGGGGGGGGGGGGGAGAGAGAGAGAACGAGAAAGAGCAATAGAGACGTGAGAGCAAATAATCGAAAGGATAAAAAGGGCGCGGCAATAATTGGAACATACCAAGGCTTTATTTCGTACCAACAAGTGCAAGTGCAACATTTATAAACGGAAGAGTAAGAATAAGCAGAAGATGTAGGGGTGGGCAAAGTTTGTTTTGCTTGTATATTATCCTTGGGATACAAGAAGAGAAGAAAGATTAGAGAAATAAAGAGAAATAGAATAAAGATTGTACGTTTCTAGAGTAGACTCCTTTGGGGACTTTGCAATGGTTCTAACGGTGGAAATAGCGAAATCCTGGTGTGGCAAATCGCGTACCTAATACATCTTGAAGGTATATAGCCAAGGTAGATAGATATAGGTAGTAAGTACCTATCTCGTACTCCTATCTCTCTCTCTCTCTCTCTCTCTCTCTCTCTCTCTCTCTCTCTCTTTCTCTCTTTCTCTTTCTCTGTTGCTATTACCAACGTCGTATACTATAGCTTCGTCTCGGCTCAGCTCGCCTCGAGGCTCTTCCTTGCTATGCTCGGTCCTTCCTATAGCATTCTGAGACTACTTATTTAGAATATTGCCAGCATACATCTGCATAAATTGAGTGCAGGCCCGCTAGCATTCTTGTTTCGCGTCGCTCCTGACTGTCCTATTATACTGTATACAGCTATTTCTTCGCGGTGCGGGTGTTGGCTCTGGTTGAACGATGCAGAAAGGCCTATATTTTGATACAGACTGTGCACATTTGCCTCCGTCATCACACCGTGCCAGTTGCTGCACTAGTAATGCTCTTTTTACTCATTCTATATAAACAAACCCTCTAGCACAGCCTCCGGTATCAATGCAGAGGGGTTGTAATAACACACCTTGTTTCGAACTCCGCGTTAAACACAACCAATACCTTCGTCATGGCTCACAATTCTGACATTTCACTTTTCTCTCCTCCCTGCATCAAATCGAACGATTTTTTTCAACTATTTTGTAAACCATCTGCACAGCTAGTAAAAGTGAGTTTCTTCATAATGAAAAAGATGCATGAGGCACGAATAATTCGGTTGGCCACGCGTACCATAAGGCTCTTCAAGCTACCAGAGTGGGATTTCTCACAATGGTGAAATACATATTCAAATTGAATTATCCGGGCTACCAGACACGTTGATTCAAAATGATTCGACGGGCCGGCTCGTGTCGTACCCTTCCGCCACTTCAATCCCCTAGTCCTGGCTTATCAACATACCACGAACCTGTATACATATATATTTAGTTTAGTACTCACCTGACTGATGGAAATTCCAGGTTCAACCAGAAGTTGGTTAAACGCAATTGCTTTGCATACGTATCGAAGTCGACATCATTCCGTGGGAAGTGTTGGCCTGTCCCATCGACGGCCATATACCGAACTATCTATAGTTTTCTCGCGTCATCTGGCGTTTCTATCCCAGTTTGAATTTTGGCTTGTGCCACCATGGTGGTCTTGCAATACCCCGACGCACAAGATCAATTATTAGCTTCCTTGCCGAAATCCAATGATATTCCGATTGGACTGCATTAATTGAATCGTCAATAGCGGAGAGTACAACAATATGCCATTCGTACAGAAACAGGGGAGAGTTGTGTGTGAACGGGAATCGAAAACCCATTTAAATTGAATGAATGTTTGGTGTATGAGTAGTCGGCGGTTCTGTAGACGATTTCTGTATGCATGCACATCTGTGCATGTACCTACATGCGTGCCCTTTTATTTATATCTCTGTATGAGTGCATGCGTGTCAAAGGTTGATTTTGATAGGGGCATATCGGTATCAAATAAGCATAGCCTTCGCGTCCCTTTGGCTTCTGGCTATCGATATATCTGCTCGATCAAGGGACGGTATAACGCGACCCTACACCGTTCAACTTGCATGTTATGTATATGTGTGGTCTTTCGCTCGACCAACCATCCACCCATCCACATTCCCGGTCGAACGACTGAAATACGAATAAGGTAGCAGTGCAATTATTTATGATAAATCGAGTGCTGTCGCAGTGTACACTCAGTGACGTAGCGAAAACGGCGAATTGCGTTCCACGTTTCACATCACTGGCAACCCAACCGAGACGATCCCAGTTTGCTGACGCAGCGAGCTCATCATACGTAACGGGCAACGTTTACAATCAGCAATGCTCTGTGGTGCAACGTGTACGCGAGCTTGCGGACTCGTGCCAACCGAACCCTATTGCTGATCGAATATTTCACGCCCCGTATCTACGTTTCTCTCTCTCTCTCTCTCTCTCTCTCTCTCTCTCTCTCTCTCTCTCTCTCTCTCTCTCTCTCTCTCTCTCTCTCTCTCTCTCTCTCTCTCTCTCTCTCTCTCTCTCTCTCTCTCTCTCTCTCTCTCTCTCTCTCTCTCTCTCTCTCTCTCTCTCTCTCTCTCTCTCTTTACTTCTCTACATTGCTTTTCCTCTTTCTCTCCGCTGAAAACAAGCCTATATCGATTACCATCGTTGCCCTCGAATTTCGATTAAAATCAAACGAGTCGCTCATATACGCGCAAACGGTGTTCGCATGCGAAATGAAGCTCTCGCAAACGGCGAGAAAATTATCGGTATATATGCATTTGGTACACAAATACCACATATACTCTCCATTCTGTATCGTCCAATGCTATAAACAATCGTCTAGAATCTTTTTTTTCAATGTCACATGTAGTAAGGCATATTTGAAGAACACCAAACAATTGAATCGAAAAAAATGTCGTTCCTGCTGCGAAATTACAAGCTGCCCTATCAATCTTGTTACAAACTAAATGTTTTAATTCACCTTTTCATATAAAACTGTAATTTAAAAAAAAAAACGGTAATGCCGAAAAAAGTGCGCCGAAAACTTATTAGTACGCGTTGTATCAACTCACAGTCATAAACATTTTTAGAATTTCTTTTAAAGTCCACAATCAGATAGCTTAACCCGCAAACCTATTTGCGTTGAAAACAAGCATTTTTGACTCACCAAACGAACATCCGAATTAACAAACCTTGTCCACTGTAGCGTACGTACAATAATTCTATTAAAACGTAAGCCAGTCCCAAAGAGAATCCTTTTTGTGGGTGTTGTCTCGAACAGAAAACATGTATGTATAAAGCATTTATAAATAACGCTATTAGGATGATACAAAATGAAGAAACAGCGCTCGGACGAATGTTTCGTCGAATATAATTTATACGGATGAGGGAGAAAGAGAGAAACAATCCGACAAAGAGAAAGAGAGAGAGAGGGAGAGAGATGAAGAGTGGCCCGCGTATAGATCTGAGTTTCTGTAGAACGCTTGTTGCACTCCACGAGCACGCTTTTACACATCGAAACGAGTTGGGACATTCATTTTGTACGCAGCTCCGCGCTCTGTTTGTTCTGGCTCGGCATCGCACTCGCAATCTAATTTTCACCGGCGTTTAATCTTTGTGTGCCGGTTTTCCCGGCACCCTCTACTCTTTACCTCTCCCCTGGTCGTTGGTGTGGTACTCGCTGGAACACTCATGGGTGGTCTCCTCCCTTCGTCCCACCCTTCTCATACCTTTTCCGGCACGCGCACGGCCTTTTTTAAAGCCCTCGTTCCCTTTGGACTCGTTGTATACGCCTGGCGCCTCACACGCCCACGTGTGTAACGTCCCCTCCAAAACCAGTTTCTCTCTCTCAGTGAACGTACACGTATGTATATCTCACACGTATGCACATTCAACCCTCTCTCTTTCTCGTTCTCTTTCTCACTCCGTATAAACCTCGTACAACATGCATAGGTATGTATACTTTGTCCCGCAGGAGTTGGCTCGTTTCCTTTCTCACGCACGATTCCAAATGCCGCGTGTGGCAGCTCGTTGCAATTATTTCCATCCTGTTTGTCGTTTGTTCCGCGCCCTCGGTCTTCGGTATATATTCCTACGTTTGTAACCCCCTCGTACAAACGCTTGGCCCGTTAATACCGGCCGGTTGTCTACTGCCTCTTCTACCTTCACCCTATTTTTCTTTTGCAATTTTTTTTTGTTCTGTCTACCGGCGACACTCCTATTCTTTGATTTAACAGAGACCGTTGTAGAGGATGCACAGTTGTATAAACAATTTGATTTCATCCTACGATCGTCCCGCGCCCACTCGTAGTTAAAGGCCAGCTCGTGACGACCGACAGACCATTTTTTTTATGCTGGAAAGTTACAGTAGAGTATAATGTAAATTCTTATGGTCTGGTATGATGGGAATGTTTTGCTCTTTTAGATGAAAAGGGCTTGGTTATGGTTTTTCGAGCAAACATATCATATTTCACGACTACGTTTGCGAATCTTACTGTACTCTTTTGGAATAGCTTACATACTCTTTTAATAGAATTTAACACATCCCATTTTCACAACTAATTATCCATTTATTTTACACTAAAAAACTACAGGATGTTAATTAATTATCTACTTATAATTCTTACGTGCTGATCATGATGAGAGGATTTTATGTTTTTTCAAGTTGAAAAGGGTTCGGCTATTTTGGTTATGAAAACATGAGTATATTTTGCATCTAAGCGGTATCTGGTTAACTACGTAGTTTGAATATTCCACATGTTCGCTCGAAAAATTTTAAATGAAGCTAATTTTAACTGCTGATTATACCGTTACGGAAATATTCCTCATTTGCTAGCAGCTAGTTTTGACATACGTATATATTCATGGATACACGTAGGGTAGTTTATAAGCGCAACGGCTATAAATAAAGAACATATTATTAGGGATGCAGGATAGACTGAATTCCGTAATATCGTATTAAATGAAGGCAACCATATAATTATCGAACAACTCTTGTTTTTTCGAACCTTTCGACCCGGGATTTGGCAGGTTTTGTTGTATAGCTGGAAGCTCTTTAATTCATCGATAAATTATAATGGAGAGAGCGGTTTGAAGGAAGGTCGCGGCAGGTGCGGTTGATCCGTCGAACGGCCGTTCCGCGTAAATAAATATTCTATATTCCATAGTACTTTATCGGATGAATCACCGGCTGATAATCGCCTGGTATATAATGTAGAACGCGTGTGCGCTTTCAGGCATTCCGTTAGCTCATATGGGACTCTCTCCTACGAGAGATGCTAATTTCCCCTCATTTTCGGGCCATGCTTTTCGCTTAATCCGGAAATCCCATTGGCGGTCGCGCGTTACATTTTCCACTTGCCTGCATCAGCAACAAGCCTATATTGATGCTACAACTTGATATAGTTATACAAATCGATTGGCTAAATACTCCGCGTTTGGGTGTCCCGAATTAATAATACTACCTGCCGTACAATTTTCAATGTAACTAATTACATCTACCGAACTTTTAAAACTTATATTCCACCACTCACTTTAATTAACCACTTTAATTCATGCTTCGAGAACAGTTTATAATTGTTTCACTTCGCAATGAGTTATAATGAGAGAAAAAATAGAGGTGGAAAGGAAAATTACTGAATAAGACTTACGATTTCGAAGAGGACGTTCGGTGATAATGGTAAAAACAATTTTGATCGCAATCTTGATAGATCGCACAGTAACTCGCAATATTTTTTTGAAAATACACACTTTTTATTTGAGACACTTAAAAATTGGTGTCGTAGAAACTTTTTCTAGTGAATTTACAGTGACAATGCCGAACTGATGACGAACCTAAAACAATAACGGACCCAATTAACGATTTGCCCGTCTATTTGTGCCACCAGGTCCACCAAAGATTCTCGTGAGGCCTCGTTCGCAGCAGGTCAAGGCCGGAGGGATCGCCAGTTTTTATTGCAGTGCCCACGGAGCTCCAGTGCCTCAAATTCATTGGCGTAAAAATGGCAAAAGATTTTCTTGTAAGTTTTTTTTGAAAAATCGGATTCGCGATCGATATTAAATTTGATCGAACATTTCATTCCCTGTGATCGTAAATTGTGGATAATAAATTTAATTGGCTAACTTCTGTGCTTCATGAAGTATCGCAGTCACGATACTTGACGCAAACGTATACCAATGGAGCTTTGCTCAGGATCAATCCTGTGAGATCCGTCAGGGATGAAACAAATTGGGAGTGCGTGGCTGAAAATGGAGTTGGGGATCCAGTCACGGCAACTGCTCAACTCGTCGTCTACGAAGGTAAGTTTACTTTTTCTTACTTCGAGAATGTTAGTTCCTCTCTCTTGTGTGTTGACTCTGTTACGTCGTGCGACCACGTGAATCTCTGCGACTCAACAGTCGACAAATCTTCGAGAAACAAAAAAAAAAGAAAAAAGAAAACGTAGCAGCTGGTAGTGTCATCGAGGCGCGAGTTTCACGTATCACGTTCTCCTCGCGAATCTCAACAGTGAGTTTCCCTAACTTTTCCAAGTTTTTTCTTGAGAGTTATCACATAAGCCTCAAGAAGAAGCGATCCTTTTTGCTACCCTCTGTGAATATGATCGTGATCGACCATTTCTCCCTCTCGCCTTTTCTATAACGTTCTATAGATAAACTCATCTCGCCCAAGCCCTCCCCCCTGCCGTCGCACTCTATTTTAACGGATGGACGAGCAGGTTAATGGTGCCCAGTCGGGCGACCAAACGAAAAGCAGTTTAATGGAAAAGAAGTAGCCCGGATTCCGTAAGGATTCGTCCGGGAGCTGCCAACCATCCTATATATATGAATCAGCTACTCTCCGCGTTTCGCGCGGATTCACATTCGCGGAGAAATTTTGTGGCGTGGCTTAATTGCTTTCTCCGACTTTTCATTCAAATTAAGGCGATAGGTCATGCTTAAGTGTAAAATAGAATAAAAAAAACGATATATATAACGGCAAGGGGACGAGGCATAAAGAAATAGAGCAAAGCCCGTTCTAATTAATTTTCACTCCTTGCGCCTTATTTTCGTTTTTTTTCACATTTATGACACATTCTTAATAATTTTTTTTTGCCAAAACCTCATCCCTGTTGATATCAAAATAAAAATGTCGATTTGTTTTTTTAAACATTGGTGACTTTCAATCAACTCGAATTCTCGACATAAAGTTTTCCATAAAAATTTGATTTTTATGGATGAGAACGATATGAATGACAGTTGCTAGTTGAGGTTCATAGGCAATTGCAGCAAAAGTGACAGTAGGAACCTCATGACATTTAATACGAAACACAGTATCGTTGGCCAAATGTGGGCTGAAGGAGAGAGGGATGCTTAATTTTCATATATATATATATCGTTGGGTAGATCGCAGTAGCCACGAGGCCGATTGATTGGAGTTACTGCCGGCTGTTTTGTCTTTCGGTCTGGCGTTTTCCCTTCAGCACCGTTTTCGCATTGGCGTTCGACTATCCACGTTCGCATTCATCGGCATTCGGGCCATTAACCGGACGAAACGTAAATTGAAACTCATGCAGCCGGCGCGCATTTCCTCCCTTTTCTCCACCTCTGTTCTGTGTAATCTGCCTCGCTGGCGATGTGCCCTGAAAATCGGTCACTCTCCCTCTCCCCTATGGGCTCGGTCATGCTGTTGCTGCTACTGGTTTTAATTAATCCGGGAGATCCCGTAATTCGACGTCTATTCCTAATTATTCACCACATGAATTGCCTAGCGGAAATTCTACACAAGCATTTGGACTCTTCTTCATTCCTGTACGAAAACACATACGCTGTTGCCATGTGTGAAACCTTCGCAAATCTACTCATTAATCCACATATTCTCAAAATTACCCTCTCAAACCCTCGCCAAATACGAATTTTTCATGACTGCAAGTAAAAAATAAATCGATCCATGCTCCAGTTTCATGTATTTTTATCCAACTTCAATTTTCAGGATATTTTGGATTCTCGTATAAAGTGCATTATGAATTAAGATTACATTTATAGAAAGTGGGTCATTCATTTTGAGAGAAACCATTTACCGTCACCGAACGACCCAATAGTGGAAATATTGTAATAAAAACGTCATTGATTGACCGGTTTTGCGGTCCAGACCAATTATTAATTATTCCTGGCTTTTTTCGTAACATCGATCGACGTCGATTATTCAAGTCCATTCTGTGGCTACTGGATTGTTTCTTTGTGTCTCAGCGTCCCTCTGCTGTGACATTTGCCACGTGCAGTTACTTATTCTGCAAGATTTCTGAGACATGGATTAAGGAAAGATGTTGTATATATATTTGTCATCGGTGAATATAAAAAAATATCCAATGTACATGGAGTTTTGCGGCCGTATTCCATTTGGTGCGCTCACTAATGAGAAACGTAGTAATTCGTTGGCGTTGCATTCTGATTAGTCAAACTAATGGTGGAATGATTGAGAAATATCTCGTGGCATGGGCGTCCATTTCTTCTACCGCCAATTCGAGGGTATAGAAGGTACTGTAAACGAAGAAGAAGAAGAAGAAGAAGAAGAAGAAAGGTACGAGAAGAAGGAAGGAAGGAAGTCGAGAGAGACGACGCCGAGGCAAGCTAAGGCGGAGAAAAACAAGTTCGACGAACCGTTAATATTAACAGCGGCGTAGTAATGCGAAAGTAAACCGTTGATGGTGCGAGGGTACAATATTTATCCAGCAGAGTGAAGTTGAGTCAGCCAAGCTGAGAGGAGTAGAGGGGCATTGAGGGATTTCTGTTTCAAGCTTGAACTCTTTTGTTTCGTGCTAGGACGCTTTCTTTGGCGAAAGCAGGGCGAATCTCCTTTCGCCTGCCCTTCTCCTCGGCTATAATATGTCCATCTCACCCTTGCTTTCGTATAGTCTCGGCCATGAACGCTTGGGCTCCCTTCTACCCTCCTGTTTCAACCCCCGCCGCTGCCTTTCATTCGCTCTCTTTTCGGCTCGTGCTTACTCAGTCTCTCCGGTTGGGTTTGGTGTACGTCAGCGCGGGGGGTCCGTCGCGCGTCAGCCGTTGTTTGTTTTCTGCTTTTCCTCTCTCGGACCACTCAACCGACTCGTTGCTTTAGAACCCCCGTTATTCCTTCGTTCGTTCCGCCCCCTCTCACGCTAGTTTGATGCAGGCTGCGTTCTCTGCATTTCGCTCTTTCTATACTCGCCTAGTCCGTGTATTTGTAGCTACATCAGGCTCTGCTGTCTCCTTTACGGCTAGCTTTCTACCTCAAAATTGCAAGACCATCCGTGACGCAAGCCCTATCGTTTCTTGCCAACCGCAACAGTGAAAAGACACAAGAAGAAAGTTGTATACCAGATTGACAGAAGGTGATAACCCGACGCTAAAATCCTTGACGCCACTGATTTAACAACAAAAGAAGAAAAAAAATACGTAATCGCAAATCCCAGTGAAACAGGAGAGGAAAAAAGAACACAAGAAACGGAGGACGATTAAAGGCAGACCTGGTGGATAGAAAGAAAAGGAAGGCCAAAAGTTTCGAGTCTTCGAAGAAGTAGCGTCGAACGATCACGTCGAGTCTCCGGGGTTCTGAGATTCTCTCACAAGTTGAGCCAAGTACGAGCGAACGTGTGAGAGTAGAGTAAGAGAAAAAGCGATACCAAACGAAGACCAAGAGAAGATGACTACAAGAAAGAAGGACATTGTGGATGGACCCAGGAGAGAGAGAAGAAAAAAGGATCAGCGCTGAAAGAAAAAGATGAGTAAAAAAAATAAGAAGTAGAAGAAGAGTCAACTTGGGAGAAAAGTTGCTTGTTCGAGGAACGGCAGGGGATGAAAGCAGTGAGCTCGACTGGGCTGGATGGGACCGAGTAGCACACAGAGTATAAGGAGGAAGGGGAATTTAATTTGGCCGAAAAAGCGCCGCCTTAATTAGCAATTAATTGGCACATAAATTAGCTGCGATTTTTCGGCTACCAGGGAAGAGTTTTTGCCGCAGATACCGCAGAAAGGCGAGATAGTTCCTCCCCTCAACTTTGAGCTGCCGCTAGTTCGCGAATCTTCTCTCTCCCCCGGTCCCAACCCAGCAACATGACTAACAGCGGTTCAGGTTCGTCTTGCGATAAGAAAGCCGCTCTATGGAGTCGACAACTATTTCAGCAATTTAACTTTTGCACCGAAGCCTCGCGCTGCCACTAACGCGTAACTCTTTTTCCTCGTCATACGATCCAGAAGGTGACAATGTTACCCAAGAGTCTTCTCTGACGTCACCCCCCACGACGACATCCAAAAGCTCGTCGTCGACTATCTTCGTTGACGACGGACAAGCCGAGGTGATAAAGTGTCAGAGGAGGTGACTTCAACGAATGCTAAGTCCTTTGGCAAACAGTACTTCACCACCGCCAGACTTTTCTTTCCTCTCACTTTTTTTACTGCCATGCTCTTACCAGTTTGCCTTCTACTTCTTATTTTTGCACCTCGCAGTAAGCGTGACATCTAGACAGCCGATCCCTTATTCATCGACCCAATATTGAAATACCCTATCCTCCGGCACTGATTCTCCCGGGCCAACCTGTGGATTCTCCAGTTTTCGCATCTCTTTCACCATTCACTCCTCCCTTGTCGTCCTCTCTTTATGTCTGCCAGGGTGAAAAAGTCTCACTAGAAAAATCGATTGCTTTCATGAAAAACGTCTCTCATTTCACTTTTGCCTCAATCATACGTGGTACAGACGACTGGAAAAAATTATTATTCCCATTTTGTGAAATTCACTTCCTTCAGCAGCTTCCATCGAATATCTGGTTATAAACTTATTATGCATGAGATGAAAAAATTCCTCGTTCTTACACTACCCGAACGACCTACCAAAAGTTTCTCCCAGTGATGAATTCACTCGGCGAATGAACTCTACCCACTGCTTTTTCCGTTGATAATCATGCGAGATATTAATAATGGATGTTCAATGTCGCAGTTAAACAAAGGTTGAAAACTGTGCTAGTGAAGATGACCGATCTCGAACAATGATTCCGTTCTCGAAAGTCTCTGAAGGCTTGAAATATGATTCAAAAAACACGAGGTCCATTTACCGACTGGTCGAGAGTTCTGTCTGATGCTTTCTACCATACGATAGTTGCATTTTCTCTAGAGGTTTTCATCTTCGGAACTGGAATATCGTTTCTGACATTCTTCGTCCCCTCGGCCTCTTGGCCTCACAAGTTTTTATATTCAGCTCGACGATATTCCCTCCTGCCAAGGCTACGATTTCTCACCTCGTTCGTATGAAAAAGTATTTGTACGTTGGTAGAGTTTGATGTACAAAATTTCATAGACGTACTTATTTGTCCGTACCTCTCGAATGAGCGAAAAATTTTTTTTATCGTAACCCCATCGGTAGGAATGAAAAAAAAAAGGAAAATTCGTTTGACTGATGAAAGAATTATCAAAATTAATGTAATAATAGATGCAATTGGATTAAACTTGTACGAATCCTTCAGCAAAAAATTAACATCTCCATTATTTTACTATCAATTCATCCGACATATCCATCGCAAGTCATTTTCAAACTTTACATTGTCGCGCCAACCCAGACTACTCAATTTTCCTAAATCAAAGAAAATACGAGGATCCTCTTTTCAATCTTCCTAAAACGCTTTTATTCACTTGGACCATCGATTCATGAAGCTGGAATATTCTTTTCTTTTTGTTTTCACGATCAAACAAGATCTTTGAATGCTTTTTGTCATCGATTAATTATTCCCTCGTTCCGTCTATTCACATAGGGTCCTATTACGCCCAATCGTCATCACTGTTCATCACATCGACATGAGATAGTTTTCGGTTTGATGAAGTTCTACGTGCTCCCTCGGTTCACCTCACTGGGCACTCCTGGAGATTTCGTACTTTACTATGCCATCCCTATGTTTGCTCATGTATAATTATAGAGGTGCAGTGGAACATGAGTTCATTATAATCAAGAGCAAATTCACTAGAGAGCCCCTTGGTCTGATATAGTCTGCATGAATCTGAGACAGATGCACACCAACTGCGTTTCTCTCTGGAACGAAAATTTATATTTAAACCTTCGAGTTTTTTTATTAATAATTTTTTTTTATCCCACAATTTCGACACGCGTTCACTATAAAATCAGATATTTTTTTCCATATTGCTGATTGACGCAGGTTTCATTTGGAAAATGCATTAAACATAATATGAAATGGTGGTTTTTTTTTCGAAAACATTCGTGTAAAGCACATTACTTTTCATTTTTTTGAAGTTTATTGACCTCAAGCTCACACTGCACATAGTAATATCGAGTTTGAGGGATGCTCGATCAGACTTGGTAATCTCAATCAAAGTTCGAACACCGGACGGCAAATAGTGACCAAGGGTATGAGAGACATGGCTTTGGCACGGAATACACGTAGTACTAGCCAATACCTGTCGTGACAAAGCGTCAAGAGATCATTGACGCGATTTCAGAGACCACGATATTACGCTTCCCTATCATCGATTTATCCACTCCCTCTGATTCACCGCCTGTTTATTTTTTACTCCACCGTTATGCATGAGATAAAAGTGTGATAATTCAGTAAACGAGGCGTTATGGACGTACTTTTAATGCATCAAAATAACGAATGAGTAGATATCGATTGACAAATATAAAATAATTATACAGAGTATTGTCACAAACGTACATCTCTATTTTCTGCTCGAAAATTTCAGTGACTAATTTTAATTCGTAGCACGTTGATAATTTGATGGACGGAAGAAGGGAATGCGCGAGTTGTTAAGGTTACAAAAGAGAATGTCTAATGTACTCATGGATGAAGGGGGTGGGATGGAACGTATGGTCGATGAAGTGGGTGGATAATCATATTCGATTAGGATCATCTTCGTGGTCGGAGCCTTTGTCCCGGACGAATGTTGGGGGTGGTGCAGAAGATCCCAGGGTGGTTAGCTTAACGCTTTCAAGCGTCGTCCTCTCCAGAGGCATTCGAGAGATCCTCTTCTCATCATCTCTAACGCTCCTACAGAGGATGTAGATACTATTCTAGTGGGGTTGCCGCTATCACGCTCACACTCTCCACCCCCATTCTAGCTCGCTTAATCTAAATCACGTTCCCACGTTTCTGTGCTCCTCGACCCTTCCCCGCTCTCGCAATTCATATCTATCTCTCCGTGATGTAGACCCAAGAGCTCGAGACTACGGGACGATGTCATAGCCACTTGAAATCGGCTAATTATAATCCAGTGGTTACGAACGCGTTCGCCCGGAGGTTAATTCGTTGCCTCCATGATCTCTAATTAGCGACAATTCTTACATTAGAGGTTCAATGCATTTCTCATTTTCAATCCAATGTCAATATTTTTAGATCGCGAAACGTATAGCCCTTGTCGAGTTGGTTAAATATGAGTGATGAAAGGAAACACGACTCTATTGATGAGTGTTTCGAGAGAAATTACTTGGTTGCTCTGTAAATTAGCGAATGTTTGTGGATTACCTCGGTAAAAACAGACAAAGAGTGAGCAATGTTGCTACATTTTTTAAACTCCCAGTTACACACGCTATAAGCTTATGTCCCTCGTAACGTAGGTACACAATACGAAGAAAGACAGACATACGTCACCCATTTGCCGTTGAACCACGAGTAAATTCAATGGGCTCAGGGGGCTACCGATACCGTCAGTCTTCTCATAGGCGTTGTGAATACCAGGCATGACAAGGAGCCGTCATAACATCACGCGATAAATTCGTTCGTGGAAAGTTGTATGCGCGAAGCTACTGCCTTGAGAAAATATTTATTCAACGAGACCTCGGACCGTTGGCATACTCGACTAGTACACGTATGTGATCTCTCACTCCTGCTTCCAGCTCGACTTACTACCACGATTCATTCGTATTCCTATAGAAATCGTTGTTGGCATTTCGAAACTTGCGCAGAATTTCAACTGCAGCTTCTCTGGCCGTTATACACATATATATTCAAGACATAAAACTATGTACTTAATGTGCCACAGTTCGTACGTATTTTGAGTAGAAGAAACTCGTGCCACTTTTTTTACTGCAGAGGCATTTTACAGAGTGTACTTGGCAAAAAGATGGATAAAAAAAAGAGAAAGAGGGAAGGAATGGAAGAAGAAAAAAATGTTGGAATTGGAAACGTTCGATGGAGTAGGGACAGATAAGACTGTAAGAGAGGAAACTCGAAATAAGTAGCAATGTAAGAGAGCATCGTACTTTATACGGTTGCTCGTCGAGCCCGCATCTGCCACGACTCTCAAGATACGGGTAGTTCTCCAGCATCAATTATACTAATGGAGATCGGGTGGTTGGAGAAACTTGGTACAGCAGCAGCAGAAGCGAGGCAGGAAGGACGCCGAGCACCAGAATACCAGCGGAGCCACGAGTTGAAGGTGGCTGCTGGCATCAGAGGTAAAAATAAAGAAAAGGGCGAGCAGCCGAGCGAACAGCCGAACGAGCTTGAAGGAATGAAAGATACAGAAAAACGGAGAGAGTGAGAGAGAGAGAGAGAGAGAGAGAGAGAGAAAGGAAATAGACAGTAGAGTCCGAGGGTGAGAGAGGAGGATGCTTTCAGGGTTAGATTTAGTAAAAGGAGCGGGTTTGGCACTGCACCGACTATCCCGCGAATACGCCTGGAAAGAGCTAGTGGCTTCGGCAGGTTTTTGGAGTTGTTAGCCGTGTCAGTCCGCGGTTCCTCGTTCAGTCTCCCGAAAATAAGAAAAGCATTAATGAATGAAGCTGGAAGGGACATCAGACAACCCGGAATAGTAAGAAACCGTACTCCACCGAGGGTTCAAGTACGCCAATACCATTCAAGAGTTACCCGCACATTTCTCTCGTATATATGTGTTATTCCCTAATGAAAGAACCTACTCAACCGCGACTTTGATCTTTTGTCCTGAAAAGAGGATGTGGAACATCCATCTTTCCAAATGTATTATACTACGAAAATTCTGTACGTTCTCGTACTTGGAGGATCTACGAGTGGATCATTAAATATTCATATTATAAATCAAACCTCCAAGAACGCGAATCCATTTTATCTCACTGCTTTCCACCCGTTGTCGCTCCATTTTTGTCCCCCCCCCCCCCCCCCCCTCTTCCTCCTCCTCATTTCGGTACTCGAGGGCATAACAAAAGTATGTAAATCTTCTTACGGAACCCATGCAGGTTTAACTCTATGGCATGCCAATCCACCACTTTCCGGCATTGAAAAATCCTCTTCCCTATATATTTTCTCGTAAAGTGAAGCTAAGTGAAATCTGCGATAAGTGCAGGATAAACGATAAAGTAAAAAATATATTTGTTCTCTACTTACCTGTACGAATTATGTAACCGAGAGAACACATTGCACGAAACATTCAAGATTCGGGTTTGAGTTTGTTCGATTCCCGATGTGCACCAATGACGCACGGTATCCGAGCAGCTCGCATGCCACGTGTAAATCCTTCACGCGTGTATGCACTCGGTCTAATGAGCTGGAACAAGCCGATGTCCCATCGAACGTCGACTGAAGCGTGTTTGCGCATTAAGCTCAGCCCCAATGGGATACCACCTACGACCCGATTTTACCACCCTGCAACAACCCCCCAACTTGCTCGCATCCCCAAACTCCCTTTCATCCATCTCGTACCTTGTACGATTGGATATGTTGTGTATCTACATCTGTTACAGGGAAAGAATTATTAAGTCAATTTTACGCTTAAATATACGATCGAAATTAACGTGACATTCCGAAAGGTGGGGACAAATATAACAATTATTTTAATAGTATTATATTATATTTATATATCGACAAAACCAACATTTTTGGTCAAGTTTGACAATAATTCATGCAGGATACTTCATTTTTAGTTTGACCTCATTTAAATTTATCCTGCGATAATCGTGTTTTATTTTAGCTTGAAAATCAATAACTCGAATATATACGAGCAATACGATAGTAATCTCTGACTTATCGGCATCAGAGAATACTACAGGCTGGGTTGCAAATCGAACGTACATATTATATTTGAAAATGCCCTATTTATCGGTACGTCCAATGTTTCATCAGGGTTCGAGTACCCACGTAAAAATAACTACTTGATTTATACACACATTGACCTACAGGTACGTATTGGTACATATTGAAAAATATCTTGGTATACATGTATTTTGTATTCACATTTATATTTATACAAGAGCTTCTCGTACTTGACACGAGCGAGCTTTTATACTTTATGCTACACTTTATAGAGATATATATCGGTAGCGCGTTTGGCACGGCGGTATAAGTCAAAACCTACTCTCCCTAATGGCGTACTTACGCCCTATCGGTCGAGGTTAAACCTCCAGAGAATATAGAGAGGAAATGTTGTATCTTCAGCATCAGCTGGAGTATGTGTCATAGAAAAAACTCTCATGTGTATTACTCCACACACTATCGCATGACATTTGACGTTGAGGCTGTCTCTTTTCCTTTGCCAACTTATAATCTTCCTCCCATTTTATGTCAATATTATCCTCACCAATCGAACCCAAGAAACCATCGAATGCAACGTACAAGGTCACTTCCTTCCTGGCCGACGTCGTAGCTCAGTGTCTCCTCTCCGAACCATAAATATATACCTGGAATATTAAGTGTTACAAGTAGACAGGAGGTGCTCGTTTATGACTATACTTGCAGGCTACTGCCTCCTACACTCACATTTACTCACGCTCCTCCCTGCATCAACAGCTGCACCCCTTTGAGCTTGTTCAGCTCAAGGGCCACTTCAGAAGTAACCCTTCTACGCTTATTACTTTAAAACTTTCGATCACGCTCAATAACTCATTCGATTTATGGCGATGCCGTGCATAAAACGGTATTGGCTATTACGAGTCAAGAAATACCGATTTACTTGTCACAAGCATAAATGAAAACTCTAATGGTATAAAAGTTCGTGTATCGTTGTGTATCAAATACTACGAAAATCCGTTCTATTATTTTTCGATTCTGTAATTTTTCAACGTTTCCAATAGTTCTTTTTTCTTCACTTTATCCGGATTCCAATAAGAAACCCAAATTAAAATTTGATCAGTTTAGCATGTATCCAAATTTACAACAATATTACCAACAACAATTTACGTTGGATTTCAACACTGTAAATTCCATTTTAATACACTTGAAGTTACTGCGTCTAATGCACTCGTACAAATGGAAAGGAAAGGTATATTTGTTGGTATCGCGTTGCATCGAATACAACTCGAGTGGAACGAGGCGCGGTTCGTTTAGCGATAATGGTTGAAGAGGGACAAAATAGCTATAATCGTTGGAAGGTTGTTTAGCCCTAACTACGATTAGAGAGTATTGTATAGCTGGTAGAGAGGACGAGCGCGAATGTTTGTTTTCGCTCTTCGTGTCCCGTGCTATATAGTAAATTTAGTCTCCCCTCGGACGAGGGGAGAAAGCTTGGAGGGCGGCGAGAGCGTGCTAGTGGGTGATGGCGGATGGAACGCTCCGGAGGGACAAACGAGGGAGAGAAGCGTGCCGTGGCCGCTGCCGCTGCCACGAGAACCGCCACAGAGTCAAATACAGTCATCCCACCCTCGTCGCCCCGCGTACGAGAGTCGCACACGTTTTACCCAATTGGGGAGAGAACATAATTGCATAGCCACGATTAATAATTAGACGTGCAATTGGGCGTCAACCGGCGGTACGCGTGATTCGATTTATCGAAACGGGCGTTGCGCCGCTTCACCCCGGAATATCGATTCCAGCGCACTACCTTCGTCCTAGGAAACGGTAACGTTCGTTCGCGCGTGTTGCCAGTGAATTCCTTCCCCGCCCCCCCCCCCCCCCCCTTCACCCGAGTACTCGTTATATAGAGTCTCGAATCAACTGTCCAGCGAGACTCGTGATGCAACTTGGGATTGCGTTCACTGCACGAAATCTGATTCTCCACAATATCGCGGAACTTTTTGACCTCGGCGTCCCTTGTGTCTTGACCCTTCCGCAATTATCTTAAATATCTACCTCGTCCTAAAAGACAAAATTAATTATCCATTATTCATCACTGTTCTCTTACACTGAGAATGAATGGCAAATTCATTTTTTTTTATGTCTATGTAAATGATTCTTTGAAATTCAATGAAGAGTTCTCGATTTTTGAGTAGTTCAACATTTAAAAAAGCAGACAACTTTTTTCCTCGACAGATTTTTATTTAAATAATTACATATAAAAATCCTCATTTTCTCACATTCCTGGATATTCTTTGATAACAACCTGTTAAAAATGCCGAGTCTCTTTAATCGTCGAATAATGGAAATAAAAATGACAAAAGGGATAGAAAGGTTTTGATCGCACCTTCGAAGCAAATATGCAGTAACTGTAACTCTAGTAACTCCGTAGTTTTTTTTTTTTTTTTCGAGCAATTTGTTGCGCAAACTTTTGCCTTTAGTCAGCATATCGTTCTTTTGAGGGCGTTTAATCATTGAAAAAGCTAAAGCCACATCGCCAACTCATTGATTTTCTGAAAAGCTCCATTTTGCGGTGAGCATACACGTTTGAGGGAGCGCTGCTCATAAGTTTTGCTCCACAGGTTTGTTTTTCTCTTTCTCTATCGCTCCCACATTTTTATCCACTCGTACTCTTTCAATGGACACTTTTCTTTCAATGAAATACCGACGAAAGAGGGATTTCTCGCGTCTACGAATGGTAGTATATATACATTGAACTATGATGATCGAGCACGGGGGAGGGGAAGGTGAGCTTTTACACGAGAGATGCATAATAACTTGGAGAAGAGGTTGCCGTCTCAATCGTCGAGAGTATGCGTGAGGTCGAAAGTCGAATAGACTCGGCAATAGTCCGAGGTAGAGTAGTTGAATATATATGTATACATAAATCGTATATAAGTATATATAATGGAGGCATCTTCTACTTCTTCGAAGAAAGTTTAAGCCCCAAATACTCGTCGAAGCTCCATCCTGAAGCTGGCTGAATATTTGCTACCCTCCTGTGTGAGAAGACTCTATGACAGTGTTTGTGTGCTTATGTATAAGTTTCGCAAGGAGATCATCGTGTGTCCTAGCGCGTTGGGTGCGGTGTCTTTCCACTCGATCGAGTAAGGGTCACCCACGTTCGTGCAAAAACTTTCATGAAACTTGTTGGGTCAATCTCCTACCGCGGTGACGTGGTGGCCCCACATGGGAAGATACTTGAATATAAAGATCGATCGTTCCACTGTTTTTTCGTAACATACAAGCTTTCAAGAAATTCCCTGAGATGCTTTCGAACTATATTGTTCAGGTATATATATATGTGATATTTGATATGATAGATATACAGATTGGAAATATAGTGGATCCGGATGACCGGATGAGACGAGTACTTTCCAACCAAATAGTTTCGATATATAAACTCCGTGTCGAGATTTTTCTTGCCTTCTAAATTACCAAAATCTCATTTCACCATAATCTTATATACTGGTATGTGTATAACAACGTGGATGTGTTGATACGAGGATACCAGGTTTGAAATCCGAAAAACCATGACGACGTATATCGAATTTAGTTGGAGGGAAAGAGAGGAGAAAACAAAACAAAACTCAATTCTATTTGGATCGAGAGCTTTTCGAAAGGTAAAGAGAGGATATTTCAGAGCTGTAGTCTTATATTATCCGGGTTATTTACTTTTTATTGTTCCCGATAAACACCATTATCCATTTCGATGTGGATAATGAATGGATCGGTTCTTCGGTCTTGCCACACTGGCGACTCTCTCAGAGAGACGCTTTGAAATGGATGTCTTATTGGTTTATCCGCTGGTTTCATTGAGTACAGTAGCCTGATCCGACAGGCTGTAAGCATGGAGAAGGTTCTACCTTTTCTCCACTGGCAATGGGCGAAGTCTCTTCAACTCACCAACGCGACGGCGGCAGCGGTCGTCTACTTGATTCTATTGATATACAGTTATAACACGACCCCTTCATCCAGAGAGGCGATATTATTTTTTTATGTCTCAGTGAGCAACCAGTCTCTGATTCGATCTTGTCCCAATCCGCCAGGCTGCATTTCTTTCAATGTCTTGTACAGTATACCGTCGTAAAAAGAAAGAAAATGAGTGAATTACGATTGACCACAACACTTGTTTATAAATAATTCGATGTATTTGAAAGAGATGGATTTTTTTATGGAATTTGTCATCTTCTGCGTCAATCTCGAATTGGTATGTCGTTTATTGATAACGACAGATAAAATAATGCAAATTACGATGAGTACTGAATTTTTACAGTACTGGAAGCCGATCTGTTTTCTATCTTAAGTATACCAGCCCTGAACAGTTTTGTTCGCGCCATGTGCAACCTCTTTCTCCTCTTGTTTACAATGATTGGACTATTGTCGAGAATTGCACGCCCGAGAATTAGCGTAATGCCGTAGAAAGTGTGTGCTTGGATTCCGTACCGGTATGGACGGAGGGAGGTATAAGGGCAAAGGTAGTACTAGAAATGAGACGCGGCAAACGCGCGCGCGCGGTCTTTCGGCAATAGCAAAATCGTACGATCTCAATTTCCAAGTTGCTGCTCGGAAGCACACGGAAGAGAGAGAGGGGCGGGGGGAGGAGGGCATTTTGTGAAATAAAATATAAGTTCGGTGGGCCTGTTTGAAATTCTCTCGCTCTTTTCATACCTCTCAATACCTTATCTCGCTTTCCTACCTCTCAACTTTTAGCAACCATCCCACCATGGTCCTCTGTTTCCGCCTCCACTCTCAAACCAACTCTTTCCCTTTTACGTTCCTCGTTCGATTCCCCTCTGTCTCTTTCCCTCTCTCTCGCCTCCTTCCCTTCCTATTTTTCTCATTTTCTCTCATCGCTCTCCTTATTCCCGCACGGCTTCCAACTCGGGCAATAACCTTTATAATCAGGAGTTTTGCTCTCAAGTACGTTGGGCCTGCTTCTGCCGACTCTGTACCCTCCGTCCGACTTACAGTGCAATTCACTCGAGGCTTCCAGCCATTACGAGACGGTACGGGGACCTCTCGTATCGGTGATGCTGGTGGAAAGGTTTAACTCTCCCATCTACATCCCCACTACTCTCTCTGTCTTTCTCTCTCGTTACCCTGCCAAATTACCAAAGCCAGCGATAAAAAGTTTATCGCCCGTTGCAACGATGGAATAGCGAACATCCGGGCGATTCGTCGAGTTTCGAGAAAGACGGCAAGCTTCGTCGATTTAACAAGGAACAATTATATCCTGTATAAAATTCGTGTACAACTCCTGAATCTTTACCATCATTTTTCGCATCGTACCATACTCGTCTGCGAATGAAAAGAGCCTGAATGAAGAATTTTGCAATAACTACGAGTTAGACTGTAGTACGAAACGACCCGAGTTTCTCCACGTTGATATTATTACTACTTATATAGCCGATACGAAGTTTAATCTGCCCGGAGAAAAGTGGAAGGGTTGCCCCGCCTCTTTCCTCGGACTCTCACACAGCCGTGATAATTATTTGTTTCAAAGATTGAATAAAAAATTCAAATGAGTTCCGAAAGAAAAGTTTTAACATGCCTCTGGACAAGAATTGCGTCGAGCTGTGCGGTGAAAAGCGAGGCTTTTCAAAGTCGACTGAAAGCTCTTCGTCAAGATGACTACCCCAAGTGTTCCTCCTCCTCCTCCTCCTCCTTCCCTCCGTAGTACACAAAACTTTGATCTCGCGTTATTGCAATCTGCAGAATTGTGGAGGTCAGGCAAACGTATTATCTTCTTTTTAATCGAATATCTCTAGACTGTCGGCAATATCGCGTTGAATCTAAAATAAAATCTACTTTTCGCAACGCCCGAATTCATATAAAAGTTATTGAGAACGAAAATGGCATCGTATTTAATAAGAAACGAAAAACGAGGCGCTAAGAATAATAAGCCTTTCTTGTGATAATGAAATGAAACTCAATTTTCGTGTACTGCTATCTTTGTTTCTTGATGATTGTGATAATTAATAAATTGCAACGATATTGAAATGTTTTTCGTTAAACTGCATTGGTTCTTTTAATAATACCCAAATTTTATTTACATTTTGCATATTCCGAACATTAAAGGATCGATAACTAAAATAATGTTTATTTTACGGTTTGGCATTTGTGGTATTTTTCAAGAGACTATTTTCCTTGCCACGCTAAAGAAAAATCTAAATTACACCTTAAAGCTAGACCTAAGTTGCCCGATAAAGGAAATTATTTCCTCTCTTCCACGTCAACTAGCAGTGAGGCAACATCTTCGGTACCAAGAGAAGTGTGCTTCTCACGGATTAATTAAATCGTTCCCGGAATACCCACCGAACAAATAATACCACTCCACCCAGTCTCTTCTCTCTCTGTCTCGCGCTCTTTCTCTCTCTCTCTCTCTCTTCCCCTTGAACTATTTGAGTAAGACCAAGAGCAAAGATGCTGGCGAAACGGCGAGGCCCATTCCTCTTCGTGCCTTACGGAGATAAAGCTTTGCCTACATCCCTGTACGTTGAGATGGTCAAGTCATCTGAAAATCATGAGATGTGAACCAATTTAGCACATACACATTCGAAACGATGTTAAAAAGATCTACTAGAAGAACACGAAAATTAAATAGTTCTTTTTCAGCTTATTTGGGTTTGGCTTAGTTCTTGGACGAAATTTTCTCCCGAGTTTCACAGAGCTTAATTCGTCGAGCAATCACTGAAGAACATTCCATCTCTTTTGTTCTTGGAAAGCTGACGAAATTAAACCAAAAGCGTTTTTAAATTTGAATCGATATTTCGGTTTTTTTTCTTTCTTTCTTTCTTTCGTGAAAGCCTTAAATTGTAAGGAGCATTTGAAGGAACTACGAGTGACTTTTCTCTTGGTCGTTGACAATTATTTTCATATTCATCTCTCTTAAGCTCCTTGATCCCTTATATATGTTTTATATATGGGAAAAAAGGGCTGACAGAGCACAGATGCAAAGAATATGCAAGCTCAACACAGAGGAGGTAAAAATCGACGCTGCTCCGCGAGCTGTGAGCTCGTCCTGTAAATAAAATACGACAGGGCCATAGAGAGGGCAGCGTAGGTGCTAGGAGCCAAAAGAGGGTGGTTCGTAATGGTCCGGGGAACGGGTAATGGCTACTGCACTCTGGCATCACCGGAGATAAATGTAAATGAAGCCGAATGGCTCGCGGAGAATGGCCGCGCGTCAAGAGCTGTAGGCGAGCTATGTATATACGGTATCGAGACGCGTACATTTTTAGCGAACAAACCAGCTCCATGAATAACGGAGTGGGCTTCTATTTGCGCATTTTGCAGCTGTAATAGGAAGGTACACGTCGTTTTCTTTTCAGCTTTAGTTTTCGCCCTTAGCTCAACTTTTATTTAAGTTTTTCATTTCTTCGTGGAACGTATACGTTCCATCAATCCACAATACTCATCGATCGATAAAAAAGGAGAATACGTAAAGAAATAAAACTTCTCATTTAATAGGAGATGAATTGCATTTAACAGAGTTTTCATGGACTACGAACGTTTTCTCGCTTCAAATTTCCAGTCTGCAAAAATTAATATTTAATGCCTGTGCGAGTCGAGCGAACGATTTTTCATCTTGAATTTGTTTTTCGCGTGTTCCTGTCAACCCTTATATTTTGATGCACGTAAGCATACGCGTATCAGATTAAATTCGTTATTATTGATGTTATTATTATCGCTTTTGAGTATCTTTGAAAACTAGCCAACATTTCCCCAACGTGCAATTCCCCCTGCATATAGATTCGCCCAAGTTTCTATGGATGGTCCAACAATCCCATCCCATTTCTATGTAAAAATTGCATCGTCACTAACTTCAATACAAGCATACGGTGGGATCGAAGGAACCTGGTTTATCGATCCATGACTTTACGTGGCTGTGTGCAAACCATTTTTACCCATCCACTATAATTCGATTATTCATGTAAAAAATACCACATTGATCTTTGACGTGTTTTCTGTTGCTTTGGATATTCGATACGATCAAAATGTAGAAAGTCATTAAAAGTCGATGTTATTTGAGCGTATGCGCGTTTAATTAACGATGTACTTGAATGCGTTAGTTTATATTGGCTTATGTGTAACGTGTCGGGGCGTTATATATCGTTTTCATATTATTTTTGTTCAAGTCATTTGTTATCGAAGCCGTAATAATACCCCTACTGTTTTCTATGATAGTGATCATTAGACTCCAGGTAGACTCGTTGCACGATACGGCCAAGAATTCCAATAACAATGATTAACGTTCCGGACGAGGTGGAGGACGAAAAAGAGAAAGAGAGAGAGTGAGAGAGAGAGGGAAAGAAGAGGAAGAGAGTGAGCGTAGTTTTGAGGGTTGGTGTATGGCGCATCGGTGGTGGTCTTACTGCACGAACGTGTCGTGGCGTGAGGAGAATCGGAGAAGGGTGAGTCAAGTGTGCCACGAGAGACCGACAAGACCCTGTACATATACATACTCATGGGAAGGTCTTGCAATAGCGGCTAGGCGTAGAGTCTTGGTGCTGGATGGTGCACTACGACGACGACGACTACGACGACTACGATGACGACGACGACGACGACGACGAGAACAACCAGTGTAATATTCGAGTAGTACGTGTGTGAGAGAGAGGAAGGAGTTAGATAGAGGGAGACGGAGCGAAAGAGAGCACGAGAGAGAAGTAAGGGGTCTTGAATCGATCGGCCATTCGTATGGTAATGTAAGCAAGCAACTACCGGACCGAACTGCTTGCGGTAGGATAGAGCCTCTCTCGCGCGCCCGCCAAGACCCTGGCGTTCATGGGAACCGGGAAGAACAACTGCTCGGTTGCCAGCACCGGCTGGGCTCAGAGAACCCGGGCCAACCGGACGAACGGACCAACTAGCGGGCTGCCTGATGACCGGACAACCAAAACGCCGAGATGCCAACAGAATCAGGAAACCGAATGATATGATCTACCGAGCTGACAGGGCGATAATTTAGCCCCAACTCGGATAAATCAGGCACGAATGAGTGGCGCGCTGACTTCTCGTATGGAAATTCACTGGGAGAAAGGCTCTATCGTTAATCACATACTATGTATGTCTGTATTGATTCTTCATTCCTCAACGAACTCGAATCTATTTGGCCTTGACTCGTATAAACTTATTAGATTATAGGTAAAATAATCTCCTCTGTTATGTGTCGTTGTTTGGGAGCTTCTAATGCCTTAATTGAACAACGGATGAAGAATGTACTTTGACGATAAGGCCGGAAGGTTATGGTTCAATAAGCAACATCTAGACAGCAGGGATGATACCGAATAAGTTAAGATTCCACTAAATCATTCAGGACAACCGTCTTATCTTTGTAATACGTTGGATCGTTCCATTTAATCTGTCAGCACTTGCCTCTACGCAGCTTCCTAATCCCACTTACGTATCTATCTATCTATCTATCTATATATTCATATATAAGCTGCTACTCATATTGGCTAGTTTGGTTGGCAATATACTTGAACTAGCGCAGTTCATCAGCGACGAGCTTACTACATACAACAGACAAGCTGGATGGTTAAGCGGAAAGACCTGACCGGCAGTGACCTCGACGGAGCTCTCTCTAGCTGTTGGGCAGATCCACGCTTCTGGACGACCTCGGAGCTACTGCTGCACGAGGAGATTCGAACCCCGCTGGAATAGAGTTATCGTGGCAAAGTGCACGGTAACGCAGTTACCGTTCACAAAGCGACCCACTCCCGCGCCGACGAGCGACCACAACAACGTCCATGGAGTATATACCTCCCACCACCACTCTTCTCTGGCTTGTTCTCGATCCTGGGAGAGCCGGCTTCTACTTCTCGCCGCTTTTCTCAAATCCCATGGGTCGCCTGATTGCCGACCAACAATACCTCCCTACTATCATCCTGCCTGCTTCGTTGTCACTTCTTCTCTTGTTCTCCAATCTCGACGCCGCAATGGTCATCAATACACTCTGAAAACACTCAACTGGTTGAAACATTAGGAACAAATATCAACTTTCATCCTCAATGACGATCCTCAATCCAATCAAGTTCCTATGATGAAATTTAACTTTACTTTATATCTAATTCGGAATTTAACTTGCTTTTATTAGTTCCACAATACAACAAAAACTCGGGAATCCTGTTACTCGGTAAATGAATCTAATTACGGCAAATATACCTACATCCATAGGTTTATGAGCCACCCCCCGACAACTACTATTTCAGTACATTCCCCAGTATCATCAGAGATGTGTAAGACTTTAGAACAATCCCTGCCAATTTTGGTAGGAAATCTGATTACGCCACATGCTCGCTTGTAAACTGGATACGTGAAATTAATTATCAGAGCATCGCAACGACGATGCTGAGGGAGGATTCGCAAACGGCTTCAACCTGCTGGTGATGAGGCCATCTTGTTTTGGGACTACGGTTCCCTACTCCTTAGAGGAACCACGTGGAAACGAGACTCCGCGTTTCCTCTCTATTCTCTTCAAATTATACCGTTAGATGGGCTTTCGTGATGTAATATCTCTCGCTCCCTCCCTCCGTCTCCCCCCCCCCCTTCTCTCTCTTCCATGCGACAGCTCGACATCTCTGGATTTTAGCTGTGGTTTTGGACTAATGATGCAAATACTCGAGGCAGACGTCACCCTCGAAGATTGCGAAGGAACATTCTCCCTCCACCATTTCAAATAACTCTCTTCATCCTACCGTCTCTGTGTCTCGATCTTTCTCTTTCACTCTGTACCATTATCCTCATTACATACAATTCAGCGTATTACAATGCTTGTATAATATTATCAATTTCTTTAGCCGTTCCATTTTAATCATTAATCTAAGGTGCCATGCATTGTTGCGCGATCAAGCGATAGCCCTCGAATAAATGGACAGCTTATTGCGCTCGTGAGCTCATTCCCGGCTGATATAAAAGCCCATTTATTCCAAAGTGAAAGGTGAAAACAAGATACGAGAGCAATAATAATTATCACTGTCCCAGGCGAAAATAACGTTACCGATAAAAACACCGGGATCCTTTATTATTATAAATTGCCAACCGATCGATCTTACGTGTATCCTACACTTTTTATCTGGGACAAGGAACAATACTACATGAAAGTCCGCACTCAGGCGGCAAAATTGTCTTCATAAACATTGATGGTTGCCAACAAATGAAAGCACAAACGATGTACTGACTTGGCGAAATTTTTTTTCGCACCTCTATTTCAAAGGTGCGATTTCAAAACAAAAATGTATTTCGCATTGTGACGGGAATGTGTGAATATAAATTTTTCAATACTTTACAGCGAAGTCGTAATTGCTATTTGTTTTTTCTCAAAGCCTTTTTTTTATTGATATACGGTTTGAAAGGCTATTAATGAAATTCTTCCTTCGCTGCTTCAAAAAGAAATGATCGTCCGGGTTCGTTTGATATTATGCACGATGTTGAAGTTCGAAATTCATTGGTAGCTTCTAGCGAAATGAATGGAGAGAAAAAAGAATTGTTCGTTCTTTTTCAACAGTTCTAACTTCAATGCCATTTTTATTTTCAAGCGTCGGAGATTTTATTGAAAGTTTTTTTTTCTTTCAACGTAATACTGTCATATCTATTAATGCGTCTGCGTTATTTGAATCAAAATCATCATTGGTAAATGGATTATTTTGAATATCCCCTATTGTGCAGTGTACTGCAGTGTCAGTGACGACAGGTCTCTAGTGCGTGTCTGAATAGATCGCGGTTTATTCCACTACGGGCTGGTCGGAGACAACCTCAATGCCTGTGGATAATTCGATATCACGCATCTGCATTAAGTGCTAATCTCCAACTGCAATCAGCCTTTCTCACTAACATATATGGTAGGCTATAGTGCAGCGATAAATGACCGAATGAACAGCAAGAGCGACGAAACAAACTTGACAAATAGAGACCCAGAGTGAGAGAAAAGAGAGAGAGAGAGAGAGAGAGAGAAAGCGAAAATTTCACACAAGGCTAGACAGCAAAAAGTGAAAGAGAAAAGATTTTTTTTCTTTTATTGTCCAACTTTTTTGTCACCTATTTAAGCCACGAGAATGGTTCAATATTGGTGCTGGATTTTTTTTTTTAATCCAGGCACACTGAATGTATGAAAAAAACTTATGATAGATTGGTCAGTTAGGCAATTGAAGAGGAAAGAAACCATTTTTTGTTCAATTCCAACAATGTGAAATTCGATACGGCATAAAATTTTACAGGCTTGTGCAGGAACTATACAAATTACAATGAAATGAATTCATCAGATGTTTTATAACCTCGATTTATTGACATATTTTCACGTCGTTGAGCACGTCAATGCTTTTCGCGAGAACGAGAAATGGGGATTCTATGAACAATTCCATAAAAGAAATGGTAAATTCTCAGGCAAAAGCAGCAAAAAAGAGGAAAAAATGAGAGGAAAATGAAAGAGAGAGCAGTGGAGTCATCGTTCGAAGGATGGTTCAAGATTGGAGAAAATACCATAGGATGAGTGCAAAGCAGCAATCCGGCAGTTTGAGAGTGAGGAATAAATAAATATTCCTAGTAGCGTATTTCTGCAAACATGCCCTTATATTAGTACACAGAAGATCAGTCTCAATTCTCCAACTGTGGCTGTGCTCTCTCGAACCTTTCACAAACGTCTCGCCAAGCTTCAGGATCCATATAAAGGCTCGAGAGTCTTTCTCAACCCTCCCTGATATTAGTTTCACCCTCGTTTCTTTCTTTTTTACTTTGTTTTCTTCTTTTACCTTTTTTCTCTTCCATTCCTCTTTCACTCTCAGGTTTTATTCGCTTCAACCTATCCCTTAGTGCATGTCCCTATCACGATGTATCAAACCCGTACGATTCGTGAGAGCCAAGAGTAAAAATATTACGCCGATGTAGAAGCGGAAAGCAGCAATTCGAAAACTCGCCCGGGTTTCTCTTCTATTCTCTTCGATACTGGACCTACTATATCATCGCTCCTGCTTTTTGATCTACTCTCTACACTCCTTTGATTTATACATTCTTACGCTGTAAAAAAAATAGTGAATTTATGATTTTTATGAATATTAATTTAAGTTCGCGTGTGAATTCAATTCAATTTTGGATTTTCAGCTTACCTAATTTTATAGATGTGTATTATCGCACTAAAATTTCGAGTTATGATCATTTGCCACTTGCCGGCAGGGTCTTTTTTCAACATTGAAAGTACCGTAATTTTTTTAACAATTGATATATCGGGAAAAAAGTAAAAAAACGTTTGCTACATTTTTTCATCAGCTTTCCAGAGAACTTTCCAAAGTTTGATTTGAAATAATGTCGAATAAAAATATGATTTTTTGGGGATTTCTCACAAAATTTCGGACTAAGAAAAAAATGAGCGGTAATTTCGGTATTTTGAAATCAAAATACATAAAATTAAGCCGCTAAAAATATATTTCGAATCGCCTTTATTTAATCGTAAAATTGAAAGATTTTCTCGTTCGTTCCACAATGTGAGTACTTTCTAAATCCGGTAGATACTTCAATATTATTTTATAATTATCATTTTATTTTATTGGTATAAAATCGTCAATTTCAACGAATTATCGTTAGTCATAACCGCACGCGAATTTATCACACCAAAATCAGAATCGTCGGTTAAATCATTGAAAAATGTATCGATAAAATAAAGGATGAGTGTGGGAGGATACGTTACGAGAACGTAGTGGGACAAAAGCTTTTTGCGCTCTCATGAATAATAAAGAGGGCAAAGTGCTCGACCGGCCTCTGATGTGCCACGATAGTTTTCCCCGGAAGCACCATGTTTTTCATCTCGTCAAAATGTGCTTGCCTCAGGGAGCCGATCTTCGAGCCTTCGCTAGGAGCTAGTACATACAATCTCGATGGCTCATCCCCTTCTCGCCCGCGGATCATATCGAACACGATCCAGTGTTGAACCAACCGACCGACCACCCATCGCACTGACTACGAACTTTCTCGCCCTCACCAGAATCGAGAAGAGTTTCAAAAGCTTCTCACATCATCGGTCGTCACGACCAAAAGGAGTTGGTTTAAGTTGTTCGACATTTCTGTACATATAACTTGCCAAAATGACATTTTTCTCGCTTCTGTTATTTAATAGAGGAATATGTACGAAGATGTACAAAAAAATTACGATCATTCAAAAATCTTTCGAACAATTCGAATAAAAAAATTCACGTTAAACATCGCACGATTGAAGCGCAATAAAAAATATTCTTTTTAGCAAGAATTATAAACAGACTTTTATATCCTAATTCATATTGTACGTGAATGATATCGATAAGCTGAAAAAGCCAATTGAATTAGCGAATAAACGTTAAAAATCCGTTTTTATCAAATCGTGCGTATTAAATGGACTGGTTTAAAAAATATACAAGTATTGTCATAGTAACAGTTTTTGTCAAATTAGTTGCGATGGGAAGTTTCATTCGATTGGTAAAATTCGTGGGTGATGGCGACACGACCTTGCGTCTAACAGCTCTGTATTTTTTGTGCTTTCTTTTCCCACTGGAATAGCGGTATGTTCAAGACATCTACGGGGTTTCCCTTATCACAAAATTCCCCTCTCACGAGGTCATTACAGGTGAATCGAGGGTGAGTCAATTCGGGTGGCGTAGTAGTCCGCCTCGTTATCGGACTTGTAAGAGAAAATCTAAGAGACAGGGGGAGGATAGGGAAGAGAAGAGAATGTTCTAGCAAGAAACGAGGACAATTTCAATTTGTACTTGTACTTGCCTCTGGTCGAAATAAAAGGGTTTCCAAAGAGCGGAGAAACAGGGAGTTTCTGTACGACCTTTCTCCTGTCTTTGTGTGTATGGGAGGTCTGTTTAAACTGAAAGGTGGTTTGATTAATTCGAGTATAAAGTGACTGGGGCGGTCGTTAGATACGACAACGAGAGAGAAAGAGAGAGAGAGAGAGAGAGAAAGAGAACAAGTGAGGAAGGATATACGGCAGGCAAATACGAAGGTTGAAGAGCTAGTTCGCTTTTACCGAAGCGACTGCTTTCTCGATTAGAATACTCTTGAAATCTGTTTAACGCCGGGAGGACCATGCCCTCGCGGCTGCCGCTGGGCGGCTGATGGACAGTGTACTTTCGTTTACTAAATATATATACAGTTCTCTCCTCTCCCACATATATTCACAGACATTTCAATATACAGAGATAGGATTGGTAGATGGCGAACTAGTAGTCTGATAGAATGCCTCTTTCGTTAAGGGGAAAGAGAAGCTTCGGTCCCGAGGCGGCGGCAGCCCAATGGAAACTGGAAGGATGAGCTCAAGTCCAGCTTCCACCAGACGAGTTTGCTTCTAGTACTGTAGAAACGACCAGTGTATGAGAGGTTCAACGAGTGACGCTGTTATCAACGAACTCCGGTCCGAAGTCATGCAGCAACAGCGACGGCGCCGTTTCGACGTGTTACATTCACACACACACACGCACACGCGCGCGCGCACACACACACACACACACACACACACCCATCCATACATACAGCCAATTGACCATTCTCCAGAGACCATGGAAAAGCTACGACCCGCAAATTTCATTAACACCTACACCGTCCGAGATATCGTTGTCCATAACTCGTTGAGCCGCAATTCCGCGAGCACCCATTAAGGGGATGGATCAGTCGCTCCGCCCGCTTCCAAATTTCGAAAAGCGATTTTGGCCACACCGTTCAACCGATTGTCATAAAAATTGAACTGTGAATACAGTGTTATGGCAAAATTGGGCTGAGGAAGCGATTTTACAAAATTTTGAAAAAAAATTTGACTTTTTGTTACCATCGGAGTAATTATGCAATTACTCCGGAAATAATGTATATATCAAAATTTTGGCCCGTCAGCCCAAGCGCGATATCAAAACAAATATTTTGA
This sequence comes from Rhimphoctona megacephalus, assembly GCA_963989365.1. NCBI lineage: Eukaryota > Metazoa > Arthropoda > Insecta > Hymenoptera > Ichneumonidae > Rhimphoctona > Rhimphoctona megacephalus. The sequence continues at coordinate 12,008,644 of OZ022421.1, read as the reverse complement.
GCCCTGTTGCATCGGAATCAGTGGGAAATTGACGACCCTATCGCTTTTTGAAATTCTATTGAAAAAAGTTATCGACAATATACCGACATCGTCAAATTTTAGTTCACCAGAATTCCGACTAATGGCGCAAGCATCAATTTCCCCATTATCGAATATTTTGCCGGGCGGGCTAGACGCGCATACTCGTGCACGCGCGCACTCCCGGCGCTTGTGTATAAGTATGCACGTTTGACAAAATATTTGACAACTGGGAATATGTGGGCTCCCGAATTTCGAAAGGGAAATATGGCCATGAAGCTCAACCGCTCATCATGAAAATTGTACTGTGAATCATGCAATTACTCAGGAGTTTTTTCGACGGATCGCTTTTCCCTCCAGTCAGCCCAAGCGCGATGTCAAAACAAACTTTTGAATGATGAATTATTTCGCCGGACTCGCATACTCATACACATGCGCACTTCCGGCGCGTGTGCATGCATGCGCGTCCGGTAAAAATTCGATAATTGAAAAATTACGGGCTCCGAATTTTTGAAAAGGTAATTTGGCCAAACCGTTCAACCGATTGTCATAAAAATTGAACTGTGAATACAGTGTTATGGCAAAATTGGGCTGAGGAAGCGATTTTACAAAATTTTGAAAGAAAATTTGACTTTTTGTTACCATCGGAGTAATTATGCAATTACTCCGGAAATAATGTATATATCAAAATTCTGGCACGTCAGCCCAAGCGCGATATCGAAACAAATATTTTGAGCCCTGTTGCATCGAAATCAGTGGGAAATTGACGACCCTATCGCTTTTTGAAATTCTATTGAAAAAAGTTATCGACAATATACCGACATCGTCAAATTTTAGTTCACCAGAATTCCGACTAATGACGCAAGCATCAATTTCCCCATTATCGAATATTTTGCCGGGCGGGCTAGACGCGCATACTCGTGCACGCGCGCACTCCCGGCGCTTGTGTATAAGGGAATGGGTCAGTCACCTAACCTCACCTCGAATTTTCGAAGTTGAAATTCTTCGATACGGTTTAACCGATTACAAAAAAGCTCTGTCAGCCCACGCAGGACAATGGCAAAAATGGGAATCGTTGGAGATCTGCCGAAGGACAGTCAGTCCTTCGTATAAACAATATAAATTGTTTATCAATTTTCACCGCTTTTTCAAGCGAGAACCCAACAGTCTTCACTGTTGGAGAGTTCAATCCATATTGAACTAATCAACGATGAAAATCGTTGGAGATACGACGAAGGACTATCCGTCCTTCGTATAAATATTAATAATTGTTTATTAATTTTTTACCGCTTTTTCAAGCGAGAACCCAACAGTCTTCACTGTTGGAGAGTTCAATGTGAATTGAGCTACTCAACGATGAAAATCGTTGAAGATATGCCGAAGGACTGTCAGTCCTTCGTATAAACAATAACAATTGATTATTAATTTTTTACCGCTTTTTCAAGCGAGAACCCAACAGTCTTCACTGTTACAGAGTTCAATCCATATTGAACTACTCAACGATGAAAATCGTTGGAGATACGACGAAGGACTATCCGTCCTTCGTATAAACATTAATAATAATTGTTTATTAATTTTTTACCGCTTTTTCAAGCGAGAACCCAACAGTCTTCACTGTTGCAGAGTTCAATGTGAATTGAGCTACTCAACGATGAAAATCGTTGAAGATATGCCTAAGGACTGTCAGTCCTTCGTATAAACAATAACAATTGTTTATTAATTTTTTACCGCTTTTTCAAGCGAGAACTCAACGCTCTTCACTGTTGGAAAGTTCAATCCATATTGGACTACTCAACGATGAAAATCGTTGGAGATATGCCGAAGGACTGTCAGTTCCTTTGCATAAACAAAATCAATTATTTATTGCTTTACACCGCTCCTTCAAGCGAGTATCTAGCGGTTTTTACCGCGGGAGAGTTCAATGCACATTGAACTTGCACCGATAACTATTGTCGGATGCACAGAACTGAGTCTTTCGTTCGAATAATAATAATAATTAATTATTAACTAATAATAATAATTAATTATTTATATATTATTCATATGCTCATACCGCTTTTACAGCGGAACCCCAGCAGTTATTGCTAGAGCGTTCAATTTTTATTGAACCATTCGATGATTGAAATCATCGAAAAGATGGAAAAAGTTCCTTCTATTTACATGTAAACATGTATATGTGTTTTTGTATGCGTGTGCATATACAGGCATCGCCTGACGCACGAATTTCGAGAGAATTACTTTCGAGTGCTAGTGGTGCTAACGCACACACGCATACACACGTGCGCGGCAAACGTCTATCATCAGGTTTCTCGTGCTTGCTCAGTGCGTTGAAACCTGATGGAAAACGCGTGCCGCGACATCTAGCGGTAGTCTGCGGTAGCTCGTTGCGAGCTCTGCAGTACCGCCAAGAATGGGGGACAGCGACGGAGTATTTCATCGACTGATCCATCCCCTTAAATAGTCTACCAGACCCCGCTCGACTTCTTCTTTTTTATCCTACTCTATTCGCTTCGGAGCTTTAAACAAAACAACAACTAAGAAGCTTCTATTCTTCCTCGTAAAATTGATGGAAAATATAAGCAATTACCATGTCGCTACATTCTTCAATTATATTAGTTATGTTACAACAACCCCGAAGGTTTGAGTTCATTTTTGTATATGAAAGCGTTTCCCAATTTTCCTCAAGCATTGTAGAATTTTAAGTAAATATTGAGGATAGTCCAATGAAGATTCGACGATTCGTGCAATTGTGAGAGAATGCGAAACTTCATTTAAATTGTTACTCCAAAAGGCTGATGGATTAACGGAAGAGAGACAATTGTTGCTTTTTTATGAAAAAAGACAATAATTCGTACGTAGGTAATTTATCATGAAAATACCCGAAATACCGGATGTCTATTAATACGTAATGCGAACACAGACAGGGCTTCGTAAGCCTAGTGAAAAGCTTCGCTGCTATTATACAAAGCGCGCGCACATATGTGGTAGTGCATTCGAGTGTACATGTGCAGGATGATTCCTGCAAGTGAATTCTCCCTGGTTGACCCTCCGGACTCTGGCAACTGTTAATGCATCCTCTTCTCTCACCAAAACCCAACATGCAAACTCTCTCTCCATCTCATCTCACGTTTAGTATTGTATCAGCTCGAACACATTTTCAATCAATTTACTGATGGGCTAATGAATTTATGGTCCAGAAATTACAGCGGTTCCCAGTGAATCACGCGACTCAATATTTGGCTACACTATGAATAAATTTTACCATCAGAACAAACCAAGAGGAAACGTTTATGTGTCAAAAGTAAGAGAGAAAAAGAAAAGTGCAACGAAAAACAGCGGATTTCTCGTTAAATAATCAGGCCAGCTTTTAACGTTTATATACCATCAAATATTATAAATTGCCTCAACATTAAATAATTATTTTTAAAAAGAACGAAGTATGTATACGTTTATACGTACTCGCATTGAAACCTGTGAATATAGAACACCGAATGTCATTATATAATGAAAATGTGACTAAATGTACTATTGAAAAGTAATCCATTCGATTTTATAGCACCACAAGAGAACCGAGAAAATGGTTCGTTCGTTCGGTTCGTGAAAAGTAGTTACCTATAGATATATAATCTGCAGCATTTCCGTAACCAATAGATCGAGGCTGCATATGTCAATGACCGTTTGACACAATTCATTCGATAATCTGGGAGTGCAAAGTTTTTCCCGTAATCACGATAAATAATGAATCAACGAGTCGTGCAAGTTTTGTTTGCAATCAGTAATTGAAATGTCTGAGGTGCGCATGGTTTTCCCCTTTTCGAATAGCAAAGCGCTATTCCAAAATCTCAAGCGTAAAACGCTCCTATCGCATGAAACGTTATGTATCCGCGCGTCGAAAAGCCCCATTGAGTCTTCGCTGGAAGTTTCCTTTTGACGATATTATCGGTCTTAGATTTTCCGATGTGAAAGCAACCAAGGGACTCTCTTGAGTTTCCATCAATTGACCATGAATCCATTTACGGGCCGGAGCTTCCTCGGACAAACTTTGCGCTAGGACCAGAGCTCCGGAACAGTCGACGAACGAAAGACGAAGAGAGAGAAAGAGAGAGAGTAAGACAGAGTAACTCACTGCTCTCATCGTAATTGAACATGCACTAGATATGTTTGTGTAACGTCATAAATCAATGAAAAGTCCATGTTCCCCATTCGTCCACAATCCTAAGCTCAATATAATTCTTTGCTCCAGTTTTTGCGGTTCATAATAAAAACTCTTAATTTTATAAATTATTTAACTTTGGCACATTGGAATTTTACACATTTTTTCCTCACAATGGCAATTGATAACTGTTCGACTGTATGAAATTGAGAAGCAATTAGTAAATTGCCTACAATTTCTCCAATTGTGAATATATTTATATTTATGAAGGTTTGCAATATCAATTCCGAAATTGCTGATATATGAAACATGTGATATTTGTGTATTAATAAAACTTCGTGATTTTTGAGAAATTTCGTGTTATTGTATTTGAAATTTAAATTGAATTCGATCATTACTTAAAAAGATTTGGATCGTCCTTATTGCTGCGATTTTCTCGATACTTTTTCGGATATAATTCTTTCAGTGGATTATTAGAACAAGGCACGATCGTGAGTTCTCGACGACAACGAGCAAAAAGAATGCACTTTACTTAGCAAAAACGAGTTAAGCATAGTTTACCCTAAATAAAATATGTGTCTGGCATTCGGGATCGTGAGCGTGTCACTCATGATTATACATTTCTCCCGTGATACGACAACTGGGGGAGAGTAGAAAAGAAGAAAAAAGAAAAAAAATTGTTGCACGAACGCACTCTGGGATGAAAGAGTATATTAAATTACGGGGTCGCCGGCAGTTGGTTTATATGCTATAGCGTTCCGAAAGCCGCCAGACCTAATTATGTAATTAAGATGGGAAACTTGAATGTGGTCTTTTATACGAGTTTTATATGAAAGCACACACAGAGAAAGAAAACAGGTAGGATCTTCGTGATGCATCACATTCGCGAATCCATTGAAACTAAGCTCACGACATGAGCCTAGTAGAAACGAAAGAAAAACAAAAAAGAGATAGACAAACCGCACCCAAGACCGTTCCGTCTTTTCAAGGATTAGCGTGTATTTTTTATGAATGAAATGCGAAAGTTTTCGCACTCGTACCAGCGCAGATTTTTGTTTTGTTAATAATGAGCTTCCAGCAGAAAAGCACGCTTATCCCTTCGACGAATATATCTTCTCAAGTATCGTCTCTGACCTCGTTCGTTGTACCCTCGCAGCGTTAATTTGAACTCTCGTCTCCCTCTCGCTCTCTCTCTCTCTCTCTCTCTCTCTCTTGCGGTCGTTGATATCGACAGATCGCGTCTCGAGATTCCCAACCAGCACTCTCAACGTCATATAGCGAGACTTCATGTGTAAATTGCTACTAGGATTCTCTCGCCTCTGCGTATCAAGTCACGACCATCTCATCATTATTATGTATTAGCTCACCATGCGCGAATTATGACGATCCGAGCTCGGGAGAGCGAGTGTATGAAGATTAAGCGCGCCCCACGCTCTATTTTCTCACCCGACGTCATTTGGAAAATCAATATTATTTCTCCGTATGCATCCAAGACTCCTGGGATAGTAAAGAGAAAAGGGACGAACCAGAGGGATGAGAACGAAACAACATTTTTGAATATGTTTAAAACCAGTTTTTTTCTTCTTCTTCTATTATATCCATTTTGAGCTTTTACGATATTTATTATTTACTCCTTTTTTCATACCCTCACCGAGATATGTTCCCTGAAATGGATGCAACGACGGAATATGAGAGTAAATGCCAGGGAAATAAAAAAAACATACCGTGCAGATTCGCAATTTCTCAACCCAACTTTATTTCGTTGTATAAAAAATGTTCCTCATAATAATTCCCAGACAAACTTTAACATTGAATTATTCAATCGTTACTTCTACATTTTTAGTATTTTCCGTCAAAAAAAAATGCGTCTAGTGAGCTCTGACGCGACAATCTGCCCAAAATCTATCAGCAAATGTTGAACACGTTAAACAAATACTCTAGAAAATGAATGAAATAGTTCATGGTTGTTTCAAGCCTGATAACATTGTAGAAATAAGCGTCTTTGTGTTTCTGGCTCTACTATTATGTCCCATATCTATAAACTTTGTGAAAAGTCACAGTTAAAGTGTTTCCTATACGTTGTTAAATAGTTGTAGGCGTAGTAAATTCCGATATAAGCGATGTATATGTGTGCGTGCACGTATATAGAGTTTGGTTTCTCATATCACTATTATTATTGAGAATTTTTGTCGTGGGTACTCGGTGGTGCTTCAGTCCGGTCGTACAGTTGACGCTGATAAAGGAGTTGGGCCGTGTGCGGTGACGATGAAAGAGCAAAGTGCACAGGGTAACTCGTGCAACCGGGTAAAGGTAATATAGCTCGTCGGTGTAGCAGGGAAAGCTCGTACTGAAAGAGAGAAGTACCGCGGATCATATATGCCCTCTTGTACACAGTAGTAGTAGTAGTAGTAGTAGGTAGTTCTAGGACCGTGGTAGTATATACTACTTCATAGCCGAAAAGGTAAAAGGACATACACGGTGTTACAGCTGACGGCAAAGCTGCGTTTATATAGACGAAAGAGAAAAGGGAGTAAAAAGGGAGGGGAGAATCCCTTTCGGTCTCTCGTGTACACGTATTCGTACGTACAAGAAATTCCTCGTCGGATGTCCATCTTTCTCCCTCTCCTTCTCCTCCCTCTATCTCTTTCTCACTCTCTCTCTCTCTCTCTCTCTCTCTATGGACGCGCTTTTGCTTCATCCCTCGAAAAGTTTGGAGCAAGCCCCTATAGTTGTGTGTCTCTGTACATGTACTTCGAGATAGTTACAACGCACCCACGTGGCTTCGCTCTCTCTCTCTCTCTCTCTCTCTCTCTCTCTCCCCCCGAGGTCGACGAAGGTTGGAGAAAGGTCGGAGCTACGAGAGTAGATAGTTACCTCTCTCTTGTATGAAAACTACCCTACAGGTAGTCGCATCAAGTTTGAAAGTATCATCTAACCGGAGTCAAAAACCGGAGTAACAGCCCAGCGACAGTAACGATCACCCACTACTTTATTTTACGTAACGCACGGGATACTTTCCAAGCAAACATCGCACACCATATTTCGTACGCTTCGTAATGCGTCAGTCGTGTGCAAATCAGGAAATTGTGCGGATTTTAATCATTACAAATTTAAACAGTTTATGAATGGAGTGCTGTCGATGCCAGAAAGAGAGTTATGTGATTTGATTTTCATATTTTTTTATAATAAATGTCAATTATTTGGTTGTGGTAAAATGATAAATTGTAGTGAAGAGGAAAAGTGTTAATTCAAACCCCTGTGCAAATGTTTACATCGCCGCTAAAAGCTTTAGTTAGTAATATGATTTCAAAGTTATCATTGGTCGCTACAGGCGAAATTTTCTGCTGTTATAAAAGCCCACAAAATTGTAATTAAATTTGTTATGTTAGTGAAGTAGTAAAAAAAAAAAAAACAGAATGAGGGTTCAAATTACCGCCCCTTCATGTCGACAAATCTTTGTTAAATGCAGCTGTCCGCTTTTCATGCTACTAATGTCAACATTGTCGTCAGCCAAGTTGTACGACGATGAGGATTGAAATTTGAGCTAGCATCACCTAAAATTAGCCTGGACTATCTCGCGAGCTTTTGACGGGTTAGCAAATATGCATCAATTCACATTAGAATAGATACATTCAGCTGGCACGAAGCTGACGTTTCATTTTTTTACCCGTGAGCATTTTTCGCAAATCCGAATTCGATTTGGTGGAAAGTATTTGAAGCCGTACCCGTCGCTGTTGGCTTATCCTCGTTTTGGTGCGAGAGACGCGATAGAGCTGGGACGCGCGCTACCAGTTCAGATTGGCTCGGTAAACGCCAACTTATTTCTTCCCCTGAAAAACACCCTTCTACCTCATCTTCTTCGAGGCATGCGGCATGACTCGTAGAATAACTAACCCCAAGGAAAATAACTAGAGATGGAGCCGTTTTTCAGTATACGCGTTGGTACAAATCTGTTTGTTCCTCCTGTTACACACTGATTTTTACTACGTCAGGGCTATGATTTTCTTGTTTTTTTCTCCTTCGACGGAAGAAAATTCTTTCTGAGGTCATTATTATTTCCATATCACGTCAAACTCCGATAGATACGAAGGCCCGACGAACACCAACCGTGGCTGCTTTCTTTTAAGAGTCTTTCTCCCCCCCCCCCCTCCCCCCTCTCTCTCGCTCTCTTTTTCTCTCTGCCGACGAGAGTAAAAAGCTTTACCAGCAGGGAGAGGCCAGGGTGGATGGAAAGAGCATAGCTCTTCCTCTATACTCCCATCTATATATCCTCTCTATATGTAACCCGACCATATTTCAAGGGGTTCCTCCTATTTCTCTGCATATATCCTAACCGTTGGCCCTCCCAATTCGCGCCGTAGAAGCAACGCCAACGGGCCAGTCAGCCAGCCAAAAACGAAGCCACAGCCGCAGGCTAGCATAGGAAAATACGAGAGTCTGGGATTTGGCCGCTCTCTCGGACCGTTTTTTTAGCTCCCTACATACGGGACGGTGAATCGAGCTCGTATACCACATCAAACCGGCGCTCTGCATCCTCGAATATCGATTTTTCCGCACCACGGTCCAGCTCGAGTGACCGAGGTTTTCCGAGTTGTCCCGAGTCTCAGATAAGCCAATAAGACTAATATGAAAAAATAATCAGGACGAAATTTGATAAACGCACGAGAGTCCGGGCAAAAATCGGACGCTGGAGCATATTAGGCTACGTAAAAAACGAAAAATCACTACGAAACATTTTTTTTCTTTGACTTCTCTCACTTCGAAACATTTGTTTATAAAATTTTATTATTTTTCCCGTGTCGCATGTATTTTTCAAGTAATGCTCTGTCAATAAAGCCAGTGAAATGTTCGTATTTGAGTCAAATACGAATCACTAGTCAAGAAAGAGGAAATAGTACTATTTACTTTTGTCAACACATATATGAAATCGTTAAAAAAAAACTCACTTGACAGGATTCCTCACAATATCTTCTCATAGAAAATTGTATGGAAAAGTTAGAATGCTGAAAAGTCTCAGATTCACAATACTTCACGATTTCAAAGAAATCACGTGTATGCATTCAGCGAGTATTGATTCGCTGTCATAAATGTTATGCTTATGATGAAAAGATTAAAGATTGAGAGAAGCACGATAGCCCTTGAAAAAAAGAGGAGAGCGGGCAACTTTTGCCGACTTATCTACATATTCGTTTCGGTATGACGAGCAGGATATACAGGTGGGTCATCACGTATACACATACATGATTTGTACGAGCGTATAGCGCTAGGAAATATCCCGAGAAAATAGATAGAGACACAAGGGGAGTATGCATCCATGGGGAACGGTTAGTAATTTCAGGAAGCACATATATTTCATGACTGGGCAAACTCGGAAAGTCGACCCTCCACGAATACTAATGGAAAAATGAACGTTCAAAGTTTTTCTCCAACAGACTGCCGAAATCCCTCAGGCATCTCTCCGTCCCCTGCATTTCTTTTCCATTCTCACTCCTCCCCCCGATCCTCTCCATTTGTACGCATATATCCATTTTTTTCTCTTCCTCTTCCCCTTTTCTTTCTTATTCGAGTGGAAACTGAGCCAGGCGTGATTCTTATTGTCGAACGTGAATTTAACAACTGGACCGAAGCATGAAACTCCTTCCGAGAGTTAATGCGGGGGATTGGATCGTAAATGTGGAGGAACATTGCCTCATAGGGAAATAACGAGTAAAGCTTGAACTCGTTATTCAAATATGCCTGCATATGAGAGGCTGTACGTGAAGCGAGACTCAAAAAATCGTATCTTATTCCCGAGACGTGTCAATAAAAAGAAAATGTCTGTGGATTCATACTTTTTTTTTTACAATTTTGTGACTCCAGTGAATCTGGTTTAAAACAAAAAATTTAAAGCGCTAGAATGAAATTATGATTCAAATATTTCATATACCATCAAAAGCTACATTAATAGTGAGCGTAGCACACACGAGCAAATGAAAACAAAAGCGTAGCACGTTTTTCCCACTTTCTTACACGATTTATACTGGAATGTATGAATGAACATGATGACCCCTTGATTTCCACCGTTAACATGGAATTATTCGTAGAACAATAGAAACCCAAACTCGAAACTCTGTCAAAGATACTCATTCTTAACATTCCATACATTCTCGACTGTTATACGTGGAAATACCTTGAGATCGTAACCGTGTCAACTCACTATACGACTGGCATTGTTAAGCTCCATCTATTTGACGTTATTTCGTAAACAAAAAACAAAATAGCGTTTATCGATCTTTTTTTTATGTATATTCCAACCACGCGAACTGTGACTTAGTAATTTTTCAACGACCTTATCTTAATGAAATAACTTGTGTCAAATGTCAAACTTGATACGATAATTCAATGATTCTCAAAACTCTCGTTATCAATAATACATCTAATTTCTACAAAAGTTTGTATACATACATTTATGTGTATATAATTTGATTTATGTTGCAGCGGAGAATTTGCCAATCGGTTTTCCAATGGTAACTCAATCGCCAACGACGAAAGTCGTGGAGAAAGGTCACAACGCGTTGCTACAGTGTGCGGCAGTGGGTTCACCACCGCCAATAATATCCTGGATCCGGGATATGATACCCATCAATACTACGAATCCTCGATATACGGTTCTCGACTCCGGTAAGAATTCGTCTCATTCTCGATGTCATATTCTCGATGCAAATGAAAAGAGTCCTTTGGTGGAGAGTAGGAGTAGATATATGCGAATGAAAGGGGTTATGGAATGCATTGAGCAGGATGGAAGTTTTCTCTAGTACCATGAAGAGGGTGCAGCTCGTGAACGAGCTGCTCGCACCGGAGAGCCAGCTATGAGAGAGGAATTCAGAGGGGAACGAGTTAGGCAACCAGCCAGCAGGTGCGCGTAATATCTCTACGAGTACCAGGGTGGCGGGACGTGCGTAAGTCACTGTCAGCCGCGGCAAGCGTTGATCGAGTGGTCACGCGATATGGCAACGTTCTCCATATCTATCTCGCGCTTATATTCACGTCCTCCCTCGTCATCTCTTGTTCTCCCTCTCCGTTTCTCTCTCTCTCTCTCTCTCTCTCTCTCTCTCTCTCTCTCTCTCTCTCCCCCCCCCCCTCTCTCTCGGTCGTTCTATCTTTTGCCACGACGATATACATATACTCCCTCGCCGCCTCGACGTTCGATCTCCCGCCTCTGCTGCATCATTCAGAGTGAACTCTTCGCGTTCGTCATTGCGACTCTCTAGCTGTGTCATACATGCCGAGCTCGTAGCCCGCTCATACAATTGTCCAATGACTCTCCCCTGCCTACGGATTTATAATAGATGATCCACTCAATGGTGAATTATTCCCGAGTGTCTATTCTCATTGAACATAATAAATTACCTCACTTTTATCCCCTTCATGATGCTTTAAGTGTTTGCTGCCATTTTCCAGGGGATCTTCCCCAATGTTATCTCTTTTAATGCATGATTGTTTGGATACCATAAAAACTTTAATGATTTACAATTAAATTTCATTGATTCGTTCTTATGATTTTCACTTGTAATTCTTCAAAGATTTATTCTTCCGGTGAATATGTAACATGCGTCAGTTGTACAGTTTACAATTCGGTGAATTGGTAATGTTCAATTAAGGTGTACATAAAGTAGTTTAATTAATGGATCGGCCAAAATCGTGGATTTAAATTCGTAAACACACTTATGAACATAATGAAATTTGACAATTAATAATACAATATGATAAGCGTAACAAAATACGGGGAATATATATGGGATTCCCACTGTTCTTTCGACCCGGGTATATATCCACGTTTCGTGACCATAAATATTCATCGCGGCTATTACTACTCAGTATTTATTTACGATCTTGAAACGCATTTTGATCATAACGTCGATGTTTTGTCGGTTATCCGAGTAATAATTGGGTATACGCATGTATAACAGAATAGAATTGCGTGCGGGTGGAAGATAGGGTTTCACTTTTATTATTCTAGCCTATATATGGACGAACGAGCAACTCGTTTTGTTTTAACAAACGTAATAGTCGAATGCAGAGCATGGATAG
>OZ022421.1:11906465-11996203 GCA_963989365.1 Rhimphoctona megacephalus | reverse complement strand
TCTTCATTCGCGACTCTTTCGAATAATCTCTCGCGTGGGGCCACTTCCGCTACTCTCGTCAAGATTTTATGTGTATATATGTATTTATATCTTTGTGGGTGCATACATGTGTGCGTTTCTACGATTGTATTGCAGGGTCACGTACTCTCGGACTCTCGGGATGCTGAAGGAAAAAACATCTCTATTATGATTTCATCAGCTGAGACCTATATGTAATCTTTTCCACACATTTTCGTGCAGCATTTACCAAGACATAAATCGGCCAACTATGATTCTTATAACAGTTAATTTTACAACGTTGCAACGTGATTTGTTTTTTAATTGTTCAATAAATATTCCTAATTGACCCCCTTTCTTTTTATACAACTTTCGATTTTTGGGTATCTCGAAAAACGTGTCCATTCTCTTAGTCCAAAACTGCAAACAGATTTCGAGCTTTGATAAAAGATAAAAGAATTTCAAAGGATGTCTGGATCGAATGAAATGCGGAATCAAAATGTTTTTCTATTAGAGTAGTGATTTCCCAAAGAGAATATTTGAATATGACGAAATACGAGTCGCAACGATGGGATGATGCATCGATCAAATAAATATATATAAGTCGATATTATTCAGGCATATGAATGATATAAAAGGAACTATGGGCGATATCCTTTTGATAGAGGTCGTAAAATTTCGTCCATTAAGCTTTTGGGGAAAGTTTGAAAGAGCGTAAAGGCGGTCTGGAAGAGAGGCACAGAGCTCAACACCTGGGGACTCGTAGAGGTATTGGTGAGGACTCAAATTCTCAGCGTTGCTTCTCGTCGGGTCTATCAGGTTTCCGTCCTGTATACCTGTGTCCCAAATATATATAAATACAAACATGTGAGTATGCGTAGTTTCATACACGAGCGAGAAGGTGTTGGGTGGCGAAGGAGAGTAGTGTATTGGTGTTATAACGTATACAGCGGTGGGTTCCGCTCACCTACCGCCTCTCGGTTTTCCGAGCCAGCTCTCAAGGACCATTAGACCATTCTCTCCCGGGATGTACGCTACGTTGACTCATGGTCCTCTCTTTCTCTCTTTCTCGGTGTACGAAGGGAGAGTCTGAGTGAGTTACTTTACGGGGCTGAAAGCGAGGACCTTCCTTTGCCTTCTCTGACTCATACTACTCCGTTATACTCGTTCTTACTCGCTTTCTCATCTGTCTATCTATCCCTATCTACCGGCCTTGCACTCCTCTTCTTTTTCTTCCATCTTTCCTAGGTCTCTTCGTGCTCTAGAGCCCGTTATCCGATATATAGTAGAATCCCGAGGCTCATATATACGTATATATATATATATATATACGTAGACATCGCGTCAAAGCTCCGATCCAACCTCCGCCCTTCTCGTTTAGCCTTTACTTCGGCGAGACCGCTGCGCGCACCACCTCCGCGAAAGCTTTCTTATCTTAAACGCTGTCTCTCGTCCTCCGCACCACCAATATATATATACTTATATATGGACCCATACATATATTGCCATGCTACAAAGCTCGGATAGATTTTTCAAGCCTCCACTCCTTCTCAAGTTCTCTATAACCGACTTTCCAGCTCCTCCCATGTAGTCATCCTTCTGCTGATCCTATACAACCGCGTGAGGTCAACATTCCGCATTTGTTCCACCTTTACCTACTATATACGTACATAAACATATAAGTATATATTTATATATTTATGTATATACACGCGTGTATATGTTTACACATGATATACCCATGTATATTTTCCCCCTGTTCCTCTCATCCTTCTGTACCGTGTTTTACCGTGTACGCGTCGTATCGCAATTTATCATCGTTTTCCAGTACCCTCTCTCGATACGAGATAAATAATCTCGCTTCGTTTTTTCATATATATATATATATATATATATATATATATTTTTTTTTTATTTTTTAAGAGCGCTTCTCACCGATTATCGAAAAAAGATGCAATTCGTCAGTTTGTAACGTAAAGGGAATAAGGGCTTTCGAGGTAGGAACTTTGTGAAAGATCAAACGTTAATTTTTTATCCTCTTTGAATATTCAATATGGCCAAGATTCATTCTTTATTCAATCAATCGATTTATCACTGGAAAAATATATATGTATTTGTCGACCAGCAAGACGACAAAAAATGCATTAATGCATTGAAAGTGCACTAAAAATATTGGCGCAATATTAACGTCAGCCAAGAGACCGTAAAGTTTATTTATGCTGAAAATTCGTTGAAAAGAAAAACTATTTAGACTTGTAAATGTAAATTTTAACAATTTATGCCTCGATCGAATAAGATCGTGGAGGGACAGAAAAAAGAGTGCCATAATTAGTTAATTTAAACAATAATCGCTGGTAGTAAAACTTGAAAGATTATTATCTCGTTGAAAAGGTTTTACTATTTAGTGTATACATTTTTCCTCGAAAGATGTCACGTGTATACAACAAACAGATGTAGTCGAAAAGTATAATACACGTTATTTAGACGATATACGATATGTGTATATTTGTCGAGCTATATTTACATATTTCGATCGAGGACGAACGTGAATCTCGCGCTGTAGTAGAGAAAAAACGGACGAAATAGAAGCAAACAAAAAAGTTACATTATTTTTTCGATTCTGTTTCGGTGGCCGATGTCGTCATCGGGGGCCAGAGGGAAATGGACCGGGTTGGGTAAACATATTTTCTATTTGTATTCTATTTGTACGAAAGTCCTCACGTTCCGCGAGAGCGAGAACGGGTTTCGCGCCCTTCTCTTCCTCTGTAGCAGCATCCTTCGCATCTCTCTCATCCTGCAACCTCCCCTCCGGCTCCTCTTTCTTCCTCCTTGCCTCTTACCGCGCATCATCGTCGTTGCCCATGCGACGAGCTTGCGCGGGAGCATTCGTGCAACCACACCCTCACGGAGGTCTCTACATCCAAGCAATTTGAAGCAGGTATACGTGTATACATACAGGATGGCCCAGGCTTAATACTCATTAATAGAGACTTAAATTCAGCCATGAATTTCAAGTTGAAAAGTCTCGTACCGTTTTTTTATCCGACGTTCCCCGGATGAGTCATTAATTGTCAAAGTTAGATGAATCCCCGCAGTTTACCACGCGTAACGTCAAAACGGTTGAAGATGGAACAAAAAACCATATGAACTATTTTGTAGAGCATGAAATTTACTACAAAAAAGTCTCTGGCAGCATTTTTCTATCTTTGGTAGTTTAGTTCCGAGAGCGACTCAAAAAACGACCTGGTTTTCAAGCTTTGCTCGACGAGCGTTTTCAAGTTTCTTTTTCAATACGCTCTCAGGCCTAAACTACTGGAAATATAAAAACGCTTTTAAGAACTTTTTTGCAGAAAATTTCATCCTCTACACCATTGGTCTTATGCATTTTTGTTCTATCTCCAACCATTTAGACGTTTTGCGCGTTAAAGTGCACAAGTTCAACTTAAATACCGAATAATTCATCAGAAGTTGATCTCACAACAAAAAACAGCATATTTGTGTATTTTCGTCTCAAACTTCAGGCCTAAATTTCAAACCACGTTATTCACTTTCCACCCCGGGGACATACTGTATACCTACTTGAGTTAGTAACCATGAAGAGTATACATCCAGAGGCGAGATAGGAAAGAAAAGCGGATTGTATCGATGGTTGACGCCGCAAGAGAGTTCAACTTCTCGTCCGCGCGTTTGTCCGTCACCAAAGCCCCATATATATTCTTCGACGAACCAATAAGCATTTTTTATTATTCGTACGCCTCCTATTGAATATCTCGAAGACGTGCCAGTCTATCTAAGATGGAAGATGCTGAAGGGAAGCAAACAAAAAAGTAGAAGAAAAAAAAACGAATGACCCCTGACGAGAATGTTTTGCATGCAAACCGTAGCGCACTCGATGCGATATTAAATATAAGGAATAGCATATATATTTCAATATAGAATCGGTTCGCGACATTGCTAAACCCACGTATTTATATAGCTACATGCGTATACGTGTACAAAATTTATACCTTTGTATCATTATATATGCCTTACTATATTACACATAGATAGATAGAGCAGACTGAGATCTCGTGTTTGCGAGAGTGCTCTTTCCCTTCTCCTCTTTCCCTCTTGCGTCCTTCCTCGCCGTTACCGACGTCTTTGCATTATACTCGGGCGTCATCCTCCAGAGATACGGGTCTTGGCATGCTGGCACATTCAGTACTTCGAGAGCATGTGTATATGCATATATATATATAAATACATGGATATGCAGATAAATATAACTGACTGAGAGAGAAGATCGGTACTCGAGAGAAGAGAAACATGTTTGTCAATCTTCCTCTCCGCTGCTTGGATGATTACATCCCCTCATACTGGAATTTATAGCTACCACCCTACCAAGCCACCCCCCTTCTTCTTTATCATAAATCCATTTGTCTCAAAACTCGACATTTGCCCTCGTCATGAATATCAAAGAATTCCAAACACCAAATCCACAAAGAATAACGTATTACAACCAACTTTCTACGCGTTTCTCGATCGAATCACATACTTTCACGGTTTCACAAGTGATAAAAATACGAAGTGTTTCGAGACACGAAGATTTCGATGTCACCTGAAGTATCGAAGATCTCGTCGTTTATCAGCTGATTTTTCAAACTGCTTACATTTGTTTTTTGGCTTTTTTCCCTCTGGATTATTGGAAAAGAGAGCCAAAGAAACGATTAACGAGTTACTGACAAATTCTTAGGCAATATTGAAAAAATATATTTTTACCATTTATTCACTTTACTTAGATTCATTCATTTTTTTGTCTTTATGCCATTTCAAATGATTTCGATGGTTTATTTAATTGCTAAACTCTGATTCTTGGGATACCTTGTATACGTATCTTCAAAACCGTTTGCTTATACAAGCACGAAACAATGTGTATATAGCGATTGTTGTTTATAATGTGACCGCTTTTTCGAAAAACTATTGGGTTGGGGAAGGTCGGGATTCGGTTGATCGTTGCAGTTCACCCGGACGTGAAATATATTATGTATGAGGGAACTGGGTTATATCGAACAGTGGCCCATTGCGCGGTACCAAATCTTCCCACGTATAACCTTCTAATATCAACAGATATATTGATTAATGGGTTATGCAACGTTTCCTATTGCGACCAATCGAAGTGACGGGATTAATTCGATCTTTTACCTCTTTTCATCGTTTTCAATGACTCTTTAAGTTCTTGACATGATTTCATACATTTTTTTCTATCTCAAGAGAAAAACTTATTCGTTTACTTCTCAATTTGTATATTTTTATATAAAATCAAATGGAGAAAAATGATTGTTGTGCTAAAAAAAATGTTTTAAAAGTCTGAGTTTTGTATATTTCGTCAATATATTTATTTTCTCTCAATTACGAAGGAGCCCTGCAAATTGAAGCATCTGATGTCGAGGATCAAGGGCAGTACGAGTGCGTCGCAAACAACACGGTTGGCACCGAATACTCCAAATCAACTCAGCTTTACGTCAGAGGTGAGAATAAGTAGCAAAAGTATCGAAAATTTGGAAGGAGAAAAAAGCTATTAATATGGAGCTTTATAAATAATATTCGGCGTAAAAAGAAGGGACATTTTTGGAGTTTTTATTTATTTATTACAATATTTATAGGCTATTATTATCTCCCTTTGATAAAAATCATTTTTTCGAACTCATGAAATTAAAAATGTTTCGTTTGTTTTTGCTACTGCGACACATTAACAATTTAACAAATAATTTGCCACAAAATTAAACCAGCAACATTGGCAAACTACTAAACACGGTTTTCCTAATTTTTACGATTCTTTTTTCGGTCCGCAACAAGATCGACAGCAAGCCAATAAAATAACTATTAAAAAAACGGTCGTATTTTCGAGAGGTTCTGATACATAAATATTTCAGTACGACGAGTCCCGCCAACTTTCTCGATTCTACCGCCGGCAGTGAGCCAAGTGACTCTCGGCGATTCGTTGAATCTCACGTGCGTTGCTGTGGGTTCACCGATGCCCTATGTCAAATGGCGAAAGGATCCAGCCACGGATTTAACTCCCGAAGTTAATCTACCGATTGGCAAAAATATACTTACCCTCACCGATATTCAAGAATCAGCGAATTATACGTGCATTGCAGCGAGCGAACTTCGAGTTATCGAGACAGTCTCAATGGTCAAAGTTCAATGTGAGTCGCGGCTTCAAAACTCAAATTATATTTTTCGAGATTTTATATTCTATCGAAATTCTTAGAGTTTCTCATTATTTTCTCCGCGATTCGTGCATAAAAATAATTACATTTTTTAATTATCTTTAAAACCGTATTATATTATTATTTACTAAAAAGTATGATTGAAATTTGAAATTTAAATTCAATTAAAACTTCTGTTTCATTGTAAGAAAAAGCAAAATTTTCACGTCTCTTAGATTCAAAGAAAATCATAATTAACCCTGGACGATTTATTTTTCCGGACGGAAACCCTACAACGAGGTCGAAAACGACCCGAATCTTCTCTCCAGCATAAAATGTTCCTCGTACACGATAATAAGGTTAACTTATATACCATTCTCTTCGTTTTTTCATAACGAAGAAAGTGGTGTATGATAAACTCGCATTTCGTGAGTATTTAATAATGAAAATTCTATAAAACGAATCAAAGTTTCGAAAAAATGGAAAAAAGAAGTTTTTACAAAATAATTAGGGTTGTTTTCAACCCCGTAGAGGTCCCAGGGTTAAAAAAAAAAAGAAAAAACAATTCTTACAATTGTCCTTACGATCCAGAAAATCTTTTTCATCTTTACTTTTTTTCCTATTTTTAAATGGCATTCTATCGTTTATTTCAATTACATTTTTATACGACTGTTTATATTTTGTTGGTATTTTTTTTTTAGCTCTTCCACTGGCGCCCGAAAATATAGAAGTTTTAGAAATAACGGCAGAAACGGTTAAGCTCATGTGGACTTACAAGGGCTCTGATGAGATCCAGTATTACGTGATACACCACAAACCGAAGCAAGCGAATCAAGCGCTCACTGAAATATCTGGAATAACGACCATGTTTTACTATGTCAGAAATCTCAGCCCTTACACGGAATACGAGATGTACGTGACCGCGGTTAACGTTATTGGACGTGGCCCTCCGAGTCTCCCAGTCGTCGTGACTACCGGCGAAACCAGTCAGTATTATTGTTTTTTTTTTTTTTTTTTTTTTTAATATCAAAAATCAATAATAGAAAGAAAAAAGAATGAATTAACGAAAATGTGAGAGACAGCGTGTGTGTTAAATTGAGTGGAAACGAATTTTAACGAATCCGAGCGCGTCGCGAGAGCGTCGCTAATAAACAAATGAAGTTGATGTTTGCATCGTTGAAATTCTACCCAAGTTTGATTTTTTTCGTATCAAACAAATTTGACCATTTACACTACAAAAATTGTCGAATACTTTTCGTTTTCGTTGCTGTTACAAAACGACAAAAAATTGCAAAAAATTTTTAAATTATGAAAGTTAACAATAAGAGAGTTTTTTTTTATTTCAATTATGCAAATTTCAACACTATACTCTGTCTTCTCACTTCGTACTAATCCTGGAATGGCACATATGGGTCATTCGAGCCCTCAAACTTTTGCTTCATTTTTCCAGTATGATATTAAGTTTTTCTGAATTCGGTTTGTCAGTTTTTGTTATTCTTGATAGGATCTTGAAGAATATTGGGGATTTTCTTCGAAATTTTATTTATAAACTTTCATTCTTTTCAAGTTTTAATGCTTTTTGCTGCTTTATTTGATCATATTATCAAAATTCTTTATTATGTTTTAAATGGTTTAATAGGCAGGAAGAAAACAGATAAAATAATAAAAGAAAAAGAATGTGCCATTTCAAGTTTAAAATATAATACTACGTCATTCATATTTTGTCTGTATCGTGTTTTTATTCATATTCGACGTTATTTATTTTATTGTCCATAAATAATTGATCGACATCGTTATATCGTTTCATCGACTTATGGATCGACAGGGGATTTATTACTCTTTTATGTACGTTATATTCTTTATGCACGGTATTACGCCGTACTTCGTCGAATCACGATAATCTTCGATCACTAACGATCGTTCAGCCAAATGCAAAATACGCGCTCGGAGAGACAACCTGCAAAGATTTTTTGTCCGCAACTAAATTTTTTTACACCCCTCCAAATGGGGTCTCATTTTTTCGCACCGTTTTTTGAGGAAAATTTTCTACTTGTTTTTTTTTCATGCTGTCCGTCTTGGACACGTTTGTCACATGTAAGTGGAAAAAGAAAAAAAAATCAACATCAACGATAACCATATTTTTACACAGATTTTGTCGTCCTCTCACGCTCCTTTTTTTTCTCTTCCTCTGTTCTCGCTCTTTTACATTTAACTTTCGAACTGTCGAATGCAGAAAAAAATGGCTTCTATCTCATTTTTTCATATTTTAAAAAGCCAAAAAAATTTTTATTTCATCACATTAATAAAATGCATAAATTATGGAAATTCAACGTAAAGTTGTCAATAAATTTTGTCTTAAATTTCGCCTACAATAATTCAAATTCAATCGTAAGTTGAAAAGACTTTTTTCAACCTCTAATGAGAAATTCAGCATTCAAAAGTTCACATTTTTTATACCTGTCAACAATTTCGTGTCAAATAAGCGATTACAATGTTTTTTTTTTTGTATATACTTGTATTTAAATTTTAATGTCAATTCGTCAATGGTCTCTTTACAATCGTACTCTTTCATTACTTCCAATCTTCATTTATACGTCCTACTTCCGTTCCCCATGTGTTGCACTCGATGAATATGTTTTTTCTGTCCCCTATGACTGGCTACGATTTTTCGCATAGTTTTTTGCCCCCCCCCCCTCTCTCTAAAATGTATGCATACGTAAATGTTAACGTTCGTGTATGTATCTCTCGTACAGGAGCACTGGAGCATATCGCGATTTCGTATTGTATCACCGATGGCACCTTTTTTCCTTCAATTGCAGCCGCACACACGAACACAAATTCACAGACATTATAGTTCTCTGTAAAAACACCTTAATTATTAATATTTATATGCATAATATATTTCTCGTAAATATATAATATATAAATATGTTACCTATATTTATATTATGTATATTTACAAATATATTGCATATCAATATACGATAAACAAGTTCGAGAAAAAGCACTTATTTATGTTCACCAGTAGATTACGTGAATGGATCTTTAAACGGTGAATTTCAATAAAAAACGATAATAATTTACAATATTTTCCTATAGCGGAATCAACAAATGGAGGTTCCAGTAAGTCGATAAATACAAATTAAAAGATTGATGCATTATTATAGGTAGTACGTAGCGTCGTAGGCACTTTTCATTTTTTCAACAATTTTATTCATTACTTTTGAGCACTTATCTCGTTTTTTATTCATTTTGGGCCTCGGCATCTAGAATTTTATCGTGTGATTTTTCAGAATTCCGTAGTCTGCCAATTTCAATAATCACCAGCAGTTAATTTTTTTTATCGTAATTATTTTTCTTGTCTGTTTTTCTCATTTTAATGTAGAAGGGATGCTGCTTCGTTTCAGCCGCACAGTTTCTGAACCGTAGATTTGCTCTGCATTCTATTTTCATATTCTCACGATAATACTTCGCATGCATTTTGCCTCGAAAAACAAATGATAAATATTTTCGAAAAAAAAAAAAAAAAAAAATATGTCTCAGACGTTTTCTTATAATAATTTTATTGCTGAGAGAGCAAATACAGTATTTATCAACAGAAAATCGTTCAACGTTTGAAAAGAAGATATGTTACGACATTGAATTACGAAGTTGGCCAAAACAGGATGAAAAAGAAACATTCTATCGCATTTTAAAAACCATATATTTAACATTGTTTCGGCCGATCTATCACACGTTAAATCCAACGATTTTTACTCGTCGATGAAGTTTTTATTTCATATCGTAAAGATAATAAAAGCATAGAGTAAAAACGAAGTTATGGACACGGCATAAAAATGCATACAGAAAACCTTTTCGGTAAATGGACTAAAGAGAGTTTTTTAGGACGTGAAAAAATGTAGATAACTGTATTAAAGCCTCCATCATATGTACAATGTTCCCAAGCAAAATTGACTGCTAGCCTATTTTTTTTTTCCTTTCGTTTTTCTCTGTATTCTGCTATTAAACCAAAATTGCTTGAAAATCGTTAATAAACTATTCAAAACTATTTATCAAAATTATCAAAAATATAAATTTTCATGAAATATGATGAATTTCGTATCTAAAATTAAAAAAAAAAAAATATAATAATAACTTCCATTTTGGCGATTCGAAAATATTATTGCAACTTTCCAACCATTATTTTTTAATAGCATTCATAAATTTCGAGATTAAGGTTCAACAGAATCGATGAAATTTTTATTACGATTGATTTTTGACGTTTAACCACAAAATTACCAAATTTCAAATCGTATTTCACTTTTTTATTTGTACGCATTGACGAGCAACATTATACGCTTAAACGTATGCGCTTATATGCGAAGCGTAAATTTATCCTGTGGAAATGATTGACGCTGGGTCAACTGTGCATTAGTTTTGTTATCGAAAACCGTATATACAAGTGCAGTGTAAAACACACGTACACGTAAATCTCGTTGCTGAACGAGCATAGTTGTATTATTAGTCGTCACCATGTTGGTAGGACGTACATATGGTACTACACAATAAAAAAAAGAATTGCAGTTTCGTCACATTGGTTCGGAATACATATTGAGAGTGTATTCAAATATTTATTTCGATAGAAAGTCAAAATGTTGTAGTATTTCAGAGGTTCGTACGAACAATGAATTAAAAATACAAATTCACAACAAAAAAAAGATCGTATTGCTGACAGTAACGAGCGAAAATTTGGTCAGAAATTCTCGTTTTTGTTCCATGAAACGTGAATTGTTTTTCTTTTTGTGCGTACCGTTTTCGTATTGAAGTCCATTGAAATTTGCGTCGTTGAAACGTAACGAAATTTTTTTTCATTTTATCCACTGTATTATTTATTGAAGTTGCATAGATGCTTTTACTGAAAATAACTGCAGATACATTTTGGATTATATTTAAAAAAAAGAAAAAAGGAGTTTCGCTACTTTCCAACGATTCAGACTTTGACATCGTTGATTTAAATATTATTATTCATTCGAGAATTTCTCCAATTGGAGTATTTATTTCGAGAGACTAAGAGATTTTGATGTATTCGTTCATAGAACCTGGTTCTGCGCCCCGCAAGGTCCAGGTACGACCACTGAGTTCGAGCACGATGGTGATACAGTGGGACGAGCCTGAAACACCGAACGGTCAAGTTACGGTAAGATCGATGGTCCCTTCACTCTTAATTATCAACAGGGAGAGAAAATAAAAATAATTAAAAAATGCTGAAAATGCTAAATTCATTAGGATTTGCACTTGATTAAATACATTCAAAGTTTCGATCGAATAATTATAAAAGTTTTCCGATTTAAATTCCTCGCGATTTACGTGCGAAGGACGAAGTAATTTTTATTTCAATTTTTTTGTTTTTTTTTTGTTACACAGGGCTACAAAGTTTATTACACGACCGATCCTAATCAACAAATGCAATCGTGGCAATCACAAATGGTCGATAATAACAAACTTACGACAATCATGGAGCTTACACCTCACACGATTTATACGATTCGAGTACAAGCTCTAACGAGCGTTGGTCCAGGACCTCTTAGTCCACCGATCCAAGTAAAAACTCAGCAAGGCGTACCGAGTCAACCGGAAAATCTTTCGGCTCTTGATATTGGGGAGACCGAGGTGACGCTCCAATGGAGCAAACCGGCTCATAGCGCTGAAAATATTCTCAGCTACGAGCTTTACTGGAATGATACTTATGCTCGGGTATGTATACATGCATACGAGATTATCTCTTTGTTATTGTATCCGTGAGTATTTACACAGAAAAGCTTCAAAACATCAGAATCACCATTATTAGATAAATCATTTTTATTATTCTTTACAAAATTACAAAGTTCATTTTTAGTTCGAAAGAGGAAGTTCAATATTGATCAGAATTGGTACTGCAGACCGGGATTAAAAAAGCACACAATTTAAGAAATTAATAAAATAATTATTTGAAGTTATTTTTTATAATTTAAAAATAGAAATATTGACATGAAATAATTCGATTTCTTGAATACAAAATTCCCCAGATATTTAATTCATTTAATCGCTTCGCTACTCCCGATATTTAATCTCCAAAATGCATCAATTCAATTTCTTAACTCAATTTATTGAATCTGCTAATTTTGAGATACCAAATTTCGTATATGAAACTTTAATCAAACAAGATTTTGCATTAAATTATTCGATCTCTTAAATGAAAAAAAAAAAAAAATCATTAGTTATTCGATCAATCTTAGGGATTAGAGATTCGAAATCTCTTAGGGATTTCAAAAATAACATTTTCATAAATTCATTAATTTAATAAATCTGCTTTTTTAATAACGAGATTCCACATTATTTGAATGATACTTTTCACAAATGTGTTTTCCCATCGAATTATTCAATTTTCGATTTTAAATATTGAATATCCACGGATCAACGAATTATCGAACTTTCTTGTTAATTTAATATTCGACAATAATTAGACCGCGTGTGAACTTTTGAAGGGTAGTGTATACACGTGACACGAAATGTACATATATTTTGTGTAAGCGTATGGACAGTTTTCCGATAGTGTACACTCGATCAATCAAAAATATCGTAGGAACGAAAATCCGTTAATGCCTCTCTGTCCCTCTTGCCGAACTTATTCGGTGTTTTCCTCTCGTTTGCTTTCCGATGGACGAAAAAAACGAAATGGAAAAAAAAATCAACGATCCAAACGAAAAAACAAAAAACAACATGGAATGAAAAAATGGAAAATGCAACATCAGGAGAAGCATCATCGCAGGATACCGGTAACGGAGAATTACACGTTATCGGCGCTGTACCCGAACACTCTTTATTACGTGTGGTTGGCAGCGAGGAGTCAGAGAGGTGAAGGAGCAACGACGATACCTTATCCGGTTCGGACGAAGCAGTACGGTAAGCGAAAAAGTACACGAGACACTAAGAAAAAAAGCAAAAAAAAAAGGGAGAAAAAAGCCTACAGTTAAAAAGCAGCGAGGAGTGCCAGAGAAAAGAGAAAATACACAAATACACAAGCATCGAGAGGGGTTTGAAGCGAATAATTCTCGTTCGGCACTCGTGTGCCACCGTGGAATATTCGTTCGACACAATAAACGTAAAATAGTAAACAATACAAAAAATGGCACCGCAGGTAAGGACTGTAAAACGAAAGACGTTGAGAAAGGGATGTCGTTGTTTTTTTTTTTTTTTTTACTTTTTTTTATTTTTTTCTTATTAAACAAAAGAAAAGTGCCCGCGTAGCGCTAGATACTCCCGCAAAGTAGATTAAGCTGAAATAAAGTGCCATTTGCACCTTAATACCGAGTACAGTAAAACCAGAGAAAAAAGGAATTAAAGAGAAAAAAAAAACCATTCGCGATAACATCCCGATGGTAAATGGGATTTTTTGGCAATCTTTTTGTTTTGTCGATTTGGGGAGATAAATCGATACAAGTCGAATGATAAAGAGTATCGTTCAATTCGTAAATAACGTTACTACGTGTGGGAGAGTGAGAATGGCTGCATGCGTTGAGACAAACAACCGTTTTTGGATGCCAATATATATATTTATATATAAATTGATATATTTATATATATATAAACACTTATATATATTTATCGAAATGTATATTCAATATATATATATATATAAATATTAATTTATCTATATATATGTATATAAGTACATATAATACATATAAATTGCACTAAGCACTGCATCATCGATATATGTGTGCATTTTGAGCACCTCTCTTTTATAATTCTCGATAATCTATATAATTATAGTCCGTTTTTCATTTGGATTATTGAATTTTTTCGTTTTTCGTTGATTTCACGTTATTTATTCTCTCGAGGGAAATACTCTTTGTTGTAACATACTCGATATGCTCGAACGTCTATTCGAGCTCCAGGTACTATTTGAGACTACGTATCGAAGGACGTATCGCTATATCTAACGTATGACTATCTATTTTCATGTCTCACGAAAGTCTCCACCGAACGCTCGTATTATTCAACGATAAAAAAAAAAAAAAAAAACGAGCTGTGTATACATGTTTCTTTCTTTTTACTTTTCGCCCTTTTACACGCGCACAATGACGGTCCTCTGCATGCTCCATTTCTTGAATAATGAAATTTTCAAATTTATATCAGACATTTTTGCCAATTTACTCGTTTTTCTTTTTTGTTTTCACATTTATTTTTCATTTGCTCCTTCTTAACCGTTAGTAAAGAAAACGTTTCGTAACTAGAAGAAAAATGAATATAATGAGAAAAAGAAAAATAATGAAGAATCGTTATTATTGTTTTTCTTGTTGGAACTTTTGATGAAAATAATAATAAGGAAGTTCATTACGAAATACGTACATTGGGAAAGAGGATTTTAATGGACCATCATTGGGCGTTTGATCGAAACGTACCTGATTCCTATTCAGGCCCTTGTTTTTCGTTTTTTTCTTTGTTTTTTTTTTTTGTTGTTTTTTCGTTTTTTTCCTCGTCAATAATTGAGTGTTATACAGTACCCGGGGCTCCGCCTCGAAACGTAACTGCCCGAGCGATCAGCCCCACCTCGATTGAGGTTACCTGGGCACCTCCACCAACCGAAAGCTCCAACGGCAAGATCATTTACTACAAACTACATGTCGTCGAGTTCGGACGCTCTGACTCTGAGGCAAGGGTCGTCAAACTAAACGACACGAGATTCGTGTTGGACGAGCTCAAAAAGTGGACCTCTTATCGGATTTGGGTGGAGGCAGGGACCAGCGTAGGTGACGGCCCACCGAGTTATCCTATCTCTGTCAGAACTTACGAGGACGGTATGTATCCACTGAGCACAGCCTGAAATTTTATCTGTGTGTTCGAGCTTTCCAAAACTCCCCCCCCCCCCTTGCCCCCTGCCCCCACTATAAGCCCCCGCTTTTTTAGTACGAGGGCATCAATGTCGAAGTGCTGCATGAAAATTTATCCACGGTCCGGAAAAAATCGAAAAATTTCATTCGATATCGGTCAACGTAACTGGATCGTCAAACTTTCGTATATTCGCCTCACGTAAACGATGAAAAAAAAGTGTTTCACCTGAAATATTAGTTGAAAAGATGGAAAATGTAGGAAATTCATAATAAAACACCCAAATTTAGTTAGAGAAATAGTGTAAATAAATTTGATACTAATTTGAAGGGAAGAAAAATATAAAAAATTAATAAATTACACGAATTTAATTGGAGAAGTGATAAAAAATGTGGAAAATTCATAAAATGGCAAACGCGAGTGCTGAAAATATTGAAAGTTTCCTTTCAAATTGCGTACTGATTGAATTACGTCGAAAATTTGACCTAGAAAACCGAGAAACACGATCTTCGCATCATATTTCGTTGCGTTATTTCAAAATTTTAATTACGACGTAAAAACATGAACTTCATTATATTTCATGAAACGCCTTGGAATTTTTTGCCCTCGTACAAAAAACGAAATTCGCCCGTTCGACAAAAAATGTCTGAACGAAAAAAAATGTATCTGTAAAACTGTGGTGAAATGAAGGCGTCGACGTGAAAAATGATAACGCTTCCGATCAAAGAGCCCAAAAATATAAAAGCCCGCCAAGCAAACATCTTGGACTACGCACGGTATCCGAATCTAATAAAGCGCGTAAGGCGATGATCAAAAGTTCGGTTATCTTTGTCAAGCAACGCGGGACTTTGCAAAAGAAAAAAAAAAAACAGAACAAATAAGCGGTCGTAATGAATTACTTCGATCGTCCGAAAAAAAAAAAAAACTGCAATTAATACCTGTGTAATGAAATTTCCATTTCAGACTCGATATTCAATGAAAACCGGTCCTTTCTGTATCACTGTAAACACTTTTAAATCTAACCAGCATATTATTTATAATAATAACGAAAAACTGAAAGAAAAGAAAAGAAAATCCGATCCACCGTCACTTTTTTCCCTTTCTATATTAGATTTCCATTCATCTCGAACAATTTTTCGATCCTACGTCCAATATTATCCCATTAAAGTATTTTTCATACCATACGATTTATAGTCAAGAACACTTAAACAATTTTAAAAACACACAAACATATGCAAAAGCAGGTAAACAAATCGTCGAATTATCCTGCTGGAAAACAAACGGGCAAAAAAAGCAAGAAATTTTACTCCAAACATTCTGACCCACAAAATCCATATTTACGTCCAATCGAACCCTCTCTGTAAATCATTATAATTTTCCAACGTTCGCGATCGTGGTTTTTTTTTTTCGATCAAAAATCATAATAAAAAAGAATTACGAGAAAGATTTTTTGATAAACCAATCAACGGCCGCATGTTTGCCCCATAGTTCTCTTTTCTATTTTTTTTTTTTTTTTTTCTATTTTTTTCCCCATTACATCTCAAATCGCGTCGATTTGTCGATCGTTTTTGGCTGGCGAGATTTTATATTTTTGGAATTTTTGTCATCCAGCATGACCGAGGAAAGAAATGCCTCGAAAAAAAAAAAAAAAAGAAAAAAAGTAAACGGAAGAAGAAGAAAAAAAGAAACGAATAATATCTTCTTTCATGCAACTCATTTCTCGCACCATGTCGGTGTGTGCGTGTGTGTGTTGTGTGTGTTCGTGCGCGCGCGCGTGCGACACTCGCAACATTTTTTTTCAGGTGCAATCGCAGCCACGGATTTTTCGGACGCTGATAACTATTTTTGAAGTCAGCTGTTGTCTTTTTCCTGTGAACGTATTTTACTCTTTTTTCTTTTATCCTTTATTTTTCATAATAAATGAGAGAGAAAAAGAGAGAGAGAGAGAGAGAGAGAACTACATTGTCTCACACGTTATTTTTTCACAGTGATTTTTTACCTTTTTGTACCGTGTTTATTGTCCTTCGCAGTGTACAAACTTCTCTCTCTCATAGGCTTTTGTTTCGCCGTTGCTCTCGCTGTACAACAATCTGTTAATCGACATTTTTCTATTGTTTCTGGTTTTTTACTGTTCTTGATCATTATTATTATTATTATTATTATTATTATTATTATTATTATTATTATTATTATTATTATTATTATTATTATTCTCTCCATAGCTCGAAAACTAATTTCGTATTACACGCAATTAAATCATACCTGATACTCACTCAAGTGTTTTTTATCTTTCCTTGAAGCATTTGCAGGAGGATGTGTCCAGGTTTTCAAACAGCTATTAGTACTTAAGATTTTAATTAACGCTACGTTAACTGTATTATTAACAAGCCGTAATAATATGTATATCCCATATATATATAATAATCAATGTTATATTTGATGGTGGTTAACGTGGTTCAGTAAAAGATCAACGTCTTCAATTAATTCTTATTAGTTTCATTTCGATTTTATTATCGGCACTTTAAATCTATAATTTTTATTACAAAAATACATCAATCCACTATTAATATATATATTAAACGACACTCGTCACAAACATCGTCAATGTAACGTTTAAAAATGTGAAAATAAAAAAAAAAAAAAAACAATGCAGAGAGCAAAGTCGTTGCCTGGTCTCTATCGAGAAAAACGAATCTCTATATTTCCAAAATGCAGTAAATAATCCTAAACATTATAAAACCGTTAATCCGACATAAGATTCATACTATCTTGACGAATTAAAAATTCACGAATATCCACAAAATTGAATATTGATCGATCAATAATTTTTCAATTGTAAAAGAAAAATTTGAAACCCTCGTAAAAGTAATGGCTCTCTAAAAAAAATCTCCACTTTTAAAAGAATTGAAAAAAAAAAAAAAAAAAATACAGAAAAAAAGAACTCGAAAGTGATCGGCAACGACGGGCTCAAACATCGCACAGTTTTTTTACAAATTGCCTAAGGATTATTGCACAAAACGTTTGGAACCACGGGTCACATTTTTCAAATATACATTTCCAACGCGAACTGACAACCACAAACGCACACACACATACGCACAAAAATACATTTATATAAATATAATATGAACACGAGAACATGAACTCTCCAAATGACACAAATATTATTAAAGCACTTGACTCTTTTTTATTATTCGAACTATATTACATATATACTATATATATTTCTATATCTCTGATATATAAGGCTCTATACTGTCTTTAGTTGAGATTTAGTTTTATCGTTTGCACATGTTAGAGCATGCACTCAGTTTGTTTAAAATTATTTCCTTATAAAAACCCTCGCCAAAGAACCACAGCCAGTCGTCCTTATCGCGATCCTCCAATCCACCAATCACTGTCCACTTTATATATAAATATATGTACAAGAGAAGTCGAGGCAAAATGAGTAATTTGATTTAAAGCAACGAAAATCTTTGTTTTACATTTAAAAATGAATTTCATTAAACTCAAAAGTTACTAAACTATGAAATATCAACTTTGCTTTTATTATTATCATAAATATATACAAGAGAAGTCGAGGCAAAATGGGTAATTTGATTTAAAGCAACGAAAATCTTTGATTTACATTTAAAAATGAATTTCAATAATACTCAACAGTTTCTAAACTATGGAATATTAACTTTGCCTTCATTATTATTATCATTTCAATTATAACTGCAATTAAAATCGTAACAATTAACCAAAAGGATTAGATAAAATCGTCGTTTTTGCCTGTACCGTTATGTCCCAATGGCCCTTTTTGCCCCAATCTTCTCCTCCTTCTTCTTCTTCTTCTTCTTCTTCTTCTTCTTCTTCTTCTTCTTCTTCTTCTCTATACATACAAATATATATACGTCAAATCCCTCGGGGAAACTCAGAAGTTTCCCGGAGTAACCGCACCTCGGAAAGCCCTAATAGCCTCACCTCGCCGATCACCCATTGTACTACTAATACGCGACACGCTTGTCACCGGCCGCACCGCACCGCACATACATGACGTATCTATATTCACATTCTCATATGTATATATATATATGTGGTGTATCTTCAATCACGACCCCCGGCCGAACGCGAGTGCAAACTCGCGTAGCCGAGTCTGCAGAAACAAAGTCATCCGTCGCTCCATTTCCAAACCATCGAACTTGTTCGTCCCTCGTCCGATATTTCATAACATTAATAAAGCCCTTTCTCTGTCTCTCTGTCTTTCTTTCTCTTTCTCCCCCTCTCTCTCTTTCTCTCTCTCTCTCTCTCTCTCTCTCTCTCTCTCTCTCTCTCTCTCTCTCTCTCTCTCTCTCTCTCTCTCTCTCTCTCTCTCTCTCTCTCTCACTGTCTCTCTCTCTCTCTCTCTTTTCCCTATCATCCGGAGTATGTGATCGATTGATCGATTCCTATGCTCGGATAATTCACAATTCCCATTATATTTTTTTCGTCTGATCCGATGAATGGCATGCCGATGCATGGGACGATTCAACCCTCAATTTCCTTATTTCTCCTTTCTTTTTCTTTAATTTATTTATCTTTTGACACTTCCTTCTCCTACGACCCCGAGCAGCCGATTCTACCGAGTTCCCTACGTTTTCTCTCCTTCTTAAACCACCGTCATCCTCCTCAACTACCAAATCTCCGCTCGATTCTTTGCCCCCAACGCCCACGAGAACTCCGAACAACCGAACCTCCTTCTACAACACTCGTACGCGCTCGAACTATTTTAAACCTTTAATTTTTGACTCAACAAAAAAAATATAGAGTAAAGACTAAATGAAACGAGAATATATTCGTCCAGCCTCCGCGAGAACCGCAATTAGCAAAAAAAAAAAATCCGCTATTATCGATTTCCCCAATGTATTCCCGAAGCAGACTCGGCGACGAAACAGGACCCATAATTATCATCACTCTTAGATAAAAATAATAATAATAAATAAATAAATAAAGCACTGTTTATAGAACGCTATACCTGAAGAAAAGGGCACACACAATTATCACTAATTTTCGCTCTCACCTCTATAAGCTCCGCACCTCTTTGTTTTCTTTGCTCAAGCATCAGTAGGTATTCGAAAAAAAAGACGAAAAAATAAATATAAAGAAAAAAATGATATATAAAACGAAGGTAATTGTCTCAGGTGCGACATTTTTATCAACCACGTGCACCTCAGTCACTAATATCTCGTTGGCACCGCACATTCTTATATTTATATATATATAAACGCACATAATACTCGAATTTTACGTCACTTTTCGCATGTATATAAACGCATACCTGTGCAACACGCCCAACCGCGCATCTGTACGATTACAATAGAGCCTCTAATTTCCCTCGAGTCAAAAGGGGACTCACGAGTATGAGATTAACACTTAAAGAATGAAACGTTCTCTTAAAACGTATATGTAAAGTTATATAACGAACGTTTTTCTTTCTTTTGTACGTAAAATACGTTACGTTGAGGCGCTGCATCTTTGTTTACGACTTCACCGTTATACATTGAAAGCACATTTTAATCAAGTGCCAGAAGCACCGCGAGCACACCATAAGCACCGTATATAAAGCATCCTCACGACCACCCACTTAACGCCTGTTTCGCAATTTCGTCTGTGTACTTATATAAATATTTATTTACATATATATAAATATATTAATTTATTTACATTATGTATATGTTTGTAAATGATTTATATATAAATTAAACTCGCCATCACCTGACGTAAACCACAACAAAAATTATTCAATTAAAATTTGCAATTAATATCGACAATATATTCGAATATATAAACTCTGTACGATATTATTTTCATCCTGAGCAACGATAATTTCAATAACCAAACGATAATTTCATTCGGTATGAAAGATTATTGATGAGAATACAAATGTTTAAACGATCGAGGAACAATCGTCAGGTGAAACGAGCCAAGAATGAATGTGTGCGACTCCGGATCACCACGATTTCAAAACGTAGGTAATTATTGGGGAAATAAAAAAAAAAAAAAAACGATAACGAAAAATCAGGCGTTGGAAAATTTGCTGACGAATTTTTTAATGGTCGAAAGTTTTTTTGGGGACTCAATTTTACATCGGAGTTCGAAGTTTGATGGGGGGAAAAAAATACACGCGGATAATCGTCGACGATACAAGAGGAAGGAGATTATCCGCGGTATCGGGTTATCGCCGATTAGAAATTGGCTCATGATTTCAGTGGTAATTAGAACTAAGAAAACACCGGTATTACGAAGGGAATTACAAAGAAAAATGATAGAAAATAATAAGGAAAAAGAAGGGAATTACGAACGTAGAAAGAAAACATTACGACGAAGACAAAGGTATCTTTCCTTTTAGAAAAAAAAAAAGCTTATTTACATACATTTGAATACCAATACAATCTATTTATTCGCATTAATTTCATTATTTATTATCTGTACCGACGTATTTACGTCTGTATCTAAGTTGACCTCTGTGCGTCTGTATACATACACATTCACACGTGCACTCAGAATTTTATCGTGTTTTACGTATTTACGCACCATTCTATATGTAATTTATGCACCAACGAAGATTCTACACGAAGTGAAAAAAATATTCAACCCTCTCTCCGTGAAGAGACGATCCAAAAAGGGAGAAACCTCTGACCTTGTAATGATGAAAATTTTCTCAATTTCTCGTCGTTCGGATTTTATATTTAATTTCATTTTAAATATATTTCTTATTTTGCTGCACACTACAAAACCGTTTTTGAAATATTAACGTGAACATCGGAAAAAAAGAGGATAATACGAAATTCTTATTGTCCTCCATTCTTCATTACATTTCAATTAATTATTTATATATTAATTAGCCTAAACTCGATTGAACTAAATTCGATATTTAACATATACGAAATCAAAGTCTTCATCTATTATTCAAACATTTTCCAACCCAACTGCTCAATTTTAATGTCGAACTAAATAGGTCTGATTTATTTACATGAAATCATTTATTTCGAGTGAAAATTTAATCATGCAGTTCGTTAATTAATTTATAATTACAAATTAAGAAAAAAAAAAAGAACGATGCATCGGTTTAAGAATGAAAATCGATGAACGTTGCTTTTATTTCACTCCGCGGTAAAAATAATCGTACAAAAAAAAATCGTAATTAAAACGAACGTTACTTTCACGTAAAATTGTCTTCTCAATTCTCAAAAAATATGAATTTCGTAGGAGGCATTAAATATCCGATTAACGAACCAAAAACTTTTGCTTCAAAATCATGGAAAAAAAATAAAATCTAAGATCAATGAAATCCATACATTGAAGAATCCATACATTGAAAAGAGTGACGATCGAGGTTTCTCCCATGGGTGAAAAAAAGGCCAAAAAAAGGAACAACATTCGCGCACGCAACTTTTGCAGTATCGTCAATAATCGAGGAAATCTTACGAAGCTACATTTATGAGTGCGAAAGAAAAATTTACCGATTGGACCTGCCGTTTTATTGAAACGTACGTGCACCGTGACATATATATAAATATATAAATATATATTCGAAAGATATTGTTATATACGTTGCAGTTCGCTCTCCGCATGCGACTCCGACCTCTTTTCAACTTTTGTACGTAAGTCTTGTCACATTTATACACATATATATATTTAACTACCTAGTTTTGAAAAATTTCGTTCGTATTCGTGTCTGTACGATATTGCTATATAAAGTAAATATGTGCAATGCCTTTTTAAAACTTATTGGTACGAATTTGTATTTTTTCTCATCAATAACCATGTAAATATATACTCGTGAAAAAAAAACGAATTTTGAGCCCTGCTTATGTAGGGGAGGGCCGGGCAAAGTGGAACACCCGGGCAAAGCGGAACACCCCCCCGAAAAAAGTGAAATTTCTTTTTTCAGTGGAAAACTGAAGAATTCGATCATTTGACTCGGGACATGCGTTGAAAAAGTAATATTCACTGAAACGACTGATATTTCTAACATAAAAATGAAAATATATTTATTAATAAAAAAATAAATATTCAACGAAAATTTGTTTGAACAAACATTTCTTTTGCTGCAAAATGGAGATGTGAATGTCTGACGAGCATAAGAAAACTACTAACAATGCTGTAAACATGTTTGAATATTATTAATTGTTCATTAGACTGATGCAAAATGTTTTTTTTTATCTTCTTGCTCCTACTCGTGTCTTCTTTGGATATTGATGAAAAAAATCTCTGATAAAAAATGAGCTCAATTGCTCAATATTTAGAGGCGACTCTTTCGACTTTTATTGATGTTTTAATTGTTTAGAAATATTTTTTATTTAAAAACACCATTTTTTTAACTTCTTTGCTTCCTCTCATGTTTTCTTTCGATATCGATGAAAGAAAAATTCTGTTGAAAAATAATTATAAATAATTTTCGTGCGACCTAACCTGTTTTCTACCAGTATTGCTGAAATAACAGTCCCGTTAACAAATGAGCTTAATTCTTAAGATTTTGGAGATGCCCATTATGACTTTTATTTATTTATTTATTTACTCATAATAATTTCATTTGAGGGTACCCTCCCATCAAATTTTTTGAAGTAATCGATTTTTTTCTTCGATATTCTCCCTGTCATTAGTCTCGCTATAGCTCTGTCCCAAATAATTAATTTTTGTTCATCAATTTTTTTTATAAACAAACGAACGTAAAAAGTCCGGGATTTTCGCAACTCTATTTTTAAACCATTGTTAAAAATTGTGGAAATTTTTTTTCGTTTATGCTTCTTTTTGCGATAACCATCCTCAAATGGTTCAACTTTTTTCTTGGTACTTTTACGTCAGATTTGTCGAGTCGTCGTCTCTCGAGTTACGTATTTTTTTTTTTTTTGGCGTTGTAAAGATGATGACGGAATATGTCGTGTATTTTTTTTATGACAAAAATTCAAAAAAATGTTGTGTTTTTCAATAGATTTTGTGGGAGGATGCCCATAAAATAGTTTCAAAAATGGCATCAAATAATCATATTACAGTCGATACAGACACCTGTGAAAATTGACGAATTAAGATAATTTTTTTCGCCAGAATTTTTATACGATCAATCTCTAAAGGAAAACCTTTTTGCCCGAAAATAAAAAAATCTAAAAATCGTGCGATTGAAAAAATAAAAATAAAAGTTGGGTGAGACACCTCTGAAAATAGAGCAATTGAGCTTATTTTTTAACAGAACTTGTTTTTCATCAATATCTAAAAAAAACATGTACGAGAGGGAGCAAGAAAGTTAAAATAAAACATAAAAAAAATTAAAACATCAATAAAAGTCAAGAGAGTCACCTCTAAATATTAAGCCGTATTGAGCTCATTTTTAAACAGATTTTTTTTCCTTTCATATCCAAAGAAAACACGAGCACGAGCAAGAAAATAAAAAAAATAAAACATTTTGCATCAGTCTAATGAACAATTAATAATTTTCAAACATGTTTACAGCACCGTTAGTAATGTTCTTATACTAGTGAAATATTCACATCTCCGTTTTGCAGCAAAATAAATTTTTGATCATACAAATTTTCGTTGAATATTCATTTTTTTATTAATAAATATATTTTAATTTTTATGTTAGAAATATCAGTCGTTTCAGTGAATACTACTTTTTATTATCGAATGATCGAATTTTTCAGTTTTCCACTGAAAATAGAAATTTCACTTTTTTCGGGGGGGTGTTCCGCTTTGCCCGGCCTTCCCCTATTAGAGTTTATTACACGAATGTTCCGAAATAGCGTGCAATATATCGAGCTAATTTGATACGAATTTCGGCTAGACGTTTTTCTATGTGTATTTAAATAATGTAAAAGAATATCCCAGCGATCCTATTGCTTTTTCTGACAATCCGATAATTATCTTCTTTAATTCGGATCAATTACGCTTCGAAAAATAGCCCATTCGCTGACTTGTACAGCTTGACAATATTTTGAATATTTAAATATGAAACTCAACGAAATGAAATAACGATAAATACGAAAATAGTTGGATGGATGAGTCTCACTCCTTGTAAAAAGTTCACTGTGACGCTGAATTATTTAGTGGAGATAATAATTAAGATGAGAAAAAATTTGAAATAAAAATCCATAATACACGAATATTTGTCGTAAATAATAAATCTTTTTTTTTTTTTTTTATATAAATTACAACACAGCTGGCATTCGTTTATTTTTTAGAAAAGAACGAGAATTCTCTTGTTCGATCGAAGACAAAAAATAGTGAAAGAATCGAACGAATTGGAGGATAAAATCTTCGTTTTTCAATTAATTACAATGTAAAACGAGAAAAAATCTGATAATTCGTTTATTACGATCTGGCAGTCTCTGGAATTTAGACATGATAATTTTCACATTGTTTTCAACTGCTAAATGATTCTTAATACAGTTTTAAATTACAAGAATTCTGAAACTTCATAAAGAAACTTAATGAAGCGAATAAATATGCATATATGTATGCAACGATCATTGCCTCGATTTCTGACGTGAATGAATGAGACCGCGCAATTGTATGAGAGACTCGATAAAAAAGCAGGGTCATTCGAGCCCCGTTATTTCGAACACGCAAAAGAAAAAGCCCCAAAAAAAAGTATCACTCACTTACGACACTGACATAAAACCGGAATTTGAAACAACACAGGAAAAAACAAAATCGTTCATAGTCGCGAATTGAGCGTGACGGGAAAAAAGAATTTTTGATTTCCCGAAGTGATTTTTGGTGTCGCTCCTTTTCGGGTCGCGATTACCGGACTATATTTCTCCTCCCAAAATCCTCGGCATTTTCCCGAAAGTACACGGAGCGATATTTTTTTCAAATACGAAATGCAGCAACAAAAAAAATTAAAAAAAATAAAATACAAAAAAATACTCCTGTTTAATGGATCACTCGTTATTTACATTATCGAGCACACTTCCCCCCCCCCCCCCCTTTGGATCCGTAAGACGCGATCTTTGTAGCTTTAAAACCTTTGCCCCCCCGCCCCCATCACTTTTTTGAAATCCTCTTAATCATCTCTTATTTATTATTTATTTTTTCTTCCATTTCGTAAGCATATATTACATAGGTCTTTCTTTTCTGGTCGTCAAGGATTTTGGGCTTATCGAATTTATTGAAAATTAATTAGAAAAACAATAAAAACAATGGATTTAATTATCAAAATGATTTATTAATTAAAAATCATTCGTGCAGCGGTGAGATATCAATTCGTTACCCAGAATCCGTGACGCTTGGACATGAGCCTTTAGTTATTTCATATTTGGAGTAGTGATTGAGCATGCAAAAAGAAAAAAAAGAAAAAAAAAAGAATATTCTCACGTCTCCCGCCTCTCTGCGATAATTAAGCGCACCCGAGAGAACCATGCGAATAACCGATCAACTAGAAAGAAAATAATCAATCAGAAATAATTTAATGCGTCGGCGACGATCGTCGCATTAGTGGCAAATAAACGATTCTCCGTGTGAATGATTGCGTATTTGTGTGATTGAGAGAGCATGGTGATCGTAAAAAAAAATAAAATGAAATAAAAAAGAAAAATAATAATAAAATAAGTACAAAAAGAACGAATGGTTTGATCGGAGTGAAAAGTACCAAAAAATCGCGACAAAAATCGGTGTCAAATGGAATGTTGCAAAAGTATTAAAAGGGATGATGCTCCATGGTTGAAAAGTTGGAATAAAAACCGAGCTGTTTTTTTTTTTTACTCGTTGAAATATCGAACGACTGTTTCCTATGAAACTACTCGTCGAATATTCTTGTTGCAGTTAATAAAAAAATAAAAAAAACGTGGGTTTATATAAATTTGAATATTGCTGAAAAATGTTGTAAAATTTTTGACATAACTCGTACATTCGTAGCGCAATAATTTAATTTTTTCTAATAAACAATTTCATGTTCGTTGAAACGATAAATATGGATCTCTCCCTTTTGAAGCAAGAAAAAATTTGAGCAATGTGAAAATGAGTACGAATGAATTTTTGAATGTTACGAAAAGCCACACGAACGTGTCGATTGATACGTCGCGACGAATACATTAATAATCATTTTGAAAAATGCCTTTTTTTTAAACAATGAGATTTACAAAGAAAATAACTGAAGAATAGACAAAAGAAAAGAGAGATTAAAACCAAAACAAACAAATAAAACACCTCACTCTGTATTTTTAATTCAATGTACGGGTGAAGATGACACGAATTTTTACGAGACTTTTTTTCCCACTTTTTTGGCGACTTTTGGGGCGCAGCTGAAATAAGTGAGTATTCAATTTTAGCTCGAGGAATCGAGCTCTGAAGCGATTTTTTCATAACTCCCATTTAATTTTTTGTTTTTTGTCTCGAAAATAAAAGAAAAAAATCTCTTTTGCTTTTTTACTCTATATATTTTTTCTCTCGTTTCGCCGCGGTCTCGAGAGTCGTGCAAATTTTTTGATATTTTTTTTTGTTTTTTTTTTTTTTTTTATTCGCGATTTACACAAGCTCTACACTCAATTCCTCCCTCTCAATCTGTCTGTACAAAGTATTTATATATATATATAAATATTACGAAAGTAGTTAAGCAGTTTTCTTTTCCTTTCGTATTTCCTTTTTTTTTTTTCTTTTTCGTTACCTTCTTTTCATCGTCGATTTAATTTTCGACCAATCGTATTATCCTGTGCGCATATTATGAGTTTTTGTGTCGAGATTAAACGACAGAGTTTATTAGAATTTTTTTCGTTTTCATAAAATACCTCAAGTCTTGTATTTTCATTGTTTGAAATTTTCCTCTTTACCTTGTTTTCTCTTTCCTATCATTTGCTGTTGAAAAATTATTCGAAAAAAAAAAAAAAGAAAAATAAAAACAAGAAAACACCTACAAATTATCGTAGTAGCACTGTTTATCATTGTAAGAGAATTAAATAAAAAACACTTGTTGTTCTCGTGAGAAGTAGGTAGGCAGTGTTGATTTACCAATCGTTTCCTCAATCCTAAAAATAAATATATATATAAACACTCGTGTATATATATATATATATATAAACGTATATTTTGAGTTATGTCATTTTTTCGTTGCTCACCCACCGGATGTTGGACCGTCCATGACGAGAAAAAAATATCTTCCGTAAAAAAATGGTACGGTCTATTTTTATTTTGAAAAAAAGCTAATCCTTGAAAAGTACTAATCTTCTTATTTTTTTCCAACCTCATGGACTTTCCTACAACGATGGTGCTATCAAAATAATAGTAAACCGTGCACCCGGATTTGTCAATACACGCATAGTATACAATCGATAACGCCTAAAGAGAAAAGCAATGCAACTAATGAATTATTGGTATTCAAATGGAGGATATATTTATATATAATACAAATAATATATAGCGACTGGGGAAAATCATTCGGTTTATTAATTGGGTACGACACGACGTATACACGCCCCCCGGGAATAGTTTAAACGTCGTTTCGTCTGAGTGTGAATGTGTTTTCTTTTCTTTTTCTACTTTTCCTTTCTGAACGAAAATATTCGTTTTTATTTTTTTCATTGATTTTCGATAATTATGAAAAAAAAAGTTTTTTGTCAGTTTCTATTTTCTTGAATTTCTTTAATTTTCTTGTTATTTTATTTTTCAGCATTTTAGTCACATGATCCAGTAACAGTTGAATATTTATTTCATTATTTGCCATTTTTTATTATTGTTTCTCAATGTTTTGTTATTACTGTAGTGTTATTATTATTGTTATTGATATTATGATTATTATTGTTGTTATTTTATTATTTGTTTCGTTATTATTAACGGTACGAATGTTTGGGAATCTGGGAGCGTGATTAAGGTGAGCAAAGGGTTCACGAATTAATACGAGTTTGCGTTACAGTGCCGGGAAATCCACAAAACGTGAATGTCACGGCCATCAATTCAACGACAATTCATGTCGAGTGGAAGCCGCCTGGAGCGAACGAACAGAACGGCGTTATACGGGGTTATCATGTTCACGTGCAGGAAGTTAGAGAAGAGGTTCGTACGCTAATTACCGACGACAATATTGACAATATAATATTGAGATATAAAATATGTTTAGAGGAGTTGGTGTGTATTTAGATCGGCTGTTAACTTTTATGTGTTTGCAAATGTCAGGGAATCGCAATTTGACGATTTAAAGATCAATTGAAAAGTGATTAAAATGTTCGTTTTTTTCTTCTGAGTTAATACGAAAATTGATTAATATGAAAATCGATCATTTTGACAGAAAATTGTAGATCAAAAATTCTTTAATCTTTTACTTAATTAATTGAATGAAATCATTAAATTTAGAGTTGAAAAAAAAAACGATAAATTCCTTAACAAAACATTCTTAAAGGATAAAATTTGTGTTTTAAGTTGTAAAATGTAAATTATCTGGAGCAGAGAATTCGAAACCTATTTGGATGGTTTCTGTAAGTTGAAAACTGGCCGATAAATCGATGAAAACCGAGTATTTTGATTATTCATCGCTGTTAATCGAGTTAGAGTGGAATTAAAGTGAACCGGGTCGGCGACCTTTGACCACCTTTTCCTCAGTCGATATTCAGACCCTTAATGATTTTTTACTCGGAATAGAATTCGTCACGAAAAAAAATTCCACGTGTGCGATTGCATATTTGAATCACGGAAGTTGTAGATTAATTAATATCGCGTCGAAAATGGTTGGGCTTCCTAATCAATATTTCCATTGAAATAATTATTCATCCAACTATTTCAGGAGAGATTTTTATTGGCTCAAATGTTCCGGGAGTAAAAAAAACCAAGTTGTATCAACTCTGTCGATTTATTTCTTCACTCGTGTGTCTTTATACGTGAAAAATCGGAAAAACAAAATCGTCAAGCATAAAAACTGTTGGGCTAAAAAAAATTCTCGAAATAAACGATATATTGTTATTTAATGTTTAATTTAAATTTAAATTTCAATCAACAATAATTCTGAATTTTATGTTGTCTCTTCGTTTTTACAATTGTCACGATATTTCAAATCGAATTAAATTCTTTCAGTGAACAAACAGCACGTATTTATTCGCTTTGTTGCTCGAGCAGAATATTTGTCAATAACCCAGTTTTAATTATCAGGGCAAGGAGTTATTGAACGAACCAATCCGGCGAGATGCCCTAGAAGGAGTTTTGTCATTGAACGTAACGGGCTTACAACCAGATACGAAATATGCGGTACAGGTTGCAGCTCTAACACGAAAGGGTGATGGGGATCGTTCGCCTCCTGTTCACATTAGAACTCCGGGTGGTGTTCCGAATCGACCTCAGGTTAACGTCAAGTAAGCGATTTTTCAATAATTCCCCTTCGAAATATTCAAAATTTCGTTATTCAAACACATTCATGAAATTTAATCCATTTTTTTTCAGGGTTATTAATCAAGATCCGATAGTTTTGGAACTCGAATGGGCCAAACCGAGTCTCACACTTGGACAACTGACTGGCTACAGAATAAAATATGGTATAAAAAATCAGACTCTTCTCGAAGAATTTATCGCTGACACGAGCCAAAATACTTACAAAATCCAGAATGTTGGTATGTTAATTTTTAATACGATTTTTTTTTATTCACAACGATTACAATGGTCTACGATATTAAGGCTAAGTCACCATCATTTTTTTTTTTTTTTTTTTTTTTTTTTTCATTTCCCAACGAAACGACAAAAAAGTACATTTTAATTGAACCAAAAATGAGAGTTTTGGACAGGGTCAAAATGACCCCACGGTAATAACCCTGGATTAAAGCGCATCGGAATATTTTTTTGAGATTGGACATTGATTAATTCTTCTACTACGAACGAGACTTCAAAATAAAAGCAATATTTCTCGTTATAAAGTAATAATGAAAAAAAAAAAAAAAAAAAAACTTAGTTACAAAGTTCTTTTCGTGTAACGAAAATCATGTGGATAAATGCGATCGTTTACCATCAAAGTTTACACAATTAATCCTAACGAAAATGCCTCTCTTTTGTTTCTGTGAACGTGGGACAAAAAAAAGAACGCGGTGTACATTACGAATTCAGAGTAGCTGGCGAGAATGAGAACGGTGTCGGTCAAGAATCAGTCCATTATTGGGAGAGTCCGGAGAGCGAGCCAACGGGACCACCAACCAATCTATCGTATCACTTCCAAACGCCTGATACAGTTTGTGTGACATGGGACAAGCCATTGGAGCGTCACAGGAATGGCAAGATAATACGTTACGACGTGCAGTTCCACAAGAAAAACGATCACAGTAGTTCCGAGGATAGAAATACAACGTTGGCGAGAGCAGTCTTTACAAATTTGGAAGAGCACACGGAGTACGTGTTTCACGTGAGAGCCCATACGTCACGAGGAAGCGGTCCGTTCTCGGAGAAAATAACGATATTAACGGAGAAGGATATCGGGCGTGCACCAATGTCAGTAAAAGCGGTGGCGACCTCAGAATCCAGTGTCGAAGTTTGGTGGGAGGCTGTACCGAATCGAGACAAAATTATCGGTTATCAAATTTTTTATACAATGACAGCTGTCGAAGATCTTGACGAATGGAGACAGAAAACTGTGGGACTTACGGAATCCACCGATTTGACGAATTTGGAGCGAGACACCGCTTACGCGATCGCTGTCGCTGCTAGATACAAAACTACGCTTGGTCGATTGAGCCAGAAAGTCACTGTCAAAGTTAAGCCTGAAGATGTACCTTTGAATTTGAGAGCAACGGATTTATCCACCCACTCGATGATTCTCACGTGGGACGCACCCCTTCGATTGAATCCGATCAATTATCGCGTTTCTTTCGATGCGATTAAAGAGTTTGTCGATTCACAAGGAATCACACAGATTCAAATCGTCCCGAGGAGAACTTTACTCCTCGATCCACAAACCAGCTCGACCACCATTCACGAACTCCAACCTTTCACTTCCTACAATGTTAATGTCAGCGCTGTTCCTCCCGATGGCCAGTACAGACCACCTGCCAAAATAAAAGTCACCACACAAATGGCCGCCCCCAAACCAATGGTCAAACCTGATTTTTACGGAGTCGTCAAAGGCGAAGAGATCCATGTAATTCTCCCACAAGCCTCCGAAGAATACGGACCTATCGCTTATTACTACTTGATCGTTGTGCCTGAAGATAAATCTACTGCTAATAAACAACCTGACGAACTCACCGAAGATATGATCACCGGAAAAGGCGGTAAACAGGAAAGAGAAAACGCACCTTACATCGCAGCCAAATTCTCCCACCGTAATATTCCTTACACTTTTCATCTTGGCGGTGGCGATACTTACGAAGGCTATGAAAATCGAAAACTCGAAGGCAACAAACGGTATAGAATCTTCGTCAGAGCTGTCGTCGATACACCCAAAAAGGTAATTTATCCTTTGATTATATATTTTTTTCAATTAATTCCTGGTTTATGAAATATTCTCACTCGATATTGATTAATAACTCATAGAAACTGTGGTCCAGGCAATCTCAAGCCTGTATACTCGTACGGAATCCCAAAAAATATGACGATCGAATTCATAAATAACAAGAAATGAATCATTTTTTTCACGATTTCTGTCATCCAAAATAAATTCGTGTTTAATGTTTTTTACATAGTTTCTGTTCACTTCGTCACCGTTCTCAATATATATGTCTCTCAATATGAGGGAATCACCACAGGATGAGATACGGAGACGTCCGAATCCAAACAAACCCATT
This sequence comes from Rhimphoctona megacephalus, assembly GCA_963989365.1. Lineage (NCBI taxonomy): Eukaryota > Metazoa > Arthropoda > Insecta > Hymenoptera > Ichneumonidae > Rhimphoctona > Rhimphoctona megacephalus. The sequence continues at coordinate 11,963,463 of OZ022421.1, read as the reverse complement.
GGCTATAAAATTTATCAGTGAAAATTGATGAATCTCTAAAGAATCCATGACAAAACAAAATCCATGATAATTTATCCATGAAGAAGAAATCGGACTATTTTACTTTCTTTAACCCGTCAGCAGGCGCACTATGAAACTTTTTCTCACACTTATATTAAAACGCTGATTACTCGAAAATTTCGAATGGCATAAGCATTTGAAATTTTTTCTATCTTCACCAAATTTATTCTTCTGTATGATAAAAGAGTTAAAAAAATTTTTTGAATTTTTGTTTTTGAATTTTTTTAATTATTATTTTTTGGTTTTTAGCGTCAATTATCGTTATATTTATGGTTTTTTTTAAATAAAAATGTTTAATAGTCACAAACACTGTCGCGAAATTGTTTTCATGTTCCTATTTATCAAATTAAGCAATTGAAGCTACACATGTGAGAAAATCTCTCATCGCGCGCCCAATGTTTAAAGTATACTTAGCGCACCTGCTAACGGGTTAATATTCAAAAAATATTTTATAATGCGTGATCAGTGGAAACAGACAGTTTGAAATGGCCTATTCTGCATACTTTCTACTCTTTTTGGCTCATCTTGAAACGGAAAATTCGATATAAGATTCCCACTTTCTTACAAAAAAAAAAACATTGGAATGCCAAGTTTGGAACTCTGTAAACTTCCTGCTTTTTTTTTTTTGTGCATTATTTTACGAAGGCACGTTTTCAAGCTTCAATGGGATAAAATAGTACCCAAAAATAAATGAAATAAAATTGTTTTTCTAACAAACACTAATCAATAAAAAATAAGAAATTAATATTTTAACAATGGCTGAATAAGACGAATAATAAATGCAAAGTGTGACATGTAAGTCGTTCCCTCCGAAGAAGAGGCAAAATTATAAAGAACGATGAAAATTTTCATTCGAATAAAATAATTTGCAACTAAATCGATCAGATCAAAATGTTTTTAGCATGAAGAAACGGGACCAAAATTGACATTTATTTCATTAAAAAATATGCGTGTTTTAATAGATATTTATTTGGAAAGTGAACTTGTTTAAGGGAGGACCTCGGTGAAATTTCCAAATCGTCCAGATCTTTCCCGATTTTGCTAAATCTTTGGGTGAGTGTTTCTACTATCCAAAAACGAAGAAATAACTGTAAGAACCGTCTCGCCGAACTGTATTTCCGGTCCAGAACGCGAAAACATGAAAAAATGATTGAAATGTCTAGTTTTTTGTCGTTGACAATCGCAAATTATTCGCAAGTTATTTCTTAGTTTTAAGATAGTATAAACATTCGCCTAAAGTTTTAGCATAATCGGAAATTTTTCGGATTTGTCGGGCTTAAAAATTTCAGCGAGGTCCCTCCTTAATGACGTCGATGACAAGTCGCTAAGTCGCAGCATTGTTTGAGGAAAAGTGGAATTTGTTGGTGCTTGTGCACCCAAAAAAGTGCCACTGTCAAACAGGGCAAGGATTAGAATTTCCGCAGCAATGCGGTAAACATTAAAAAAACATTTTTTTTGTCCCCCATTTTATGGACTTAATAATCGGCAATAAATTTATGATTTACTGTGTTTTGTACAGCATCTTTACACGTCGTCACCGTTCTCCGAATATTTGTCACTCGATATGAGGGAAGTGCCACCCGGAGATCCACCGATTCGTCCAAATCCGAAGAATCCGGTTGACGGCAACAATCCGGAAGTCTCGGTTACAAACAGCGGCCAAGAACCGGGCATGGTTTGGGTCGTTGGTCCGATAATAGCGGTTTTGATGGTGTGCGTTTGCCTCGTTCTTTTGTCCGTCATAAAAAAGTGAGTATACAGACGAGGGTCTTGGATTTGAGGATGTTTCCGAGGCTCGGAGAAGAAATAATACTGTCGGAATGATCCGGGATAGCTTGAAATTCTGATACGAGAACGGAGACCGCCGCTGTCAGGCAAAAAAAGCTTTAGGGTGAATGCGGCCGTACATTATCGTTCAAAAGTTTTGAAAACATTTTCATATTTTCTCATAATTAACGATTTTACCTGCCTTACGGCAATTCCGTTCTCACAATTGTGTCAAATTTTTTTTTTTTTTACTACTTTTCAAACTAAAAATGAATAAATCAAAGTTTATCCTCGAATTAACTAGAATTTTGCTACGTAATCTTTGCTCTTACTAGAAAATTTCTAGATATTAATAATTCTCGAACGTGCATATCAAATTGGTCTCGATAAAATTCTAATTAAATGGTAAATTATCAAATTACAAAACTATTAACAAATTTTGTAATCTTTTGAACGAGTTTTTATAAATTAAATTAACAAAATTGAATAATTCGTTGAAAAAAACAAAAAACTGATGATAAATATTTAAAAAGAGATGCGATTAAATAATGCAATATTACTTGTCTACTACCTATTGAATAATTTATTTAACATCTCACTTTTCAAACTTTTGAGGGTTAGTTAGTGTATGTATGTGTGTATGTGTATGTGTTTGGGGAGAATACGAATGAGCTGTGACCGCGAAAATTGGAGAAATGCCGGGAAGATGGAAGGATGAAAGAATAGGGTGGGAAAAGGAGGGAGAAGGGTGAGGGTTGGAAGAATCTATTATTCATGATCTTGCTACACAATGTTGGTAAAACTTAGTTTTCTCTTTCTCTTTTGCAGACGCAGACAACCGTGTAAAGCACCGGATCAGGCAGCCGTGACAAGGCCTCTGATGGCAGCCGACATAAGTTCGAACCATGCACCGTTGGATCCGGTTGAGATGCGACGTATGAACTTCCAAACGCCGGGGATGATATCGCACCCACCAATACCGATAAGCGAATTGGGCAATCACATAGAGCGTCTAAAAGCGAATGACAATCTGAAGTTCAGTCAGGAGTACGAATCGATTGAGCCTGGCCAGCAATTCACCTGGGATCATTCGAACATGGAAGTGAACACATCGAAAAATCGTTACGCAAACGTGATAGCGTACGATCATTCTCGAGTTATATTACAAACGATCGATGGTATTCCGGGCTCGGATTACATAAACGCGAATTATTGCGACGGTTACAGAAAGCAAAATGCTTACGTCGCGACCCAGGGACCGCTCCAAGAAACATTCGCCGATTTTTGGCGAATGTGCTGGGAATTGAGAACCAGCACGATCGTAATGATGACCAAATTGGAAGAGAGAACGAGAATAAAATGCGATCAATACTGGCCTACGCGCGGTGCCGAAACTTACGGTCAAATGACCGTAACGATAAGCGACGTACAAGAATTGGCGACTTATTGTATACGCACGTTCCAAGTTTGTCGGAACGGTTATTCGGAGCGACGGGAAATAAAACAGTTGCAATTCACCGCTTGGCCCGATCACGGTGTGCCAGAACATCCAGCTCCTTTCTTGCAATTCTTGCGACGCGTTAAAACCCTCAACTTACCAGATTGCGGACCATTGGTCGTTCATTGTAGCGCCGGTGTAGGTAGAACCGGTTGTTTCATCGTCATTGACTCCATGCTCGAGAGAATAAAGCACGAAAAAATGATCGATATTTACGGTCACGTGACTTGTCTCAGAGCACAAAGAAATTATATGGTACAGACCGAGGATCAATACATATTTATTCACGATGCACTTTTCGAGGCTGTTTTATGCGGTAACACCGAAGTACCAGCGAGAAATTTACATTCTCATATACAAAAACTCATGCAACCAGAATTGGATAATATCACGGGTATGGAACTCGAATTTAAAAAATTATCCAACATTAAGGCTGATTCGACGAGATTTATATCGGCGAATTTACCCTGCAACAAACACAAAAATCGTCTCGTTCATATTTTACCTTACGAGTGCACCAGAGTCTGTCTACAACCGCAACGTAATATCGAAGGCTCCGATTATATTAACGCCAGCCTCATCGACGGTTATCGTTACCGAGCTGCTTATATCGCCACCCAAGGCCCCCTCAACGATACCACCGATGATTTTTGGCGCATGCTCTGGGAACACAATTCTACGATAGTCGTTATGCTTACTAAACTCAAAGAGATGGGACGTGAAAAGTGCCATCAATATTGGCCTTCCGATCGCTCGATACGCTATCAGTGCTTCGTCGTTGATCCTATCGCCGAATATAATATGCCACAATATATTCTACGTGAATTTAAAGTTACGGACGCCCGTGATGGAGCAAGTCGTACCGTTAGACAATTTCAATTCATCGATTGGCCCGAACAAGGTGTTCCCAAATCCGGCGATGGTTTTATCGACTTTATCGGCCAAGTACACAAAACCAAGGAACAGTTCGGACAGGATGGACCCATCACTGTTCATTGCAGCGCTGGGGTTGGACGCACCGGCGTTTTTATCACTCTCAGCATCGTTCTCGAGAGAATGCAGTACGAGGGCGTCGTTGATATCTTCCAAACTGTTCGGATACTTCGGACTCAACGTCCTGCTATGGTTCAGACTGAGGTGAGACACATTTACTCATTTGTCACACTTATTTACATGGCAGAGACAAGTTTTGAGATTTTAAATGTCCTTGGACTCTCGAATACCCCTTATGACAAAGTTTAAGACCAGATTTTAACACCTGGTCTTTTGAAAACTTTTTAGTTTTTCCAATATGGTATTTTTCCATAAATTGAATGTTTTATCTTATTAACAAATATTTTAAAATGTTATACAAATTTCATTTTTTTTTATTTCGTCCAATAAAACACGAAAATTAACAAGTAGGAAATATTGCAGTTTGTTACACTAAAAATACGTTGTTGAATTTTCAATTTTTATTGAAGAGCGTCGTAAAAAAATCCAAACACCGTGATCCATGATAACTATTTCATTTCGTATTTATCAAAATTTACAGAAAAACCATTCCTATTAAATTGTTGAGTTTTAAATTCGGATTGTGTTGCTCTGAAAACTAAAATGGACAGTCCACGAATATGTGTAACAGGAATTTTTATAGATTTTTTAAGAAGAAATAAATGGAAAATTTTCGTTGTGTTCGTGCTCGAGAATAAATGGTGTAAAAAAAAAACTCATTTTCTTAATTAACTTTGATTCATTCCGAAAATTTATCCCCCAGGAAAAATGATTCGGAATGTTACTTTATAACTACGATTTTTACTTCCACGTTTTGTCCTTAAAAATTGTGCATATTTCTCTTCAGTAAGAAAGGAATTTTCTTTTCTGGAATTTTATTTTGCTCCGTCGAATTTGGCAGTCTGAGATTATGACACGATTTGACAATAATGTTTTTTTTTTTTTGTATTTTGTTTTTTCAGGATCAATATCAATTTTGTTACCGAGCAAGTTTGGAATATTTAGGCTCATTCGATCATTACGCCAACTGACAAGCGGAAACTCGCGAGCCGAGAGAACAACAACAACAACCTTCTACGAGGGACCGAGGAGATCGTCAACACGGCACGAGAATGAGAGACAGTGGTGAGCGAGCCAAAGTCCGACGAGTTTAATGAGATTTTAACAAAACATTAAATCTCACGTACGATTTCTCGGTCTAAATCTCGAGACTATAAAAGTGAGTATTTAAGAAGGACGATTTTTTCTCAAGAAGGCCGCGCCTTTTCCTTGTGTATGTGTGTCACGAGCTCGCAACGACAATACTAAATTCACACACTCTTGCCCGCGATACATATATAATAATAAAAAAATATATGTAAACCATTTATAAAACAAAGAAACGAACAAAAGAGAAGAAAATACGAAAAAGAATCTAGGAGCGTAATAGATTCGTCATTTCATCGTAAGAGATACGAGCGTCTATCGTTAATTAATTAGCTTTTACCGCGATGATTAATCAAGGAATCCAACGGTGTAGATTTTGACTTAGCATATACGGTGTTGTTACATAAAAAAAAAATAATTATAATGATAATTATAGGTAACAAAAAATCCATGATCGATTCGTTCGATCTTCAATGACGGAGCAAGACTGCCATATGTATTAGGCAACGTATCCTCTTTCTCCTTATCCTCATCCTCATTAATTCCATTCCACGATGTCCAAAAGTTTGTTTCGTTGCGATTCAACGAAATTTCTATCTTTTTTTCTTTAAATATTGCCCATTATTTTGGTGTAAATTTGAACTACGAAAATTGTACGACATTTGAATATTTGACCGAAACCCAGAAAAACTTTTCCTGGTTTGGCAAAATCTGCCAAAACGAATTCAGTCAATTTTTCAAATAAAAAACGTTCGAAGAGAAAAAAATTTCGTTACGTTCCAACGATTCGAAATTTCAGTGTCATCCCATTCCCCAAATCCTCGCGTCGAGTTTCTTTTGAAACGAAGCCTGAAAATAATCATTGTTAGACGCGAATGATGCGACGAAACATTAAGGATTTTTTGCACATATGTTCTCAGGCGTTTCTAAAATGTTTGATATTTTTTCTGTCGATAAAGTACCGAAATTCTGATCGAATAAAAAATTCATTGCTGAGAACATAAGTGCAATAAATTTTTAAGCCAGGATCTCATGAATTGTCCATTACAAATTTATCGAGGAAAAATCCATCCAGGATTTGTCTCTTGATATTTGCAAAATGTTGCATCGTTCCAAATCGAATTCGCTGAATAAAAGAAGAGAGGGATAGAAAATGAATGAAAAAAAAGAACAATGTCTCGGACGCACTCATGACTCATTGAATCGAAAAAACATATCTGTGAGTGCGACGAAACGTTCGATACTGAGCCTCCTTTGAAATATAAAAAAGAACTTTTTGAAATACTTTTTAAAACACACGTACACACAAACATGAATACACGTAAACCAAACGTTGATACGTTTTTTCCACCATTGTTGTTTTTTTAATGGTTTTTTTTTAAATCTCGCTAGCCTAACTCTAAGATAGACTGACGTTGATATTACGTATATATAAATTGTTACCATGACCTCAGCTTTTTTATTATCTCTATTCCAATGAAAAAAAAAAAGAAAAAAAAGAAACCTCGACGTTGCCTATCGGCTCTCTCTGTCTCTGCCTTTGTCTCTCCCAAACTCTCGGGCATATTCCTCAGATACTTAAGGGCTGATTAATTATAAAATTGATTATTGTTGTAAGTCTCATTATAACATGACTGAGATAATGCTCGATTAACGCTCTGCCAGAAATTTTAGAACGAGTTTCATCCTCAAACACCACACTCGTCAGTCTTCTAGATAAATCATACGGAAATATGATTTTCTCTTTTTTTTTTTATCAATTTATGAATTTCTAGATATTTCTAGAAAAAGACTGGATGCAGTGAAAAATTCAAAAACGTTCGAAGTCACATTGCACAATCTCAAAAAATGCATTTCTACATTTTTTTTCAGAAACAAATAATTTTTCTGAGTAATTGCGACTAATTGTAGAAATTTCTAATTAAAAAAAAAGTAAAGAATACATAACAAAATTTGAAGCAATTTTTTTCAAATATGAAATAATTGTTTGGAATATTAGAAAATTATAAAATTTCTTGATTATTTTAGATTGAAAAAGTAAGCAAAAAGGTTTACACAATTTTGAATACGAAACTGCCGCGTGGCATCACTAGTATTTTTTTACTTACATGATTCTCTTCCTTCTCGTCTGATATATCGATCTTCAATAAATCTATAAAATTTCCGAATTATATAAAAATGTATGAACGACAGGGAATATGGCTAATACAGTGTGGTGTTCAGGGATTAAGAATGCTTCACAAATTCATTCCCAACCAAAAGTTCATTTTATCTAAATTTTAGTATTTTGCTGTATAGCATAAATCCAAAAAAAAAAAAAACGAACAATTATGCTTAATTAAAAAGAAGTCTATTGATTTCCAAAAATACTGCCAAAAGTGTATAATAGATTAATTTAAAAGAAAAAAAAAAGCATTATAATTAAATTCATTAATTTTTAAAGGATCATCAGGCAATTCATCCTCGTCGTGTAAATTTAATTAACCGACCTATACATATGAATTTTTATAAGAAACTTCAATTTTCTACATGTATACAAGTTCCACGTAAAGCTAGAGAAAAATTCCGCCTGATTAAGAATATCGCTCGATCGCAATAGTAAAAAAGAGCCGCGGAATTTGCATTTGTATTTAATATTATTAAAACCATTCACAAATATGTTTTTTTCCCCCCAATTTATATGATTACGAAAAATTCAAAAATACCTCCAATTTCCAGGGAAAACGTATACGCGAGGCATTCTCAAAAGAAAAAAAAAACACAAAATAAACTTTTATCGAAATTTCGAGCGATACCCAGAGTCTGAGAGAAAATGAGTAAAGAGAAAGAGTAGTAGAGAAGAATAAAAGAAAAGGGAAAGAAGAAGAATAGTGAATATGAAAACAAACAAAATAAATCAGCTCACTGACAAGAAAATTGCCATACTGCCAAAATCGACAATTATCAATGCTGTGTACCAATTACGCACGACTGGGGGTGGATCTTCTAATAATATCCTACCGTGAATTTAAATAGCTCTTAAGCGAGAAAAAAAAACAGTAATGTTGTCAACTTAGTCGTAAAACTAAAACTGGAATGAAAAAAAAACTAAGAAAAAAAAAACAATTGACTTCGATGAAAATGCGCGAAAACTGAATTTTCGAACGACTGAGGTCTGAAACTTGTATACATAGATGCGTGTGCGTGTGTGATTTGAGTGTGTGCGTAAATGCGCTCGTAACTAATTGTTGTAAAGACTCGAAAAACCATGTAAATTTCGAGCGTTTAACCGAGCGAGAAAGAGAATGAGAATTATTATTATTATTATTATTATTATTATTATTATGTACGAAATAGAAAAGCACTGTACGTTGAAATTCACGCAATGATATATCCCGCGCCCTCGAGTTTCAATATTCTCATTTATAATGCGCATATGTACAAAGTTTTCGATCCAACAAATCCCATTCTATCCGCGCGATAAACCCGTACGTACAAACTTTTACACTCTTATTTTATCGTCATCATCAATGAATGTCGAATAATCCCTTTTTCTCTCTCCCTCCCCAACGACCCTCTCAGCCCTCGAACCGACACGAGTGACCTACGAAAATAAACATATGGAAATTAGTGGTTCGAAGCTTTTTTTAAATATAATGCCGATCGCAATTGGTAGTACAAACATTCTGCTCGACTTCTTCAACGATATCGTCGTCGTGATTGTTGTATTCGAAAATTAGTGTATATTTGTAACCAGTATTATTAAAATCTTTCTTTATATTTCTTAAATAATTAGTATAAATTTTTATTACGTACGATTTATCATTTAGCGCATGAATTTATTGTTAATTCGACGTTTTGAAAACGTCATGAAGAATAGAAAGTTTTTTTCTAATTAGTCCAGCTATAAATTTAGCCAAATTTGGTTTTTGGAAAAAGATAAATCAACAACTAAAGAAGCAGCTTATATTTTGTAAAAATAACAGTGAAAATATCTTCGAGAAAATCGATTGAGATTCTTGTATATTTAGAAGTTGTTCAATTTCTGAAAAAAAACAGCACAAAACTAAAGGAGCAGCTTAAATTTTGTGAACACAACAGTCGAAATATCTTCAAGAAAATTGAATATTTAGAAGTTATTTTGAAGTGGCTGTTAATTAATTTAAACACTACTGGAAACCACGGTGTATTAAATATTGTCAAAAGGCAGGGTAAACAAAAAAATATAGTCACATTAGAATGCGGTAAAAGGGTAGCATCGATAAAAACCGAAAAAAAAAATTTACAAGCAAATTGTCATCCTAGAAAATTGCAAAGAAGCAGGGTTTGTTTAGAAATTAGTTATTATTTTTATTTTGGCACACATAATTTATTGCACCAGATAGAAATGAATTAACAAAACTTCCAATATAAAAAAACTTGTTAAATCCTATTTATTTTTGTAAGCATCTCGTTGTTTCGGATATAACAATACGACGAACGAATCGTTGATAAACTAAACGTCGGCTAAATTGATAAAAAAAAAAATCTCTTATAGCGACTGTGTAAATGACAATAAGCGAGCGTTTATTTACAGCGTCTCTCTTTTCGTACGTCAGCATCGTACAAATCGTCGCTCGTGTACGGATTCCTAACTGTGCTACAAAGCCGAAAAAAGTATATAAAACGGTAGTGACTTGAAAAGACTACAAAAAAAGTTGTACGTAATGTTAAAACTTTGATTTTTCGTATAAAAAATTTTTCACACTTTTTTCATTTCCTCATCGTTACATTTATTTTCACCGAAAATAAATATCTATTGCCGTCCATATGCGTTTATTATACACTATTTGCTAGCCACCGATTTTTTCGTGTTAATTTAACTATTTTTCACACTCTACTTGTATATCATCTATATTGCACTTAACGAAACTTCACTCACGCGTATATCTGACAATATGTAAACAAATAATGCCTTCGTATCATGTCCATGTTAATATTTCATTTATAGTTATATAAACCCATTTTTAGACACTGTGTGTCTCCGATTATACAAAGGTGAGGCGAAACGGAGTGAGAGGGCCGGGAATATTAACGACTATGTGTACATAAATGCACCGTCTGTCATTGATAGCATTATTATATAAATATATATACTTTATGAATAAGAAACTTAACAAATAAAAATAATATATATATATATATATATATATATATATATATATAATAAATAAATAAATAAATAAATAGTTATAAGTATAATCTTAAAGAGAAGAAAAGGAGCGAATATACGAAGAATTTGAACATTTGAATTATAAATTCGCCCAGATTATCCAGGATAATAAGCGTGGCAATACGAAAAAACACTTACAAGATGATAAAAAGTGACCGATGATAACGATCGTAAGCGTAAACCGAATCGATTTGTACATTTAGCTATAGTTTAAAGCGATTATATCATTTTTTTTTTCTTCTTTTCTGTTTTAACATTTTCTTTTGTATCCATTCGTTCTTTTTTTACATATTTTTACGAACTGACTTAAGTGTATGTTTTTTAAGGATATTATTTAGGTGTAATGAGCCGGTAAACAGACGCGTTGTATGTGATAATGTTTTTATTTTTCACTTTAAAAACAATATTTCATCCTTTTCGATGTAAACTTGGCAACTTTTGAGAACAGACTAAAAATCTCTCTTAGATTTATTACGTAGGATTTTACCATTTGTATTGTAACGAAAAGAAACATTTCTATAACGTTAACAAATTTATCGTTCTCACAAACCCACGTTTTTTCAACGGATCACGTGCTTTTTTGGTTCAATACTCAAACACGATGATCGACCTTCTTCTAGAAATACTTGAGAATAAAAAAGAAAGAAACGAAAGGGCCAAAGCCTACTTAAACTCGTGCGAATTACTTATAATTATTATACGTTTTTCACATTCCGAAACTCGATCATTTCTTCGTATTAATATATATATATATATATATATATATATATATATATATATATATATATATATATATGTATGTATATAAATGTAGTATGTAAAACACGTACGCGCAATTGCCGCATTTATTATCTCTATCGTTAAGGAGCTATACTTTTACCCAAATACCCTTGATATGAGAATAACGAAAGGAAGAAGAAAAACTAAAATGATTCGCAATACGTTGATCGATTTTTCGCAAATTTCTGGCTGCTCCATTTCTCAACGGACCTGTCTAACAACCAACAACTTATTATTATTCAAAATACAACAAAAACAATACTTACCCATTACTGCATTCAGGGACACTCGTCACTCTCGCAAATCACACATTTTTTTTTTCTATACTTTTCATTTTTCAAATTCTCAAAAGAATCTTGTACTTTGGATCGAAATAATCTGTATTCAATTTTTCAATCATGTATTTTATATTATTTCATATTCGTCACTGCGTATAAACGAACAAAAAATTCATAACAATTTGATGATGAAGATCTTAGAAAAGAAGAGTAACTTTTTTTTGTTTAATCGATACCAAAAATTGATTTGCCAAAGGCAACGGAAAACGGATTTTTTGCCATCTATCAAATAGATGTACAATTGAAGAAATGAAGAAATCGATAATTGAAAAAAGATTTTAAGAAATTTTGATTGATGCACTCGAGGAAAAAAAAATCTTTTGTAAAGTTAAAGAATAAAAGTATGCAGTGACAAAAACGAGCGTAATTTTTGATGAAATAATATGAAATACATTATGAAAAATATTTAGAAGATAAAGTTCTTTAAATCTAAATTTACGTTCAACAAGTGACAAGTTTATAAATAACGTGGGAACTTTGTCTAAAACTTTTATCTTCTAAAATAATGAAAAATAATAATAATAATAATAAATAAACAAAGAATTTGACTGGGCTTGAAATCGTAACGAAATAATAAAAAAATAATCTCGCGTAAAAAAAAGTCAATAACCGAGATACATGTGAAACAGGATTGGAAAACTGTAAAGTTGGTATTGATCTTGACTCGGTCGAAAGGATAAAGTTTAAATTGTACACATTTATACACAAATAAAATTAAAAAAAAAAAAAATAAAAAAAAAACAAGAAAACGACACACACAGAGTGCGAGACGGCGAGGAGGAAAGAGGGGAAAAAGGGGCGGAGTCAAATACTAAATAACGTTGAGATAATGGTAAATTATTTTGTGATACTTTCTTGCCAGAAAGAATACAACAGGCTGAGGCGAAAATAATAGTAAATACGATGTTACTGATTATAATAAAAATAATTGAGAAAAAAAAACAAATGAAATGAAAACAAAACAAAAAATATACATAAATTAATTATTGTGTAATAGGACGAATATGTGAACAAGGAGAAATACCATGTACATTATGTATTGCCCAATGGCATCAAATATAGTAGCGACTGACAGTGTATAACAATCGATATTTATTTTCGTTCCATTTCCAAATCTATATTCACTGAAAAATTCAATTTTTCCCTGTCTTAACTGAAGATTTTTTATTTCAGGTCACGAATATACTTTAAAAATGTAGTCAAGAGATTTTTCGAGTTTTTGTGCTTTACAGTCGACGAATTCAATATTCGATTCACATTCAATGAGCTGAAGATATTCATACAGACGTAATTTATATTTTAGGATACGCAAAAATAAGAAAAAAACGTAGTCGAGAGATTTTTGGAGTTTCCGTGCTTTATAATCGGTGAATTGATATTTGATTCACATTTAATGAGCTGATAGTATTCATACAGACCCATTTTTTATTTCAGGATACGAAAATGTAAAAAAAAAATATGTAGAGAGATTTTTGAAGTTTTTGTACTCTTATCAAAAGAGATCGACGTGTTCTTATTTCAGGAAACGAAAAAATACGAAAAAAAATGTAGTTAAGAGATTTTTCGAGTTTTTGTGCTTTAATCGACAGAGATCGGTGTTCGATTTATATTTAATTGGTTAACGATATTTATACACATGTATATCAATATTGAGGAATGACATAATAACTTTGGAAGGATTATATGATATTTATAAAAAATATGTTCCAAATTTAAATTATATTTGCTTGTTGACTTGGCGTTGTGGTGGGTGGACTCTTTGTCATCATTGACGCCATGACCTGCAAACACAATAACGATATGTATGAAATAAAAGTTTGTCCTACTTTGAAAACTTGAAAAACAAAATTAATTTTCGATTCAATTTCGAATTAAATTAGAAAACCGCAAGTTTCTTCAACTTCCAAAAACCAAAAAAATAAAAAATTGAGATTCTTTCTTCAAATATTTCTGCTGATTGATAAAAAAAAATGTTCTGTCCATATTCTCTATGCAAATATTGAAATAATCCACAAAAATCAGTTAAAAAATTTTGTTATGCCTTTTAATTCATCGAACGATTTGCATTGATTGAAAGTTTCACTAACGTTTTGAATCACTTGTTTGCGCAAGAAATCTCTCGTGGCGGTTGAAATATTCTGATCATTGCCCATTTTGCATTTGACATATCCATAAAGATTTGCGCCGGTCAAGAGATTGGCAATGCATACGAGAAGTAGCCATTTGAACTTAAAGGTTAAAAGTGCAACGACGAAGAAGACGGACCACAGAAGAGGGCAGAGAATGAGAGCGAGCCAGAAGATGCGTGATTCCGAAGGGTTTATACGATTCTGTTGAGAGCCCTGAAACAAAGGGCACATAGCAGCTCCAACTTAAACGAACGAAATATGTTTCTCTCGATGTGTCAAGCTTAAAAACACTTCTATTTTCATTCTAATGACTTTATTACTTGCAGTTTGAACAAAATCAATCTAACCTTTCTCGACTCAAAGACCCAGTGACTTTTGCCATTATCGTCTACGTAGTTCCACCATCTTAGGCCGACCATTAATCTCCCAGTTATGTTTTTAACCGTCCAAAAGTCCATGGACAGCAACAAAACGACAGTGACGAAACTCGCTATAAAACTATTAGAAAACCAGCCGCAGAGCATGTAAACAACTATGGCGGAAACCCTGAATAACAAATGAAACAGCGTGACGTATGGATGCCTGTAAAAAAATCATCCCTCCGTAAGTAAACAATTAAATAATACAAAAGTACATTTGTAGGAATCCAAAATGAGGAAAATTGGAATTGCATTGTCGGCATGTAAGAAAACGGGTTGTAAAAAGATCACATATCATAAAGAATTCTGGACTTGAAGTACGATAAAAAATGTTATACTAAAAATAAAAACTGATGAAATTTAACAAAGAATGAAACAAATATGTGAATAACAATAAAAAATAACAAATAAATTAATTACAATAAGTGATAATAAAGTAAATTATATCAAACAATAATAATTATAAATAAATAATAACGGAGGTATAATTATACTTGAGTTTGCCAGGTCGATTATGAATTTCATCTTCTTCACCAAAAGCAATGGTATCGTCATCCATCAGTAGAGGAACCTGTAAATAACGCAACCATCATCTCGAAGAGAAAATTTAAGCGTTTGGCATGAAGAGGTCAATTTTTAAAGGTAAATACACAAAATATGTTTTTAAATAGTAAATTCTTGATGAACGATAATTTTCGATAAACATCTTACGGTAAACAGACTCGATTTGTTTGTTTTTTTGGTTATCTTCGTGTTTTTTTCGATCGTGTTTATTAGAAATTTATGTGACACGTGCAGACGTTCCAAAAGAATTATTAGTTATTAGAAATTCTTATAGAGTAAAAAAATTTGGTCGTATAAATAAATAAAAATGTGACGAATTCATGAGTTCTTTTAACTCCCAAAAACAAATAGACCTCGTGCCTTTTCAAAGCTTTGTCAAATACACCTTTAACTTACGATGCATAAGAAAAAAAATATATCTGAATAGTCAAACTCAACTGCAAGTCCTCGTGAATGCGCTACGCTATTACTAAACGAAATCAAAACTAAAAAAAAAAAAGCTTTTCAATCTTGTAAAAAACTTACCGAAGCCGAGGCCATTTTTGACACTTGGCCCCTTGGCTGATAAAACACGTATACACGAGTTGCTGCCAGCGCCGCACAGCTGTTGAGTACGCTACCGCCCCTAACGGCCACAGCAGGAATTTCAACTGTAATCTTTTTCACGTAGGCTGTGTTATCATTTCTTTTTCATTATAAAAGTAGTCAATTAAATAATTCAGTATTCAATCAAACATTCCTAGAATTTAGAATATCTTTTTGTGATCTCCAAAATCGGAAGTGCGCCATTTGATTAAATAAACGTCACGTGATAATTTCTCTAAGAACGAAGTGTTGGAAGTGTTGTGTGCTCGATATAAAAGCCGCTGTTTACCCTTTCCCGTCGATAAATCTATTATCAAATATATGTAAAATTTATAGAGAACCGGCAAAAACCCATAAATAATTGTGTGAAGCGTGTTTTTCGAAAATTCATCATTTTTAGGTTAGTCTTGCGTACATTGCCTTTTACACGTTCGTACACACAGGTAGGTATTACGTGGCATTTGTACAAGCATCAATATCATCTTTCTGCGTGGGTGCTTTGTGCGAACGCATTTACGTCAATGACCAATCACCGTTGGCCGTTCGTTTTAACCAATATACATATACATAAGGAAAATAAAAAGTGATAGAGCCGAATAAAATAAATAGGAAGCGCGTGCAGTGGGGTGTGTGCTAGTGCAAAGTGGAAATGGAAGTTGTTTGAGATAAGCGCGGGGAACTGAACCCAGCAAGAGACCGATGTGACTTTTTCGTCCGTTATATATCTATACACCGAACGGCAAAGCTAACTCTCAGTTCGTTCAAAAACTTCGTACAAGTTGGCTACATTTTTATGTACGCATGTCGCTCTTTTACTGTTCTCCGGACATTTCTTCATTTGTTTCTCAATTATTGTCACAATAAAAAAAAAGCTCCAAAATGATCAAAGATTATTCACCGATTGCGCAAACTCTTCTCGGCACTTTGTTCACATGGGCCTTGACAGCCGCCGGTGCCGCTCTTGTCATTGTCATACGAGGCAAACAAGTAAGTTTTACTATCATTTTACGTTTTTTGTTTTAACATACGATTTTGTTATTTTATTGGGTGGGAGCAAATTTTGCTTTTCCTTTCATATGTTCAAATTTGATTATCTGGAGCCACGCGCGGGAAAATTGTAGACGCGTCTCACTCGTTCCGACAAACGTACACGTATAAGAAAATACTTCGTCAACGATTGACGAGCTGTCATAGTGACAGTTGAAAATAACTCAAAATTTTTATTTACATCGTTGAATTGCCACTAATATCGTATTTTTGTTTCGTAATTTATCATTGTCAGTTTTTTTATTGTAAGCTCTCGGGTTTGAGACCCGAAATTAAAGTACAAAACTCGCGATTTGCAAAAAAAATTTTTTTAAATCAGACCCAGTGTGTATAATTGGGCAGCAAAAAATATATTTATTTGTTCTTCTATAATTGTAATACAATATTCAAGAATATTATGAAAATAAAAATATTTTTTCCTAAATTGCACATTTGTCAAATTTTTCCAAAGCTTACCGTGTGTCTAAAAAATACTCAAAAAATATTTATCTCAGTTTCATAGACTAAATAAGGAAATAACATTTCAATAATACAAATCAACGAGATTTTGCTCCATCAATGTGAACTTTAACTTCGGTCTGATTATTGTTTATAAATTGATACAAGCATTGAACAAAAACAGGAAGTGATAACAATGTAATGAAATTTGCTTGATTGGAATGTAACAAAATTCATTCTTTATCTTCAGCAGAGCCCAAAATTGACGGAGTGTTTGGCTTTAGTAATCGTACAATATTTTTTTGTTACTTAAAAACTAATCCTACAAGTAAAATTGAGTCGATGTCAAAAATTTAAAAAATAACGATTCATAAAAATGTTTTTTGTTGCTTTCCAACGATGCAAACTTCAATACCAAATTCGAAATGGGAAAAATCTAACAGGCTTGTAAATTGTTTCAGAGAAAATTATTGGATGTGAGCCTTGGATTTGCGGCGGGTGTGATGATCGCTGCGAGTTATTGGTCGCTTTTGGCACCGGCGATAGAAATGGCATCGGAGAGCAAGATTTATGGTGAAGAAGGAGAATACGCGTTTTTGCCAGTGGCAATGGGATTTCTGGTAGGAGCGGCGTTTGTGTATGGAACGGACGTATTGATAACATCCCTGGGAATTCAGTCCCCAAATGTGCTGTTAGCTATGCAGTCAGTCGGTACGAAAAATAGACGAAGAAACCCTGAAAAATTAAAAAGTGACGAGGATCTAGACAATAAAGACGCAATTAGTGGTGTTAAAATAGCCGGTGGAAAGATGTATACTAATATCGAGTCAACTACCATCGACGGTACTTTGACTTTTGGTTTTCATTCGTTTATTTTTTTTATTTTTTATTTTACTTCATGCAAATTATTGTAAAAACGATAATACTGATCGACAATGATTTTTGTCAGGTGAACATTGTTTTGGGGTTTTTTAACATTGATGTACAAACACAAAATCTCATTTTTTCATCGTTGCAATTACGAAGCAAAAGAATCATGAAAAAACTCAATTTTATTTGTTAGTAGTAAATGAATTTTTTTCAAAAATCTTGCACGGTTCATTAAAAATAAAATTATAAAAAAGAACTCGACGTACCATAGAAAATTCGAAGCTCTATTTGTATTCAAAAAATAAAAAACTACCAAAATCACAAAAAAAAAGTTCATGTGACAAAAACACGAATTTTTATACCAGTGTTAAAGGATCGACGTATTTTTATCGGGAATATAGGATCAGAGAATTATTTCCGTATTGAAAAAGCAAGAAAATCACGACTCTTTAGTTCGAAAGTTCATATTTCTTTCTCATATTTTATCGATGAAAAAATTCTTGAACGATTCGAGGTCTTTCCCCGTCGTTTTTTTTCTTTTCAAATAAGACACACACAAACAATGAAATATTATAATTGATATCTTTTTAGCTGGAGTATAGTGATGTAACAGCGTTTTTCATCTCTCGCTCCTTTACTTCAGCTTGGCATTGCTGTAATATTGGCTCTTATAATCAGCAGCAATTAACCAATAGTTTATAACTGATGATTTTCATCCCTCTCCGTCTTTCTCTCTTTCTCTCTCTCATTTTCTTTCTAACGGAATTGACCATTACAATTGCAGCAATGTCACGAGCACGCAAACGTATAATGTCCTTTTAACATTCTGTGTGTCTGTGTGAATGTCTGTGAGAGTAAATAACTCGAACGTTTGTGCTAGGCTCAAATGCACGTACTTGGGCTCGAATAAAAGAAAACTCGAGGATTGTTCAAAAGCGCGAAACGATAAAAATAAAACTGCGTTTAAACGAATCGGTGCCTTGGACAAATGGCCTAAAACGTTCCAATAAAAATAAACTGCAAAAATCTCTCTTTATCCCTCACCTTATAATAAATAAACCTTGAAAATACGTAATCGGCGAAACCAAATTAATATAAATGTTATGGCGACGTTCGCGTAATTACCGACTCCGTTATATTGGAAAAATTTAAAAAAAAAAAACGCTCAAACTAAATTTACTGGTGCGTGATAATCTTTAAATAGAATAAATAATAACGAGTTCCAAGCACATGCAGGGAGTCAAACACCTTCGTACGTTCGACTGATCCTATTTCCTTCCGAATGCCAATCGCAGATGGACTAATATCGTTACTTTATTTTTTTTATTATATTTTTTTTTTTTTTTTCAAAAAAATTCTTTCCTTATTTTGCGTTTCCTTCAGAAGAATATTTTCTTTGATAAAATTATTATCCGACGATTCAAAAACGCGATTGCCAATATGAATTTTATTGAAGATTTTTTTAGGAAGAAATCATTATTGAATCACGATTATTTGAATGATTTTAAGCCTTCGTCATTATTTGTCGCATATTTTCAAAAAAAGTAATACAAAATTTGAAGATTTTTAAAATAATTGTATTTGTTTCTAGAGCTCGAGCAAATTTGGTGATAATTGTGAAAAGAAAAGTTGACGAAACTGCCTGGAAAATGCTGTATACCTTATAAACTAATTAGTAACGAAAATAATAATTGAGTAATTAATATAAATTAGAATCTTACTTTTTTTGCAAGATCAGTAAAGAATGCTTTTTTTTATTATTATAAATAGAACAAAAAAACAAGGTCCAGTTACGCCACCGATTAATTTACATAGTAATTAGCGTTGTCTAATAAGCAGTAAAACAACGGAAAGAAAAAAGCGAATATAATTCACGGCTGGATTGAAATACGTTTATTGGAACACGAGAAAAGAGAAAGCTGCGTTTGAATAATCGTGTGACCCTCGTGGGGACACTTGGCCTTTTATTTTTTCGTTACAGGTTTTTACGAACAAAACGCTCGAAGAAGGCCAGGCGGTGTTGGTATGGTGAGATCGGCTGAGATCGATGATGCTGGAATGATGTACGAGGATCCGATCAACGAGGAGAAAAATAATCAGTGGAGGCGAATTTTGCTTCTCGTTGTCGCGATCACGGTAAGTAATGGGTTTAGATTTTTGTGCTTTTGAAATTTGTATCGTTTCGAAGGAACAAGGAATCTACTTTTTTCTCATTTCTCGATTCTCCAATTTTTTTGAATCCAGCCATCACGACCACGGGTCTCTGGAACCCAGAAAATTTCGTTTCCTCATAACTCTTGAAGGAATTCTTATTTTTCGACACATTTTTTTTTTTTAAACAGAAAAAATCCTGACTAAGCGAATCGCACAAAGCTCAATGTCGAGGCACGATTCGTTCCACTGCAGTCGGAGTTTAATATTCAAGTGAATTTCAATTTAATCGAATATGACGATCTTTTTAAATGGGTCTAAATGACCCAGTGGTAATATCTAACGTTGGATAAAAAAAAAACACACCAAATCCATCTAATTTTCATTAATAATCATAATAAAAGAGAAAGATATTCTGTTGCATTCAAACGATACAAAATTCGGAATCATTTGCGTTGATTTGTTCGATGATTTCGCATTGTGTAACACGCAATAATAAATCTACCTTTATCTCTCGGCGTATCTTCCATTTAACTGTAAATGCCTATCGATTGATGTCCATGATTTCTCTTCCTATGTCGCTGAAAAAAAACAACAACAATACGCACTCAAACAGGTGCATAACATACCCGAAGGTCTTGCCGTTGGCGTAGGTTTCGCTGCTGTAGGAAGCAGCACGTCAGCAACGTTCGAAAATGCAAGGTAAATCGGTTTTTTTTTTACATTCCACACGATACTCAAAGAATATATTGTACAAGTATATAAAAGCCCAACATTACGAATAAGCAAAAGTTTTTTTTCTTTCTGTTATCGAAGTATACGAATAATGGAAATTATGGGTGACTAACACTCCTCGAGTAAGTTATTTAGCAAATTTAATCTACGAGATTATTAAAAACAACGTGTTTGTTTTTACACGTATGTTAGAGATTTAAAAGTCTTGACAGACCGATAATAACTTTAGATAAAGTATTGAACGTATGGACATTCAACTAAGTAATTGGGTCTTCATTTTAGAATAAATTTAACGGGGAAGAAAGAATTAAAAATTTAAAAGAGGAGAGTTTTGCATGCTACAATTAGTACGCAAAATTTTCTGCTTTTTTTCTTTTCTCTTGTAGGGGTATTAAAAAAAAAAAAACCCCAATTGAAGATCGTTTTTTACTCGCATTTCCGACATTATTTCAATATCGGTTGAGCAATCGATTTTTTGAAACGTTGATGAAAAAACTGAAGAAATTGTTTTTCGTTTTTTTTTTCGTTATCTCGAAAGATTGTAAAAAAATGTCCGTGGGAATCGGCGAAAAAAAGCGGGGCGGAATGTTTAGAAAAATCGACAAAAATTGATCGAAAAGTTGAAAAATTCGCCACGTGTGAAAAAATTGAGATTAATCGAAAAATCAAACATCATTTTAAAGGGAATTTCAATACGAATAGAATGGACACCATTTGAAGTCTAGATTTTGAATAGAGAAAGAACTATGCCCGTTTTTTAATGTTGGCACAATGTCGAAAATTTCGTTTATGTTTTTATTGCTTTTTTTAGAACTTTATTCGTTTGTGTTTTGATCGAAAAATACCGCAAGCACGGATCATTTTTTCAACTCAAAATTTCGCGAGAAAACCTGAAAAAAACATTTTTTTATACTTTTTCGACGTTATCCTGGCGATAAATTGAGAAATTGAATTTTTTTTAAGTTCCCCGGAATGTTGACGAAAGAACAAACAAATTCGTTCCTGACGTTTTTTTGATATCTTCATTTCTGGCAAAAATGCGGCATTTTATGGACACACTGAAGTTTATTTTAATCCGAGAGGCCTACAATCCATTTTCCCGAACGTGAACCCTACAACGGGGTCAAAAACGACCCGAATATTCTCTCTAGCATAAAAAGTTCCTCATATGCGATAAAAAGGTTTAATTATACACCATTCTCTTCCTTTTTTGACAACGAAGAGAATAATGTGTAATAAAATCGCATTCGGTGATAATTTAATATTAAAAACTGTACAAAAGGAAAAAAAGTTTCGAAAAAATGGGAAAAAGGTTTTTTTATTAAAAAAATTGAGGAAACCAAGAAAATCGTGAATTTTTACAGTGTTTTTAATTATCTACACAATTCTGCCGAACCCACTGCGGTAAAGCGCGAAAACTTGAGTCGCAAACCGCGAGATGGCTGCATTATTCTAGCGAGATCTCAGATTTGCCGGTGTGTTGGAAGTCGAGAAGCGTGTTATCACCGTAAAGCCTGATTGGAGCGAGGCCGGGGCAAGGAATAGAGGAGGGGAACGCGCGGCTCGTATGAATGAGTTTCACGGTGGTCGCATGCGGTAACCGACCGAAGGCAAAGTTTATTGGCGCGACTGGCCCGAGGGTAGCCGACGTTGCTTTATACACGCTTGGCGAAGATTTAGCGGGACGAGGGGCAAAAAGGGAAGAGAGCTCGAGAAGCGGGCACGTGTGGCCCTGGAATCCAACGAACCCTAGGCGCCTCGCATTCCATCCCTACCCATTTGCTCTCCTCGTTACCTCTCTTTCCAAACTCTCTATATCTCTTTCAATTTCGAAGCTTCCCTTCTTTTCGAGCCTCATTTCGTAGCCTGTTTGTTCGACCGTATCATGTCGTTACGATTTCTTTTTTTTTATTCCCTGAACACGATTGTTTCTCGATCGTACAATTTAGCATAAAAATTCTAATTGCTAATTTACCAACTTTAGAAAGTTCGCAAACATTCTAATTTTTTCATCATCCATTATCCATTTTCTTTGGCTGAAAAAACTTATTCCATAAACGTCTACATAGTTATCAATCACGAGATTGCATCGCTGGAATTTTCAACGTAATTAAATTGAACCTGAAAAATCAAAGATTTTGACAGTTTTGATTGAAAACAAAATTTCGTAGCTTTCCAGCGTGATTCATTAGTAAATCCGTTTGAGAGAATTGCTCCAGAATTTGGGATAGATACATGATTTTTTTGACAAAGGATTAAGACCAGTGTATCGTTAATGTTACCTCTCGAAACGTGCGTCGAAAATTTGGATTATTTGGAAACTCGTTTCGAAATTTGTCTACAATTCTAAACGTTTAGTTTTTATTGAACCTGCGCATATATTGAAGCTGACGCGAGGATGCTCCAACTGGTGGTTGGCATTGAAACTATTTATAATAATCTCTTCTCTCTCGTGTCGAATTGTTAGGTTAGGTGATTCGTTTTTGTGTAAGTGCCCGCTGACGTATTTGCGAGAAACTAACACTCGTTGAAAAAGTGATAATTCCGCACACCACGTGACTCCCCGCCATTACAGATCGCCGTGAGTTTATAATACGTCGAAGGGGGACCAACATATATTTTTCAATGACTGAGGAGCCCCGAACGCTTAGAAAACCTCGTTGTGACGCTCACACTGGCGCCACATTTCTCGATCCGACCCATATCCGATCACTAGATTCGTAGAATTCTTCATGGTATCTTGTTCCACGACCTTCTAAAGGTATCTCCTGTTAATTTTTGCCTCACTAACCTCGTTTTTGTCCATTTTTTAAATTAAAACCGTCGATTTTTCGTCAATAATCTTTTCCTCAATAAATTTGTGAAAGAAGCAAATCAATTAATGTTTATTGCATCAGCAACTGAGAGTCAAATTCTTTGCTGTAAACTCTTTGTTCTTTATTTATTCCAAATATTTATTGGGATCGATGAAAAGTGATGAAATCTTCATTTTTCCTCACTAACTTCATTTTTATCAATTTATAATGCTCAAAAATTCATATTAACATCCCAAATTTTGTTCTGACGAACTTTTTTAAAGTAAGAATCGAAAATAATGTGAATTCCACTGCAATTGTTACGTCGATTCGTTTTTAAACAACTGTGTTCTTCGTTTTCGACTATTTATTTGAGAAGTAAAAAAAGTTGATGATTTCGTTGGTTTTTGCGTGGATAATTGTGCTCGCTCCGATTCTCGTACGTGATTGTATGTAGGCCCAAAGCTTGGAGGAACGCTCTCGAACGTATCTGGGGTTTCGTGAGCAAGAGAACTCTGTGTGAGCTCTTTTGCCTCTTCGCCTTCTCGCTTCGGGTCCGGCGTAGCGGCATTCCAACGTAGTTACTACCACACTGAAAAGACGCGTTCCTTAGCTCTCTCGTATCTGTGGCTCAGGCAATGTCGGTGGCCCATTAAGAATCTTTGGAATGAATGGACCGCGCGATCTCTCTTTCTCTCTTCCTCCTTTTCTCGTTCTTTCTTTCTATTTATCTATGTATTCAGTCCATCGCTATAATTAAGAAATTGTGTAGAAAGTATACACAGAGTAGTGAAATCCTCGTTTCTTCGTTGTCGTCAGCATCGGTTGTCGAAACTGTACGAGGCCGCGGTGGGCCGCGTCATTGCTGCTTTTCGTGCTTGTTACAAAAGAGGGCGAGATAGCAGTTCCAAAAAAAAACCACGAACCAGAGTCTTTGCTCTGGTTGCTCGGTTTGGCAACATCGGTTACTGATATGCGCTGATATCACGGCCAATCATCGTCTTCTCATCAAACAGTCATCCGGATTATTTCTTACATTTTTTTCGACCGTTTCTCCCCTCGAATCTTCTGGATAAGCATTCATTCATTTTTCCCTCGTAAACTATCTTGAAAGTCTACATTGTAGCAGGAATCTTTGACCTTTGAATGCACAAGTTTCTCATTTCATCACCAAAAACCATCCATTTTTACTGGATTTCCGATTCTCATTCTTTTTGAACCTCAATATAATGTTTTTTTGAATTTAGTTTTGTAGCAGAGAACGAATTTCATTAGTTCAACATTGGAGACTGTTTTTCTTACTTTTTTTGTAAACTATTCAAGAATTTACGTTTATTTAATGGATTTCCCAAAGAATCCAAACCAACGCCCATTGACAACATCATTTAACGCGATTCAGCGATGTGTCACGTTGCAACAGCCATTACATATACGTGCGTCATCTTTGCATCAGAATTTCCCTGGTGCAGATCACGTTTTTCTGGTCGTATCAATATCCAGGATCTCGAAGATGTCATTTGACAAATATTTTCACAGTTAAATCTCTCGTTAACACTTAAAGTAGAATTATAGTCCAATTTCTTCATAAATGTAATCATTAGTGAACAAATTGGTTTTAATCTTTTAATCCATTTCTCGTTTGTATACAACGATCGATCGACATACGCGCTTGTCATTTTCGTTGAAAACGGTACCGGAGAATTTTTATCGTCGTACCACCCAGTACCACGCTTCGAATTGCATGCCATTCGCTGTGCGTATTAGCTTCGTCACATTTGTATATATATTTATATCGAGAGGAACGAAGAGGCGCTCTAATGCACTTTTATTCTTTTGGCATCTCAAAAATACAATTTTCAGGAAATGAATAAAGATCGAAACTAAAAAAAAAAGAGTTGGAGATGAAAGTGTAATTTGGGGTCCTATTTTTTCACGATTTTTGTACATATTTTTAACATTTTTGACTTGGTAAATATTAAAGGAAGTCTTGAATTTTTTTGCTATTACAGTATCATTTATTTGGTAAATTTGTTATAAAAAAAACATTTGTTACAAAAAATATAATGAAAATCTGAATTTGGAATGATGTATGAACCGATTGATCGTAATTTATGATAATAGTGAATGATTTTTCGTAACGAAAAGAGGGCAACGACCGTGAGATCGAGGGTTCGCATAGCGTGGCACAGCGAGCAGGACGGATTTCCCTGTCGCGTAACTTCATTTCGTACGCGTTTTCGAGAGTTCCGGTCGCGAGCCTCGGTACAAAGTCCAAAATAATTATCAATGAATAGGTTTTGCATTCTCCAGCAATTGGAGCGTGCTGGCAAGAGAGAAAGAGAGAGAGAGGGAGAGAGAGAGAGAGAGAGAGAGAGAGAGAGAGAGAGAGAGAGAGAGAGAGAGAGAGAGAGAGAGAGAGAGTGCGAAGGACGAGAAGGCAGGCAGAGTAGCATGCAGAGAGTTGTCCATCTCTATTGCGCCCGCGCGTTCTCTCGTCGAGTAAAAGCTCAAGGAGATCCAGTAGTGAGTCAGCCTTAGCGTTATGCCATTTTTTTCTTCCTTTAAATCTTTAGCCATTCTATTTTTTATTATTATTATTTCCTCGGTGTGTCTCCGCAGCGTAGCTCTGAGATCACTTTTCCGCCCAGCTGCAAACGCGGTCTCCGCGTGCGCGCATTGTATATATATATCAACATTGAAATCTCGATATATAATATACGCGAGCGCGTACTCATACGATGATCGTAAACGAGTATAGCGTGAGAATCCAATTGAACAAAACAGCCGGTATCGAAGCGCCCCAGGTCGTCGGGTGTAAAGGTTGGCTGAAAAATAAAAAAGGGAAAATTCAAGAGAACGAGAACCGCTCTCATCCTCTTTGTATTATAAAAGAGGAGGAAAGAAAAGAAAGAAAGAGAGAGAGAGAGAGAGGGAGAGAGAGAAGAATATATCCGAACACCGGTTTTGTTGGGCGATGTAGATGAGGTAGTGCCCATGTTAAACACGCT
Organism: Rhimphoctona megacephalus; assembly: GCA_963989365.1. NCBI lineage: Eukaryota > Metazoa > Arthropoda > Insecta > Hymenoptera > Ichneumonidae > Rhimphoctona > Rhimphoctona megacephalus. Next base: position 11,936,949 of record OZ022421.1, on the reverse strand, counting down.
GTGGCATCACGGACAAAGCTTCCGATAAAACCATCTCATTTTCAGCCCTTTCCTCGCCTCTTCTTTATTTTTTTCTCATTTAACCAAGTGTTAAGTCTCCAGCTACTTTTTTATTCGTCTCTCTATGTTCGTGGGTTTTTTCTACACATATGTGAGAAGCTTTGCCGGTCCAACTTCCACTTCTCTTTCCCCATTTCGGTCTCGTTCTTCCACGGAGCTCACAAACCAGAAGCTCCACTAATAGCGATTATCTTTCCCTGCAAGGCCGCCTCTGTACGTATACAGACATTCACGCACATCCACACTTACAAACTTTGTCAAGTACGACGAAGAACTGGAGAAGAATGCGCATATAAAGCATCCATTGCCCATTTGCCGTACTCCGCTGGTCGAATTATCTAAAGGCGTCAAATGTACAGGATGTCCCAGGTTTAAGGCCTTACATACGTCCAGCAGCGCCTAAAACGCGCTAAAAGAAAAACTGTTTTTAGAAGAGATAGCAATAGAAATTAATGAAAATAATTTTTACACATTGTTTATTAGTATTTAAACTTTATAAAAAAATTTATTTCATTTTTTTTTTTCAAAAATTACAACTTAAACAATCACGTTTCCCGAAGCACCATGAAAAAAAAGTTGCTCCACGGTCTGCATCATTTCTTCTTGAAATGCTGATGGATCTGCAAAACGTAAAAAAATTCTTGTAAAATAAAGTTGTAGTTATAGACTGTCGAGCCGGATTTTTGAAATTCGAAAAATTTTGCCAATTTACGGCAGTTTAAAAAAAAGTGTGCATTTTGTGTCATAAATGTCACACTTTAATTATGTTTATAAAATTTTTTAATCACAACATCAAAAATCCGACTCGACAGACTATAGAGAAAACAATTTCGAATATTTAAAAAAAAAATCATCAAAAAATATTAAAAACTGTATGAGTTATCATGCAGACCGTGCCAGAAAAAGTAGTTTTGAGAAAAATGCATTTAAAGTTTCAAGTGCGTTTCGCTCGAGACATCTACCTGCGCGCATCAGACTCTCGTTGGGCAGTCGCGTTTTCTATAATAACTTTCGATCTATGGGGAATTTGTACAATCGACTTACACAGAAATACGCCTAAAACTACAGAGAATAATAATCTGTAAAAAAAAATCGATTTTTTGAAAATTCTGGACGTATGTAAGGCCTTAACTGTCAATGAGAAATCCTCGATATTATTTCTACCCAAAAAGTCTTCTCCTGTTTTCGGATATCAAAACACCCCCATTCATCAGTTATTAATTACCAATTATCAGATTTATCGACTGATTATTCTCTCCTGTTGACAACCTTGTTGAACACTCGACCTGGGACATCCTGTAGACGTTGCCGAGTCTGTTGATCCTTAGCCCAGTCTTAGCGAATCGTCTTTGCTCCGTGAACGCCTAGATACACTTCGCGAAAGAGAAAGAAAGAAACAGAGAGAGAGAGAGAGAGAGAGAGAGAGAGAGAAAGAGATACGTGAAGGAATGCGAAAGCCGTAGGAGGTATAGCGAACGAAGAAACGAAAGATGTTGATGGCCACCATCGCGAGCAAGCGAGCGAACGAGACACAGAAGGCTTCTTCTCGCAACATGTTGCCATCCTCGCGAGAGATGGAGAGAAGATGCCAACCTCAGGTTCTCTCCGCGCGGAGTAGTATTACCTAGAAGGCGAAGTCGACTCGCGATCTGCCTCGGTGAAGCTGTAGATATAGCACAGCATCCGCACTATCGTCTTCCAAGTCCTGTGCTCTCTCACACCAGCAGCATCAACCGTAGCACCGAGAGTCTCGATCGCGGACAAGGCCGAGAATAACGAGGCAACTCGAACGAGACAGAGAGAGAGAGAGAGAGAGAGAGAGAGAGAGAGTTATATATGCTTGAACATGTTACCTCCGAAGGGTAGTGGGGTGGGGGGGGGGGCAAAGAAGAGAGTTATCGGGAGATGAGAACGAACAAGAGAGAAACAAATAGCGTGGAATGCGACCTCGAGGTACTACCGACCAAACAATAATCCGTAGAAGCGAATTTGACTCAGCGTCCTCCCAATTGCTTATTCAACGGGGGGATCTCTTCTCTTTATGGAAGAAAATTTACCCTCCAGTATGATTTCTTTCGACCAAAACCTGAAACAATCATTTGACGGATGTCAACCTATTACGAAGTTGACTCTAGGCATCATTGGGTCGTTTTTGTCCAGGCCATAACGGACATTTTTCACCAAATTTCGATCTACTTAATCTCAACTCGAAATTCAATAGAATAAATCGGTCCCGAACGAGGAGCTCGCACCAATCGCTTTTTCAGGAGATTCGCTATTGAGTAGAGGAAAAAAATATCGGTAAAAATATCAATTTGTTCGAAAATTACGAGCACCCAAAGTTCTCTGGGTCGTCAAGACTCACAGCAGTAACGACCGGGGCTCAAAAAAATGTAGTAGCCTGGAATTAATCTTTTATTTGATGATAAATCAACTATTTTTCGGATTTGAGCAAAACCAGCTGAAACTAGATAGATTTTAGTCGACCGAGGTTCAAAAAAATGTAGTAGCCTAGAATTAATCTTTAGTTTGATGGTAGTTCAACTATTTTTTAGATTTGAGCAAAACCAGCTGAAACTCGATCGATTTTGGTCTAATCGTCTCATCGACCAATTGCGCCGGTTCAATGCACTTGAATTTTTCAAGAAACCAACCGGCGGCTTCTGGAATTCGAAGTCCGTTGATTCAACGTTCTCCAGGGGAGCCATTTTGGTGCATTCTTCTTGTTTTTCTAAGGTGAACTCGAGCTCGCTAGCCTTCGTAGCAACGATCGACGTAAACATTGTCGAGCACACGTAAAACCCATTGTGGGCTATTTGGTTACGTTGAAATAGACTATCGTCGAATGTATCGAAGTTTTCGCTGAGTGTGTGCGTTGTACGGCATTGCGGTGCCGCGATCTGCGTATCGCACACACTGTGTATACAAAACGGTGCGAAAGTACGAGACCGCAGACTTTATAATCATTGAGGCGAAGCGCGCGCCCAAGAGAACGTCGAGTTCTGAGAACTCGACCCTTGAGACGCGCGCGTTCTCCAAGCGCTAGTGACATTCCATACCGATATGTACATACGAACACAAACACACATTTATTTTCTCATCTCATGTTACTCGCTGGCTCCCGCGACGTTATCGTCGTCGTGTTCGAGTCGGCGGGAGAGCTTGGGAATGCTTTTTATTGCAATTTAAACCGAATAATTAATCGATCGCCATTTTCGTACGATTGATCGTATAATTTCTTCATTTCCGTAAATTCGTAGTTAAAAAAAATGATTCTCTAAAGAGAAACATCGTTGTCGGATGACAAATTAGTAAGAGAGAGAGAGAGAGAGAGAGAGAGAGAGAGAGAGAGAGAGAGAGAGAGAGAGAAAAAGAATGAGCTTCGGCACAGATGCTGTCCGCGTTGGAATGTAGCTGACATTACGCATGCGTTGGACGTATCTTACTCGGAAGAGATTGGTCGAGCTCCGTTATACGTCCTAACGCGACACGAGCAAACTTACCCGATCGCGCGCTCTCGCTGCTACACGCGAGTTCTCTTCACTCGTCTGTCGCCACACTTGTGAAAATGTATTCCACATACCATGTGTGTCCAAGGAAATCATTATTTCATGCGCGTCTAATACGAATACAAAGTTAAACACCAACGTTAAACCGTTCGTTCGTATCGTCAGCGATTGAAATAAAAAAAGGGAGAATAAAGCACTAGAATTTCGTGCTATTCGCTCGCGCGAGCGAATACCAAATAATGTACTCGGTTAATGGCTTAGACGGTCGTACCTTGCGAATTCTACATCCCCGTAATCCTGAGAAAGCGAAGTATATATATATATATATAAAGAAATAGAGAAAGAGAAAGAGAGAAAAGACTTCCTATCTAGCTCGTCGCCATTTGTAGATGCGCTAGCGTTGCCGGCCAGTGCAAGTCGATGACCTCATCTCTTCTCTCTTGTTGCAGCAGCGAGTCGACGAGGGTTTCTTGGTTCTCTTTCTCGCGATCGGTGGCTAGCTGGCTGGCTGGCTGGCTGGCTGGCTGGCTGGCTCGTTCGCTCGCTCGCGCGGGATGCCATCGTCGTCAGCGGTGCTTCTGGCTCTGCCAAGAACACTCTTTCAATGCGATCTCGCGCGCCGCAGCTTTTAACCGCCTCTTTCGCATCTAGGGACCCGCGACGATTCGCCCGCATCATCGCTCGCTCGCTGTTAAAAAATTCGCGGGAGGAGCCCTCGCCCCGAGTCGGACAAACGGCGAACTTGGAATCGTCGCTAATCACACGTTCCTCCCGCAGACAGAAAAACGATTACTTTTCTTTATATGTATTAACATTTTATCCGTACACCTATTTATCCATAAGAATGTACACACACGCGAACACACTTATAAATCAGTGCGAAAGAGACGAAACCAGCCACGCGCGCCTCGTCTCGGTGCAATTCTAGCGCATAGCTTCATTCCGGCTTGATGGCAAGGTCGGCTGGTGACCCCGAAGACGACGGCGGCGGCGCTCGTGGTTTTGCCTTTCTCGCGCTACTCCTCGCAGCCTGCTGTCTCTTTCACCTTCGCGCTATCAACCCCGCAAACCTCATCGTTCTCTTTCCTTGGACTTTTCCACGTATTACATACTCCCAAGCCCCTCCTCTGCATCTTTTTATTTCAGGATCCTCCCCCATATATGTATTCCCGATTTATTATCGCTCAACCATTCGATACTTTATATACAGCCAGGGCCGAAATTATTCCACTACATTAACGAGTTTAAAACAATATTTCTGAGAGAAAAATGCACAAGGTGCCAATGCACCTTGTACAAGTAACTTATCAGATCTTCTTCATTATTTTATAGATCCTCTTTTCCATTTGACAGCTGCAGAAATGGAAGAAATCAACTTTCCAGATCATTGGCGAATTCATAAGTAAAGAAGGGCTATAATTTCGCACCTGAAAAAAAAAAAAATATTTTATCGATTCAACTAGGATCTAGTTAAATCAAATAATTGTTTTTCCTTCTCTCACAGCCAAATCGAGGTCTATTTAAGGCGCACGACTAATGCGAGTGCCCAAAAAAAAGATAATTTTCAGGAATTTATTGAAAGAAAAGTGTTGCATCGAATGTTTTGAAATTTCGAGGATATATTTGTGTATAAATTATATATATACAGTAATTTTCTTTGTATGAAAATATTCAATTTTCAGCGACTTATGCGCCGGCTTCCAAGTCTCAAAAAAAAAACGTTCTCCCACTGCTGCAGTGATTGCGGCCTTCGGAGCGCCTGAAATCAAAAAATTAAAAAAGTCCGTTAAACTAGAAGGTATTGCCTGTACAATGACGCAGGATTGTGAAAAAAAATTGAAATCCAATGAAATGGCGGAGTTTTGAAAAAAAGTTCCAAATTGCGCTTAAAAATCTGATGGTTTTTTGCATGGCAAATTGACATTTTTTATTCAATCGAAAAACTGGAGGGTCATTGTATGAAGAAAGAATTACTAAATACGCTAAAACAAGATTCAAGTCGATCGGATGATTTGTACTCGAGTTAGAACTGCAGCAAATTTGAAAAAAGTCGTTTTGAGAAAAACGCGTTGAAAGATAAAAATATTGATTTCATTGTTATAACTATTTGAGATCCGCACTTGAAATTTTAGTATGTTATTCTTAAAGGTATATACTATCGAAAACTGCAAAAAAAAATCGATTTTTTGAAAGTGTCACACTAGTGGTTCCCCCGGAGCTTAAAGAAATTATTTTTTTTATCACAATTTTATCACACGAAGTTGAAATAAAAATTATATTATTATTATAATATAATTATTAATTATAATATTATTTAATAATATTTCTATGGGTCTGCGAGCCTGGGTAGGTACAAAAATTCACATTCGTTCTCCTGGACACAGTTCGTCAGAATAATAATACTACTTTGGTTCCCGCAATTTATGCAGATCCAGAGCGTAATTCGTACGTGAGAAATGCCTCGACGCTATGCGCGACATCGTGGCTGGAGTAAGAAGCTTAAACGTGGGTACTCGAATAAACGGGCTCAAATAGCATTATCGGTTTGATTTAAATGCAGCTTTCTAGTTGAAAGGAATAGAAATGTTGTTGATTGAAATGAAAAAAATTCGAATAAACGATCCTAGTAGATCGAAATAAAACTTTTGTTCTGGATGCGCTAATAAGACAGAAGAGAGTACCGGGTAATACTTTTGTCCAAAGTTGTATAAAGATATAAATCTGGAGAAGGTGGAATAAAAGAGGAAGAAGAAATAATCAACGGTGGTTAGTGATAGCGAAGGATATTTCGCGCAGGGTGTTTGTTCGAAAGATTTAACCCTGTTGGATGGAGGATACGGCGAGAATGGAGAATCTTGGTGAAGAAGCGGCAGGGGGGCGCCTATATCTCGAAGCGGTCCACGCGAAGAGTGCGAGAGTTCTCTTCTCTGGAGAATATAGACGGCGGCGGTGGCGATGTGGCACGACGAGAAGCACGGCAATGAGGAGATAGAAAATAAAGGAGGAGGAGGTGGAGGAGAAGGAGGCGAGCGAAGACGTCGCTACGGTAGAGAGAGGTTCTTAAGGTGGCGAGGAAGAAAGAGAGGCGCGGGGGCGAAACGGCAAAAGAGACGTGGCGATGTTAACCGGTGGGGGTAAGGAATGCATGGGAACGAGGCACAAGCGGTCCGACCGCGATTTGCCCGTCCCGCATTCCACTAGAACGCCGTGCGCGCACCAGTGGAGCCTCGATCTTTGCCGAGAGTTCTCTCTCTTTCTTTCTTTCTCTCTCCCTGGGGCCACCGACCACCGCTGTATAATATAACGCCATGGAAATCACCCGAGAAACCCACAAGAGAAAAGAACATCCTTGTCGTCGTTTGGTCCCCTATCGTCCTTCGATACACGTACATATGTCTATTTGCATAATGCTATACTGCCATTTAACCTCCTCCTCCTCCTCCTCCTCCTTCTCCTTTTACTCCTTCAGATTTCTTCCACTTTCCGCTGACATATATCATATTATTTTTCTTCTACGCACTCTCTTCGTTTATTCAATCAAAAAATCTCTGGAGACACCGAACCACTTTATTCTTTTCCTTTCCAAATTATATTGATGTATATAATAAACACGTCATTGACCAAATCCCCGAGGACTCATCGCCACTCGCTTTCTTTTTTTACTCTTTCTCTCTGTCTCTTTCCGTTTTTATTTTTATTTTTTCTTTCTTTCAACCGAGACAGAAATCTCTCACCAAGTTTTTGAACTCATGAGACTGCTCGACGCCGTTCGCCTTTTTCTTTCTCCTCCCTTCTCTTATAACGTTACTCTTACAGATCCGTGTCAATTTGGCATCTTCCCCTGTCGTGACCTCTCTTACAAACATCAGTCCTCGAGTTGAAACGCTTTGGCTTTTCCCTCTGACGATCAACTAACTGTACATCCGCTTATATGTACTCAAAGTCTCTCTCTCTCTCTCTCCGTCGCTCTCTCGCTCTCTTTCTCTCAGGCTTTATTGGAATGCACGAACTACTCGCGCAACCGATTCAACGAATCGGTCGTGCATCAAACGGTATTTCCGGAGCTTCCTCATCGATTATTTTATCACTCTATAAAACCCACAACTACGTCTATCGAGTTTTTAAACTATTAAGTTATTCCCATTGATAACGGAGCGATCATGGTGTTCTTGGAATTTTATTATTTTTAATGATACATCGACTAAGTTGAGAACTTGTTTTATAAAAAACTGGATACCTGCTCCGATAACTACTGCTCTATAACATTGACGTTTTTTTTTTTTATTTTTGTCATTTAGCTAGTATTGCAAGAAGAATACGCGTCAAATATTCTATGACAGAAGGATTTTATTGACAGTTTTATTTGTCAGAAACAGCACATCGTTTTAGCACAAATTTCATTATATTTACAGTTTTTAAAACACACGTTATTCCAATGATCCTATTTCCCTGATTAACCTTAGAATACCACAACGGGGTAATTAGTTACCCCACGAAAATGTCAAATTTCCTTCCCGAACCAATTTTTTTAAACCATTCCTGTAGTTTTATAGAGTTTTCACCATTAAATATTTACCGAACGGGACTTTATCATGCACCATTCTCTTCGTAATCAAAAAACGAAGAGAATGGTATATAATTAAACCTTATTATCGCATACGAGGAACATTTTATACGGAAGAAAAAATTGAGGTAACCCCAGTGTGGGGTTTACGTTGGAAAAAATAGATTTTCCGGGGTTAAAATTCCTCGATCCTTTAACACTGGGCTACAAAATCCATTTCGTTTGTCACATGATTTAATTTTTTTTTTATTTTTGTAGTATTTAACTTTTTCAATACGAGGAAGGTCTCAAAAATGCTTGTGATTTTTTTGTGAAAATATGATTTTTTATAAAAATTTCATCACAATAAACTGGCCACGAACGAATAAAGTTTCGGTTCTATTTTTTCTCTATTATCAAAGATTTAGGATTTTTTTTTTTTAATTCAACAATTTCTTATTTCATTTTTCAATAAATTGGTTTACAGAAACTTGGCAATAGGTATCGGAATACAAAACTTTCCCGAGGGTCTGGCTGTTTCGCTGCCTCTTCAGGCAGCAGGTTTCAGCACTCTCAAGAGCTTTTGGTATGGACAATTATCAGGAATGGTCGAACCAATCGCTGGGGTATTGGGAGCTGCCGGTGTAAGTCTCGCTGCTCCAGCTCTCCCCTACGCTCTGGCCTTCGCCGCTGGAGCGATGATCTACGTCGTAATCGATGACATTATCCCGGAAGCTCATCAAAGGTTCGTGTACCGTTCTATTAATTTGAATATTAAAACAAATTATACAAATTTTACTTGAATTATGAAATTCATGAATTTACTAAATTCTTATCCTTCAAAATTTCAATTGCCAAATCCATGTAAATCCGAATTTGCCTTTTGTAATAATTTGGAATAAATTTTTTTCGTAATTTAATTATATACGAGTGTGAAAAGAGTACTCTAGATTTTCGGAGCAAAAAATTGTTTCGCGTACAATTTTTTTCTTTCGATAGAAGCTTCTATGAGAACTTTTTATTTCCCAAACATAAGATTTTCTTTTTTTTTTCACTACGTTACTTTCTCAAGTGTGTAGCGCAGACGCAGAGTAGACGAAGTCGTGAATATATTTGTTCCCAGAGTTTGCCTCTAGCGCTAACAAGCATTGTAATTATAATTGGCTCCTTCTGTGTAATTCACGCGAGATGTATATAGTTGTAACGATACCAGTTCACGGGTTCTCTTCTTGCACTCACATCCTTTTACTTACATTTCACTTCCCTTCGTTTTTTTTAATATTAAATAACTAGAATTTCGAAAAAAATCAATTTTTTCTATTATAAATTATAATCCGGTCAGTTTTAACATTTTTTTTCGAACACTGAGTCTGATATAAATCAAAATTGTCCAATCTGATAACAACCTTGACAGAAGTCGATTTTTTTTTACTTAAAGTCGACAAAAAACAGTTCGAAATTATTAAAAAATTAATTATTTTTTAATGAGCTCGATAAGTCTTTTTTTTTTTTTAATTAATGCCGAAAAAAATCAAAATCGTTCCATTTTGCAACAAACTCGACAAAAGTCGATTTTTTTGGCAGTGAAGTGGAGAAAAAAATTTGAAAATTATTCCATTCTTGACTAGCTCGACAGAAGTCATTTTTATCATTTTAATTAAGGTCGAAAAAATTTAAAATTGTTCTATTTTTTAATAAACTCGACGAAAGTCGTTTTTTTTTATATTGAAGTAAACAAAAATATTTTCAATTACTTCATTTTTTAAAGAGCTTGAAAAAAGTTGATTGTTTTACAGTAATATCGACTGAAAATTTATAATTGTTCCATTTTTTCACGTTCTCGACAAAAATCCATTTTTTTTACACTAAGATTAAACAAAATCACAATTACGCGAATTTGATAATGAACCCAAAAAAATCCATTGCGTCACATTAAAATTGAAAAAAAAAAACATCGATTAATTCGTTGTAATATCGAGGTTCGTCCTTTTCGAAATATCGAAACTTTGCGATCTTCGATTTTCAGTGGTAACGGCAAATTGGCCAGCTGGGGAGCGATGTTGGGGTTCCTGATCATGATGTCACTGGACGTTGGTTTAGGATAATCGGGAATAGAAAAAAATAAAACGTCAAACGAGCGCCAAGAAAAGACAAAAACAAAAGACAGCGACGCAAGAAGCGCAAAACTGCGCACATTGGATTCGTCGATTTCTCGACGGATGTCTGATCGTAGTTGCCAATTTGAAGATTATTTTTTTATCAACTAGATCGACGATCGATCCGACGTTAACGATCATGATGTAAAATAGGAAATGAGTCCACGCGATCTGACAATCCTCGATCACGAAGCTGAAAACAACGAGAAAAAGACAATTATTTCGTGAAACTGAGCTCATTTTCATTTTTGGGACTTCTTTTCCTTGTCCTATAGCGAATTTTTATTCTTTTTTTTATTTCCTCATTTTACATGCAAAACGTGCTTTTTTTCATTGATAATTCAATTTTGAAATAATGTACACTCATTGACGCGATTAATTACGATAGTATTGTAAATTACAGGGACAAATAACTTTATCGAGTATCTCGATACACCGAAGCTCCTTTCGAGATATGACGACCTTGAAATTTGCATCGTTAAGAAACAACGAAATTAATATTAAAAAAAAAGAGTCCCAAATTTATGTGCAGACTCTTTTGAGACCCATAAATTCATTTAACAGAAAAATAATTGGGACAATTTCGAAAATTTGAAAAATGTTGAAGAAAAAAAATATTTCTCGTTGATTGTCAACGATGCAATGTTAGATACCTTGAAATATACGTACATTCGCCGATAATTGCTGATCAGTGACGAACGACGACGGTTTATATTAAACCATAGTTAACTTACGAAGAAAAAAAAAACTTAATTACATCTAATATTCAGACCGGAGCGTACTTTTTGATAAGATTCACGAATTAAGAGTTCAATCATTGTCATAAAAAGTGGGAAATTTGTACGAAAGGAAATCGACACTGTTGGGAAGGAAATGTCACGTTATCGACGAATTTTCTTATGAAAATTCTTCTTTTAACGTAATATTTTGCCTGATGTTACAAATCGCCTTAAAAAGTGTTACGAAAAAATTGTGAATTCCTCCCTTTTCAAAGCCAATTTCGAAGTCATTCACAGAATAGTTTTATAAAGAGTATCGTCCTTCAATAAATTCCCTTAGAATACTTTTTTCGAAGTCTTTCTTCCAATCAAGCTATTTTCTACCGTACAAAACCGATTTAATTCACATCGAAACAATGTCAATTCACCGCAATTTTCGCAGGAAACTTAAAATTGAAAAAGAAGAAAAAAAAACAAATCGATTTAAATCTTCATGAATTATTCAGTAATATTTCTGTGCCTGAGAAAATCCGAGATAAATTATGTAAATAAAAATCATGTGATTTCTTATTGATTGGATTCGGCTCAAAGATGCGAGCTTCTCCAGAGTTGTTTGTGTCTTGTTTATTTAGCCTTCTCTGCAATCCAGCAAACCCATCCGAGTAAAAATGTCCCCTGGTGTCCATAAAATATTTTTACATCCTCGAAAAAATTCAAATTTCATTTATTTCTTAACAAAAAAAATTCCAGCAATTTAAATCCTCCATCAAAATAATGTTCAATCGTTTAGTGGACAATTATCAACAACAAAAAAACGTTTCGATAGCTCGAATCATCCACTAAATCTCAAATTCCTTCTTTCCTCCAAAACTTTCATACAAAAGTCTGATTCCTGCACTAAAAAAACTCCTCCAAATTACCTCTCTCGAAATGTCGACTTTCGTAGCCCCAATAAAATAAAATCAAAATTTACAAGAATATTTGAGTTAAAAAAAAAATTAAAACGTATGTTTCTATAGATCGACAACGAGAAGAAGGAATTCAAGGTAACACGCATAACAGAGCCCCAGACAAGCTTGAATGCTGCATCGCACACTCTGTATATTCTCGGGTCTGCATTATCGGTGGGTTCTCCAGGGTCCCGAGTTGCATAAGCGAGAAGTGCCGAGCGTGGCATGAATGGAGCCGAGAGCGCAACGGCGAGACGATGGAATGAGGGAGAGAGAAAGAGAGAGAGAGAGAGAGAGAGAGAGAGAGAGAGAGAGAGAAACGAGGGGAGAGACTTTCCGGCCATGCAATGGACAAAGGCCAAAGCTCGTCGAGTTGCAAGGTAAAGAGAAAGAGAAATAGAGACAAATAAAAGGAGAAGAAGAGAGATAAATAGACAAGGAGGCTGGTGAATTCCAGCGATCCTCACGAAAGGCGTAAAACAATTCGAAATAAAAGAAGAAAAAATGTATCAAATATCCCAAATGGAATATAGAAAAAATGAGTAAAAAGTAGACACAAAACGTAAGATTAAAAATACACTTCGAAAATAGAAAGAATAGAGGTAAGAGAGTAACGGGGGAAATAGACGAATCGGAGCGCAATAGAAAAAGAGGGGGATAGGAGACGATAGTCTATAGAAAAGTCGACGGTACCGGGCCATGACGACTGCACGACGTCTGAACTCCAGCAGTCATTCGATGCAGTTCGAACCGATCGCTCCGTCACTCGTTTTTATCGCTTCATACTTCACACCATATCTTCTTTATCCATCGAAAGAATTATTCGATCTATTTAACTATTTAATTCATGGTTGATTTTATTCGTTTTACTGGAACTTTGGAATGAGTGAAAGAACATTTATTCATCATTGTAATCGATGATAAATGAATTTTTGTGAGTTTTGTTTATTTATTTTTACTCCACATGAAAAATTTAAGGGGACCGTATGGTCTAGAGCACGAAAATTTCACCTATTTTCACGATTTTTTTTTTGCCATAAAAAATTTAAAAATCGATGTTTTAACTTTTCGGGTTTATTACTACCTTTATTAAGTATACAAAAAAATTTTTTTTTAATTTTAAAAACAGTGTTTATTATCATATAATTGGCATTGAAGACGACCCTCTCGAAAAATCCGACCCGGACGGTGAAGATCGATCCGAGACTTCTACTCATCTGAAACACAAAATTCAAGAAGATTCTTAATCAGAAAGAGTGCAGTTATGGTCGGGACTCGAACAAATCGAAAAAATTAAAAATTGACAAAATGGCGCGCTTTTGAAAAAAAATTCGTAAAATCGGGTTTTTTTTTCACTAGTTTTTTAGTATAAACAATAAGAAATTATTTAAATAAAATTATGATTGTAGTTCCGACGATAGCCATACATGTTGTGAACAACATATCCAAATTTCAAGTGATTCGGTTGAATAGTTTTTTTGTTTTCACCTGCGCAGTGCCGAAAAAAGTCGTTTCGAGATAAATGAGTTTAAAGTTTGAGGTACAGATATTTTCAAAAATTGAGCAAATTTTGAATACTTACAGTTAATCCGCGATTCCGGCACCATATAGGATTCCTTCGGAACGTTCATAATTCAAGATTTCCTCACTCCTTTCATTTCTTCGAGCTGTCCGAGCCTCTTTGGAGTTGTCCGTGCTCCTACGGTTGGCGCTCGATACTCGCAGCTCGTCTCGGTTTTGCGCTAGTTGCTCCGCTTGTGGCCCGATTGTTATGCCCATGGTCTCCATTATTTTCAATAGGGATGCAAATCCTTCATTGAATATGCAAGCGGAAATGTGAGTGGCAATATCAATGATTTTTTTTCCGGCAAACAGATGTTTCGGCGCAAGGTGCCACACGCAAGCATTGAAACTTTCGTTATTGTTCTGCGTATTACTGCCAATACACCTTTCCAATAAAGTCTCTGCTGTCAATTCTTCATAAATTGGTTTTAATATCTCTTGTGCTTCATCGCACAGAGCAGGTGGGTGCTCGTAGGTGTCTAAAGTACCTGCAGCCTCACTTTGACGCCACTTGCACCACGATTCGGAACCTGGAGGACAGTACGAGTGTTGCGGATTTTCATCTGTTGAAATTTTGTGATAATATGCTGCCCATATTTCACTTCTCATCCCTTCAGTCGAATCTGAATTACGTCTAATTGCTAGACCGTAATAAGTTGACAGCTCTTGCAATAATTTATTCGTCAATTGTTGACGCTTCGGTGTTTTATTTATCGATTTCCGCTGTGTCTTTTTTCCCTCTTCTTTTTCTGTCAATTTCTTTGTTGCTTTCTTTATTTGTGCATGTTTTTTTTTCGCATCAACAGCACGTTTGTACAAACGTTTTTCAACATGCAAAACACATTCTTTTTTGCAAACTAAAAAATCATCCCCGTAAGGCTTTGTGTCCAATAAGGCTTTGAACGTTTTCGTGTCGCCGTCTCCGATATAGTTCGCGTATTTTACGTTGTACAACTCTTCCGATCTCTTGAACATTTCCACGATGCCGTCTACCTCCATTTTGCCAGCACTTCCGGTATGATTTGCGTCACAGTGATCTTCATGCTCTCGATACCACGCTTCATATTCAATCGTATCCTCTTGGCCTTTCCATTGAGAGCAGGCTTGACATATACTGCATTTGACGACAACATCTAAAATTTTATTACTGTATTTCCCTATTAACGAGGCAATACCGAGAAGCGATGAGAATCCACGTTTCGCCCACGATCCACCACCAGACACAGAAAGTTCATCCGCGGGACGCCCAGCTTTTACATTCAACTCGACTTCTTCTTTCAATGCTCTTTGGAAAACGATTTTCGCGACGGCTTCAGCTGCAATTTTTATATTGTCCACGATGCCGTAATATGTACTCTTACAAATTCCTTGTCCAAGATCCATGAGACCGCAGAAATTTTTCAAGCCTTCAAATCCTACTCCAAGCATTCTCAGGGCGAGAACAAGTCGACGGTTGATTTCAAATGCCTTATCAATTAACGGCGAAGACAAAATAAAAGTTTCTTTACACTCACACTTCACAGAGAGTTTGAATCCTAGACCACGTTGTCCGTTTTTGCTAAAAGTGACCGCACCGTTACAATCTTTACACTTCAACAACTGTTGCAACGTTAAAAATATCATGCTGAATTCGATGATGCAATAATTGAAAGTAGGATTAACGTTTACTTCCAATTCCTCATTGCCTTTTAATTTTTTCGCAGACGTGCTCGTAAAATCAGTAGTATTTTCGATAGTGAATCGATTGCCCTTGAAATATCTTTTGCGACCTACAGAAGATGGTCGTCTAGAAGAGTCACGGCCTTGCTTTCTATCCATATTTTCTGATATTTTATTTCAAAATTTTCGATGTTGGTTCGTCAAAACGTAACGTTGTACTGATCAAGTCAGGGGAAAGCGAAATGACCGTTTCCCTCACAAATGTTCGACAATAGGTATATTTCGGGGAAGGGAAAAGTATATATAGGTATATAGTATGTACTATATACAGGTATATATTTTCGGAGAAGGATTGGGACAGCTGCTGCGCTCCGATTAGATTACCGGTTAGCGCTAGACCCGTTAGGAGCGCGCGGACCGCTCTCTACCTGCGTTATGGGCTGTAGAAGCTGTAATATTGAGAATTTCCGCATGAAAATTTCACAGTATATTCTTGAGATACTATACTTTCGACATATCGAAAAAAAAAAAAATCGATTTTTTCAAATTTCTAGACCATACGGTCCCCTTAATAATTAGTCCGGAAAATTTTGCTTGGAGTGAAGAATTTTACTGTATTTTGATGAAAACTCGAATTTCGAATTGTTCCTTCGTTCGAATGACTTTTATGGCCATTTTTTCAAGCGTATTTCAGTGTGGGGAAAACAATTTTTCGTAATTCGCTTAATTCACGTTTCTCTTCATCGGGCAATATAACGATCGAAAAATCGGCACCTTTTTTACTTTTTATGATCGTTCAATATTTTTGGATCGGTTCGACTTTCACGACATTCAAACTCGACAAATCGTCCGGTGTGTTGCGCGTTCGATCACCAACATTAAGTGCACAAGTGTATTTTCGTGATTTTTCCTTTTGGAGTCTAATCCTGGGAGCTGGGACACACAAATCTAACGATCGGAAACGAGACGAATTTGTCGGAGAGAAACGATTGGGAATGAAAAAAAAAAAAAACAAGTCAGAATATTTCGATCCCACGTGTTGAACTTTCAACCTCGTGAGTATGCCCAATTTTTTTCAATTCTAAAGCCCTCGAAAAAAAATTGAACACGAAATAAAATCGAAAAATAGTGAATTTTTATGTTGCTAATCACGAAGTACAAAATCAAATGGTATTTTTAATATCGGTACCAAGCAGTCGATCGAAAAACTGCAAATAAAATGACGTTAATTAAAAAAAAAAAAAAAAAGACTATAAAAATGAAGAATTTTTTCTTGAATTATACAATTAATGAATTGTTCAAGCTTTTCAAGCTTTTTTAATTTGTAAAAAAGATTTAAAACGTAGACGAGATAAAGTAAGCGAAAAAAATAGGACGAATTAAAAAAACTGCAAAATCGGAGAATTCTAGAGACTTCTAATCGATGCATATTATAATGATGATTACAAAATTATGAAATTGTTAAGAAAAAAAAAAAAGAAAAAACAGAATTCACGAAATAACGGTATGGTCCATATATCTCCCGGAGTATTTGCATCGAGTCTGACGGAGATACAAATTGACGTAATATCGTATACTTTGAGCGTAAGACAGAAGAGTGTATTAAACCGGACACAGTGTACTTTGCAGCTCTCGAGTCATGAATAAATGAGGCGAAAGGACTGGAAAGGGGGCAGTGCGGGAGGGGGGAGGCAATATTCGAGTTTGTATCTATACATACTCTTCTTTTACGTTTATATATCTATAGACAAATGTGCGTTAATGCACGTAACGTAGGCGTACAAAAATAGCCGTGGCGGAACAGCACCGGAAGCGAACGAGTTCCGCCCAGGGCTAGCTCAAGGGTCACCGTCCGCTTCGCTAGGGAAAGAGCAAGATTATTTGAGAGTCAGTTACCGCCTTGCGTACTTTTTACATTACCGCGTCACGGGAATCCTTGAAAATGAATCTTTTTTCTGTTCATTAAGAAATTTCGTTGATCGAATCGAAAGAAAATCACAAAATTACATTAATTAATTATAAACACAAATTTTGATGAGAAATTCAATCAAATTTTCTTCGTTATCATTAATTTGCGCTGCACTTGTTAAAGAACTCCTGAAACACAATTTTCGAACTTTTAAAGCCTGGAGGAAAATCATGTTTCGTGATAAATGCGATTTTTACGTTCGTTTGAACGTGAAATTTTCAACTTTTTTGTGTCCTTTAATGTTCACTATGATGAAATCTGCTCTGGTTGCGAGTATTTTGAAAAATCTCAAGACAAAATGGAATTGCACACAGAAGAAAGTTCTATTTAGATCTGGGATCGTTTATTCGATTTTTTTTCATGTCAATCAACAATATTTATATTCTTAAAATGGAATTAGACCCAGAAAAAAGTTCTATTTAGATCTAGAATCGTTTATTCGAATTTTTTAAATTTCAATCAACAAAATTTCTATTCTTTTCAACTAGAAAGCTGCATTTAAATGAAACAGATAATGCTATTTGGGTTCATTTATTTGAGTACCCACGTTAAAGCTTCTTCCTCCGACCACGACGTGGCGCAGAGCGTCGAGGCATTTCTCACCACGAATTGCGCTCTGGATATGTATAAATTGCGGCAACCAAAGTGATATTATTATTCTGACTGACTACTCCAGGAGGACGAACGTGAATTTTTGTACATACCCAGGCTCGCAGACGCATGAAAATATTATTAAATAATATCAGAATTGAATATGGTATAATTAATATTATAAATAATAATATAAATATTATTTTTATTTCAACTTTCATATTCGTTCAATTTTTAAGATAAAAATATGTCCAATTTTAATACATATATTAAAATTTTCATTAATCAAGAATATGAAAATATTGTGACGAAAAAAAAACAATTTCTCAAAGTTAAATAGACCTCACGGCCTAGATTTGACCGTGAGACAAGAAAAAAAATTTATTTGATTTAACTAGATCCTAGTTGAATCGATTAGATGTTTTTTTCTGAGTATGGAGTGTAATGGAATTTTGAGAAGCTTTTAAAATGTGTAAAGAAAATATTTTCGTTGATGGGTAGGGATCGTAATAAAGTTGGCGATACGGTGCACTTTATGAATGAACTACTACCGGTCATGCGTCGGCGAGAAGCGTGCACGCGTATTTTCACACACACACACACACACACACACACACACACACACACACACACACACACACACACACATACGCACGAAGTGACGTGTGGATGAGAGGAAAAATGGAAGCTCGTATCGTGTGTAGTATTTTATTGAGTATGTTGGTACGACGAAGCTAGGGTTTGCCTCGGTAGTTTGCTGGCTTGCTCGATCGTTCCAGAGTATAGCGTTGAGATAGGAAGGAAGTGACTAGCTCGTTCAAGTATTGTCCCTTGACACGATACTCGTCCGTTGCTTCCGCATTAGTCGTTACTAGTCAACACTTGACCAGCAGGAAGCTTCATTCGAGGAAGTATAACTCGCATGTTCCTCTCTCTCTCTCTCTCTTTTTTGTTCTCTCTCCCACCAACCCTCTAATCGTAACGATGCATCCTGCATTATTCATCGTTCAATTAAAATTGTGCTTCGATCCCCATTTGGCGCCCCCTTCTGCTCATTTTAATCGTCAAATTTTGCCATCGTCTTTTTTCATCGTACTCTTGACTTTAATTCGTTAATTTAGGTCCTCGTTTCATTTAAATCGTGAATAATATAGTCAATTACAAGATTGCGAGCTGCTTGACCAGTTTTCCTTTTTATAAATGATTTCTTCATTTCTATGATTTTTACGATGATCCATTACTATTTATTTCTCGAAATAATAATGTCTATTATTTTGGAATAATAATTGATTTTTTTGTTTTGCTGTGTTTTTGAAAATCTGTTCTCAATTTTGTTTCTCGTATGAGAACGAAAAACTCGAAAAAAGCAAGACGCTGGATTCCTGCGCGAGAGTATACACGCATTCGACAAGCTTGTCAACGCTTGAACTCTCGCCCGAGTTATCTTACAACGAAATAAACGAGCGAGAGAGAAAGAAAGAGGGAGAAAGAGAGAGAGAGAGAGAGAGAGGTGTAAAGAGTGTGCTACGTGCTTATCTAAGACACTTGCGCGTATGTTATACGATGTATGTACAGTCTCGAAGTCGTAATAAAGCAAAATTGCAAAGAAAGTGGTTCGCAAGAGTTTTGCGAACGATTAAATTCGAAAATTTTTTTCCTATACATTTTCCCTGGTTAAAATGAACGAACTTATAGCCACAGTGAGGATCGAAGCTTTTTTTTATCCAAAATTCCACTCTTCAACGTTATTTTCTCGTCAGACTTGAACCTGCTTTTATGCGTGCTCATTGGTATTTTCTATTTTTATCAAAAACTCACTCTCGTCTGCGTGTCACCGCAATTTTATTCGTCTACGATATTTCGAGACTATGCCACGATCGCAGACACGAGTTGAAAGAGCTCGTTTGCGACTCGTGTCGATTCACACCAAGTGAGACGATGGCGCAGTCGAGCGAATTTCTTATTTTTTACATTTTTTTTCCTTCACAAAAGACTTACTTCCGGTCTGCCATCTTTGTTCGTACAAAGTCTCGTTGCCGGTAGCGACAATCTCGTCTCTCTTTCAAAGCTTCCTGATTTTTCGTACCATTTGAGTAAATAAAAAAGCTTATTAGTCTCCGCTTCATAATCGCTGATGATAAGAAAGAATGTTAATAATCTAAACAGACATAAATTCCTTGTACAAAAACGCGAACAGCCTAAATTTCCACCTCGATTGGTGGCGTTCCTTGGCCTGCTTGCGCGGCGCAACAGGAGGGATTCCCCTTCTCCTTCTCTTCTTCCTCTTCTTATTCTTATTCTTCTTTTCCACACGCAAGAACCGAACAGTGAGCAGAAAGCTGAGTAAGCAAGGAACAACAGAGCGGCAGCAAAGCCACCAGAGCTCCCTGTCACGAAGTCGCGAGACGAGAAGGTACTTGGGAACGTGGCGAGGGGTTTTTCGACCGCTCGGGAGGGATTCGCGCGAGTTTCGTGCTGATCCTCCTCGTCTATTCAGTCCTCGCTCGCCAGCCAACCTCGTTCGAGCCTGCCTAATGTATCCGAAGATCTTTCGTTCAATTTCCAACCGCAGAACATCTAACAACAGTGTTTTTCCCCTAAATCATTAATTTATTATAAATTCATTACATTTTTTTTTTATTAATTCACAAATTTAGCCCTTTTTTCACTTTGTTTTTTGTCACGATCAAATTATTATTTTCCTCATAACAGTGAATGTAAAGTATCTTCGGTAAATCGGTGATATAATCCAAGTTTCACTCACTTCATTTCTGCCGAGATAAACACACACGTGCCGGATCATTTGGCTCTTATACATAGAGATATATTTGCACATATATCATCGAGTTAAGTGAGTGTGACCAACGCAATTTTTTCTTTATTACATACCGAATAAAAAGTTTCATCAATTTCGTTCCTTCGATCCGTTGAAATTCACGAACTGTGCTTTGTTGGAGTCATTTTTGCAACTATTCCTGGAGGTTGTGTTATAAAAGTAAAGGTGAGTTTGGGCCATTTGTACACTACTGAAAGTGCTGCGTTTTTTTGAGAAAATAATTCCAAAATAGGACTCTATTTTTTAATCGCGAATTGTTCAATTTTTGGCTACATATTCGAAGATCAACGATGAATTCATTGAGACTCAGAAAAAATGAGAATGAAGGTATGTTGATGTTTTTTCTGACTTTTTTAACGGTCGACACATTTTTTTATTGGGATTCTGAGATTTCAT
This sequence comes from Rhimphoctona megacephalus, assembly GCA_963989365.1. Lineage (NCBI taxonomy): Eukaryota > Metazoa > Arthropoda > Insecta > Hymenoptera > Ichneumonidae > Rhimphoctona > Rhimphoctona megacephalus. Next base: position 11,915,998 of record OZ022421.1, on the reverse strand, counting down.
AAGAAACCATGGAGCTTTGATTTAATTTTCGAAAGATGTGACCAAATTTTGATGAGACTTTTTGGAAATTCTTTGACATTTTTTTGTATTATCACGAAATTGTATAATTTTTAAACAATTGAGGGTAAAAAAATGGCGAAGAATTTTCACCAAATACGAAAGAGTACGAAGAAAATAAAATCGAGCCACGCTCTCGTCTCGTGTGCTCGCTTATCAGCTCGTTCGACCGCGCGCCGTTGCCGTTCTTTTTCTAGTTATCAATTCTCCTACGGGTATGATAATAATTATCTTTCAAAAATCGCGTGGTATGCGGGAGGCGTGAGTGAGTACGTACCACACACACATCCACACACAAAGAAACACCGACGGACACGCAGCCATCGGAATGAAGAGCTCTATATATAAACGAAGCATTCTCTATGAATTCGGTCATGTTTTTTCCGTTCGATCTCACTTATGTTCACATTTTACCAGTCGCTTCAGGCTGATTCAAAAGACCTTGGGGATCTCGAAGTGTTTTATATTTTCCAAGCGAACCATATGGGATTCAAATTTTTTCTCATCGCGTAACATTCATTTTTATCTCAATCTTCATTAGTTTTTTTCATTATAACAATTCAAAACATACTTTTTCTTGCTTTTTTTTTCAATTTTTATCAAATTTTCGAAAATAATCTTTCAAGAAGAACAAAATGGTTGTGCGGGTTTTTAAATGGCAAATTTGAACCAATTTTATTGTTTTTTTTTTTAGCGTGGACGTTTATAAACAAATTTGTACATGTTTTAAACAAAAATAATCATAATTAGCAATAAATACAATTTTTATCGTAATTTTAAGCATAACATTTAGTTTAAAATCCTCCCTCGTACATGTGTTTAAAAAAAAAAGGAAATTTCTATTAGTTTGAATTTACACGACGATAGCAAGTGGCACAGAAAAGTGGGAGGTATTACGACTGGCCGCGTTCCAACGTGGCTAGCCGGAGAGTTCTTGCGCGAAAGGGGCCGCCGTCTATTTTCGTTAATTATTCGCATCTACGTGAAAGCTTGATCTCTGTGATACTTACAAAGTCTGTTGCACCACTCGTCGTGGCCTCCGAGTAAATTCATTGCAATTTATAACGATGAATAAAATTTAAATGCGTTTTATGTTACCGCGTTATAAACACTTTCAATAAATTCACTCGCTAAAATGTGCAGTTTTATTGATAAGCTGAAATTTTTTTTTACAGCTTTGAAATTGCAGCTTTCTTTTTAAAAAACGAAAAAAAAATTCAAAACTACTATCAAATATTTTGGGACTAAAACGCTGCTGCAATTTTTTGCGTTAAAAACAGGAAAAAGTTTAGAAACGTAATTATAAAATGAAAAACTTTTGTAACCGTTGAAACATTACGAAAAAGATCGAGACGGAAAAAAATGAAATCGACAAAAACATCAACATTTGTGGCAATCACTGCTACAAATCTTTGCAGCAATAGAATATTTCATAAATATTTACAATTTCCGATAATTAATAATCGCGTGTATAAGATTGCGTTCGGAAGGTTGTTCGAACTAGGTTGCTTCTTCAGTACGGTACACTCTTCATAACGTATGCCTCACGTGTAATTCGTTCGTGCGTTATGCACGTACAACGATGGAATTTAATCGCTGAGATCGTTAAACAAAATAAACAAAAGCAAAAGTGAAAAACGCGACAAAAGTGCAGATGAAAAAAATCGTTTCGATGACTTTTTTCGAGCATTCAAATACCAACATGGATTAATTCTTTATTGACACTTTTTTAGAACCCCGAGGAAAAAATCCACAAAAACGGATCTTTAAAAACTCACGATATCACAAAATTAAAAAAATATTACAATCAAAATAATAATAAATTGAAAAATATAATTCAAACAATTGATAATGTCGATAATTTTCGATCTAAAATTCACCAAATAAATGGCAAATACAACACAATGAAAATGTGCACGTAATTTTTAGAACATTTTTAGAAACCCAAGAAATAAATCCACAAAAACGAATCTTTAGAAACTCACAAAATCGCAAAATTAAAATTATCTCAATCGAAATAATAATAAAAAAATAAAATAATAACAAAAAATATAATTAAGATAATTGGCGATTGATACTAATAATTTACGTTCTAAAATTCATCAAAAAAAAAAAATAAATAATGGCAAGTGCAACGCAATGAAAATTTGCACGTAATTTTTTGAACATTTTTAGAAGCCCCAGAAATAAATCCACAAAAACGAATCTTTAAAAACTCACAAAATCGCAAAATTAAAAATATCTCAATCGAAATAACAATAATAAAAAAATAAATTAATAACAAAAAATATAATTAAGATAATTGGCGATTGATACTAATAATTTTCGTTCTAAAATTCATCAAAAAAAAATAATGGCAAGTGCAACGCAATGAAAATTTGCACGTAATTTTTTGAACCTTTTTAGAAGCCCGAGAAATAAATCCACAAAAACGAATCTTTAGAAACTCACAAAATCGCAAAATTAAAAATATCTCAATCGAAATAACAATAATAAAAAAAAAATAATAACAAAAAATATAATTAAGATAATTGGCGATTGATACTAATAATTTTCATTCTAAAATTCATAAAAAAAAAATGGCAAGTACAACGCAATGAAAATTTGATTTGAGAACCTCTGGGGTGGGAGCCTACATCGAGAAAGAGTCGCACACGCGGGCGAACCTCTGCTTCGCGGCTCTTTAAAGTTTAAAAGCCGAACGGAGGCGACAACGATGTTGTATAGAGCTCTCGCGATCTCTGATGTATTACCAGACGCCGTAGCTCGAGTTTTCTTGAGTGATACTGCCCGTAAAACTATTGACTCTTGAATTATATATATATATATGTGTAGTCAAAGTGTACATAGAAATGTAAATGTGTATGTTTCTGTTGTTCGCGATGTCGTGAGAGAGAATTTCTTCGGTCAGTTTTACGGTGAGGAGTTCGCGATCGTTTCAAGAGTGAGGTACATCGACCCGATCTCTGTCTCTCTTTCTCTCTCTCTCTCTCTCTCTCTCTCGATTATGCAAAATAATTATGGCGGAATGCGGCCACCTGACGTCATCGCCGTAAAAGAACTCCCCTGCTCGGCTTGTACATTATTATCAGTAGATACACGAGATTATTACTTCTCGCAGACAGCAAAACACATTTCTAATCTTTCTTATCGCGGAATCGTGATCGCGGAGCGTTGGTTTTAACATTTTTTTTTTTTTTACCTTTTTTCGTTTTTTCTTTATAAAAAACGAATGAAAATCATTTAATACCGATCTCCTGTACCCTACACACGATATTTGAATACCTTTATATATTTATACATCGATACATCAGCAGAGATAGCGACAAGCACAGTGGGAGTGAAAACGCGTTACACGAGACCTTTCAAACAAAAAAAAAGAAGAAAAATTAGCGAACTCGCTCCGCCGGGCGCGTGGGTTCGTTCAACTTTGACCGTGTCTCTCGCTATTCCCTCACTTTTTCGCCTTTCTTTACTCTACACTCAAAGAATTTTATAGCTGAAAAATTATTGTGGAAATCATCAAACGCCAACCAACTTTAATTCAATTTTTACCAATATTAAGTCAAATTCCTATCGCGCTACAAGAAATTTCACACCCTTCATTAATAAATTTTAACATTTGATTAAATATTTCGAGCATGAAAAAATTTCTAATGCTAATTTTTAAACTAATTTCGAAATTCAATGGTTTCGATCTTTTTTTACTCGAATTCATCAATTAGAATTACATTATTTTTACTTTCATTTTGACACGCGAATAGACAATCTCAAATTTAATCATTTTTTTTCTCCTTCATTTTTCCTTCACTTCGTTCTTTTATTAATTATTCGCAATGCTTTATACCCCTTGGATATGACGAAAATATTTAGTAGCACCGATTGCCTCCAAATGATTTATCAGTACATGTCGTCGTGTCCCAGTCCTCCAAGCACGTAAACCCCTGCCTTAGGACATGTCTGCTTCTCTCCTCCAATGATACACGTCTATATGTATATCAGCGTGAACGAACCGCGGCGTGGGAAACACGTTTGTGATTCAGCGACTCTCAATTCGTTCCTGCTTTCTACTTTACTCTATGCCTGCACTCGAGTCTTTTTTTCTCATTATTTCCCCTCGTTTCTCTCTTAATAAACCATTTTTTTTACGCGATAATTATTTTTATTTACTTATATAAATAATTATTATTACAATGTCATTTTATTTGATTTTATTGTCACAAACTATTATTTATTTCATTAATTATTTCGTTGTTATAATTTTTATTTATTTTTTATCGTAACTGTTCAATTTTTTGATCGTTTAATCCTCGATTCGTTCTCGATGAAGCCTGCAATTCGATCGTTATCTTGGCGCCACGAAAAAATGTCGATTATCTTACGATTGTATGAAATAATTGTTCCTGCTGTAAGATAAGAAAACGTGGATAAATTTCACATCCAAGATTAGTCTCACCCTCCACATTATCGCATTTAACTCTTTTTTCATATCGCACTTTTGAAGTCACGAGTCTTTTTTTTACACTGTACAAAGCTTCGAGGAACGAACAATCTGCTTACGTCAGAGCGCCACCTGCGCACGAACATATATGTACAATTGACCCGTTGCGCAAACGTTCGTAACGTCATTTCCCAACACAATCATACTTATACAAACGTCAGTCGAATCTTCATAAAAATAACGAATAAAAATTGTAAATTTTTATAGCTTTTTCTCCATCTTTAAAAAGTGGAATCTATTTAGAAATTCAAATTTACAACTTAAAATTACGATAATAAAAACATGTGGTTGGATCGAAATGATGAATTATTTTGCAATTTTTTCCTGTCGCCTTGGATATTTCAATTTCTATTCGTTCTCGTTTGCACCCCGTAACATGCATTAAAAGGGACACTCGGGACGATGATAAAATTGAAGCGTCTTCCGATTTTATACGCGTAGACACGTAGTCGCGACGCGAAGATACGTAATATTGTACACAAAGAACAATAACACGCTCGGTCGATCCGTAAATAACGCGCGAGGAGACGCGCATAAAGCGTGTACGGATCCTGATCCATACACGCGCATATATGAATAAATAAATTTCGCAGCTTTAACACGATCGTCGATTGTATAAATTGAGAACGAAATGTTGCGTGTGTGTCTTTCAATATTTTTTTTTTTATTTCTTTTTCAAAGGAGCGGAAGCAATGATAAAACATTAGTCGATAAAAGTAAAACGGATATATTTGCATATTTTCTTTTTGTTCTCCCGAGCTCTCCAGCCAAGCTGCTGATCTTTTTTCTTTCTAACTCGGTTTTCAATACTGCTGGATACGTGTGCATATCGCGTTTTTATACTGTGCGGTTGCTGAATTAAGGCGTCACAATTATTATCGCGTGACAACGTTCTTACGTCATATTCTCCTCGATGGAAAACTCTTGACCATTCACAACGAACCAAACGACAATTCATTTACCGCGAGGACATATCGAGACTAAATTCTGTCATAAATACTGCAAACTTCGAAATATTGTTGCAGTAATCCAGAATTAATAAAAATTATAAATCTCGTACTAACAGGACAGTTTTTAGCCTCGATTTCGTATCGAATCAATCGGATTTATGACAGTGGAATTTGCAACGTTCGAATGTAGCGTTTACAGCCAGAAATCTAATGTTTTACTCTAGAAAAATAAGTCAGACTTGATTTTGCAGTTAAAAACAACTGCGAAATATTGTAAAGTTGAAAACAAATTTAATTGCGTTGCACACGATCCAATTGTCGATATTATTTGCATATATCTCAACATATTTTCGAAGAAATAACAAAAGGACGTAAAAATAATGGTTTTTATTTGAAAAAAGAAATATCGAAGAACGATAAAAAGGTTTTGACCAGCTGGCATATTAACGAGGCCGCGTAAATGCATGAAATATCCGGCAAAATGGCGGAAAAACGTGGCCGGATTCATTGAGAAGGTTTGGTGTGTGGTAGTACGGAATATATGGACGTAGGAGAGTGTAAATGTACGTGTCCAGAGGTCGGAGCGTGGCATCGCCGCGCGTCAACCAGCACCGACGATTCGTACTAATGAATGGATTGAACGAACCTGACGTCACAGCAGGATGGATTATATGAGAGTCTCGCCGGTGCTCTCCGGGCATGGTGTGCGCTGAATCCGCAGCGCGTGACATCGTACTAGGAAGGAAGCTCGTTTCCTTTATTCTTTCATAGATACCTTTACCTACATGAAGTACACTCGTTAATAAAAGCATTAGAAACTGTAATTAGCCAGCCTCGTTAATAAAATTATATCTAAAGAATAAATTTATTACTTTTAATCCTGGGGGGAAAAAATGTTTTGATCGAACCGTTTTTTTCTTTTTTTGTTAAAATTTAAGCTTCACGGTGTATTTCGTTATTTTATAGTTAAAAATGTTTTTTTGCGAATCCCATTAAAATTTTAACGATCGAAAATAATTGTTGAGCCATTTTTACTGTATTTTTATATTTTTTTTCGAATTCCATTTAAATTTCAACGTTCGATAATGATTGCTGAGCCATTTTTATATTTTTTTACGAATTCCATTTAAATTTCAACGTTCGATAATGATTGCCGAGCCATTTTTAATGTATTTATATATATTCGATCTAATTTCGTGTCGTTCGTTTTCTGATAGAAACATATTGGATTAAAATCGAATTAATCTAGAATTTTTTATACTTTTGTACAATGCTGTATAAGCGCGAGCGTGCATGCGTATCCGTTCGAGCCGCGTGTACGAGTTCACGCTCACGACCCTACTCGTACTGCGATTTAACCATTTTTACAATTATTACATCACGTTATACACTGTTGCTCCGATCTCTTCTATCTTGAATGGAAACTTTATTGTACATTTTTCTTCAATACGAATACGAATATCCATTGAGTAATATTATTCAATTATGTAACACTAAAATCAACATTTTCTTTGGTGTTTCGATCATGTGGAATAATCAGACATTCCTATTGTTCGAGTACTTTAATATTTTTCACTTGATAACAACACTAAATTTCTCTTACGACGTTACCAAAAATGTCTACAAATTCGTTCAATTTTCATCAATAATTAAATTAAAATTAATATTAAATTATTTAAATTAAAATGCTTGTTAATTAAAATGCTATTAAATTAAAATGCTTATTATTTAATCGATTAACAGTATTAAAGTGACAAGCCCATTTTGCTAAATGCGAAAATAATCCAATATTCCCATAAATAAAATAATGAAAATAAAAAATAAAATTCTCTAATGATTACGCAATAGTTTATGGCTTCCGGATAGATGGCGTGTAGCGTTTCAGCGTATTGCCGACGTTTCGCAAACGTTACAATTTGCATCATCAGGGCTGAGAGCTTCAATACTGAAGCTCCCAGGTTCCAGGTAGTCTTTATATATATGCATATCGTTCCGGATGACTGCACCAGTCAATCAGAGTTTTAGATTGATCAGCTGGTCAATTAAAAAACTGAAAGGACAGTGTGCCAGATTGGGTGAACCCGGTAACCTCCGTCTCTGTTAAGGTTGTTCGAGTGTTTTCGGATTTCTAGGCCTTCTCTATGTTTCCTAGAGAAATAACTCAGTGGATTGGCTAGAATTTGAGCTTTGTCGAAAAGGATGGAATTTGAGCTTTGTCGAAAAATATGACCATATATCTGACACACCGTTGGTGTTCCTTGATTCTTGCTGACCGAAAAAATTTTCGCTTCTCTCAACCAAAATATTTAGTTCAATATGGGGAACAAAATATTTTTGAGATAAGACAAAATAATTTGTGAATGAGGAAACAAGTTATTGGCTGAATCAACAAAACTTTGGTGCAGCCAAACAAATTAATGTTAATGCAACAAAATATCATCCGAACACACTAATTCATTTATTCGTCCTAACGATTACCGTTTAGTCAATTTCCTAATTGAGATTCAAACAAATATTTTATTAAAGGAACTAAAAAATATGCGTAAACAAATAAATGGTTTCAAATTTTCATGATTTAGTTGAATAAACTAAATAATTTGCCATTCGACAAAAAAATTGTTGGATCCACCAATTTTTCGTCCAACAAAATGGAATTAGTTCGATGAACAAATTTTTTTTCTCAGTATAATCTTCCTCTCGGTTTCTCCTATGTACACTTTTCCGCATGAGCATGGTATCCAGAGACGCGGCAGCGTTTTGACGCCAAGTATTAAAAAAATAGTGTTCAAACGACAAAGGCAAGACGTGCAGTGTATCTTTACTCGAGATTGGGCAATTTCCCCTCATTTATTCTTATATAATCCTGGTGTGTTCAAAGGAGGTATTTGGTCCTTTGGATTCGGGAGCACTTGTGCTATCTTCTTTTGTGGTTTGAAGATGACCTTGATGTTGTATTCCCTGAGAACTCTGTTTGTGCGATCCATTGTACCCTCAAGATATGGAATAATCTTTAATAATTATTAACATTACAACCAGGAAATGTCAAAAATTCGATACTGGACGTTTGCTATAAACGTAGCTGGGGCGAGGGGAGGTATCGAGTACTTTCGTACTCGTGATTTTGACGTAGTTCGGGGTACGTCTGTGGGTCGACGCCCGTCCAAAAATAGGGTTTAAAAGATGGTCGAGACGTTCTCTCGGGCGACTCATTTACAATCGTAGAATATTTATAGTTAAAACGTTTCTTAATTCTTCTTTGTTTCTCTTCTCGTACAACGAACGATTTAAAAACTGCAAATATAAAGGCGTATAACTAAAAATCGTGACAATTGGTGAATCCAGTATCTCGTTCGATCGAGCCTTCTTTCTCGTACATTATACTTAACGCGAGAGGCAGGTGTACATCGCTTGGTAAGGAGGCGAGCTCTCTGTACGGTATATTAGCAGCTGCTAGCGAGCACCGAGCTGGCAACTTTTCCTCGCGACATGCATAACGATTAAATATAATATACTATACACGTGTATATACGTGGGCAAGAAAGAGATAGCGAAAGATCTGAGAGAAGGTCCGAGGTCTCTTTTGTCAAGAGCGAGAAATAGTCGATAGAACCGAGTCTCTGTTAGCCTGATCCCAAGGTAAACGATATAATAGGAGGGCTTTTGCGAAAGAGAGCAGATGTCCGTTGACGGCGGGCACGAGACCCGCCGAATCGTTGCTTTCTCTCTTCCTCTATACATATATAATTACACTAACGTTCAAAACTTCAACAGGAGTCTTCCTTTTTTTTTTCTTTTTTTTTTTCTTACAATTTATCAAAAAATGTCATGTTCGTATGACGTTAAACAAATATTTCATTTATTTGAATAAAACATCGAAAAAGAAGGTTTTAATGAATTGAAAAATAATGAATATAAATTATTAATGCAATTGCGAAGCTCGCACAATTTTGAACAGAAGTGTATATTCTTCGTGGCTTGTTTCCTCTCTTAACGTACACGTCATCATCCTGAGACGCGTACACGTC
>OZ022421.1:11725418-11906265 GCA_963989365.1 Rhimphoctona megacephalus | reverse complement strand
GTTGCTCTGGTCCCACGCTGACTATGGACGCTGCACGTCGCGTCATATACATATATTTATATATTTATATATATGGCGACTTGTGTGTGCCTCTATCTATACATATATACAATATTGTATAGATTCACCGGTACATACCGCGACTATAGCACCAACACGAGCCTCCTCTCCGAACTCTCTTCTTATATAACGTTGGAATTCACATCGTCTTTATAGGTACGCGATATCAACACGTACTTACGAAACAAAATGTGCGTTTACCTGCCCCTTAAACATCTATTTTTTGACCATATTTAATAGAAATTGTGATTTATGTAAATATAACTATGTAAGAAAGTTTAGTTTTGCAGTGTTTTGTGAAAATGAAATGAATATTAATCATTTGTAGAATTCTCTCGTGTGATTTGTGACGAAATTTATAACTGAGGCTTTATTTCGCTCTGTTTGTTATTTATGTATCATCATCATTTGGAATTAATGGTTTGTTTATGATTTTATGGTTGATCTGTTTATGATTCATTCGATTTTTAATGGTTTGTAATTACGAAACAAAAAGTGCGTTTACCTGCCCCTTAACGGGACAGACCTAGTTGGAACGTCAAAAAAAAGGCCTTTTTTCCGATTTTTTTTTGGTCAAACGATAAAATAATTCACAACAAAAGTTCTTCCTTTTAAAAGATACATATGTAATGTATATGTTGCAATTTTTTCAACGCAATACATATCGAAATAAGCTGGTGACCGTCAATTGCCGAGGCCGCTGCAAAAAAAACACGGTTTGCGGTGATCAAGCTCACGCTGCAATGGCTCATCTGAAACAAAAAAAACGGAGGGGATTTTTAGTTAATGATATAATGCTCCGGTTGAACGAAGGGTTTTGAAAAATTTCCATTTTTCACAAAATGGCGGCCGTTAAAAGTCAAAAGTGTTTTTTTGACCAAAATATCAGTTCCATTTTTTGCTATTAAAAATAAAAATAATTATCCAAAAAAAAAATCCTTCGTTCATATGGAGGACTACCATGTATAGAAGAAGTGATATAAATTTCAACCCGATCGGTAAAGCCGTTCTCGAGCTACAGTGATCACCGACTTCAAAAACATGGTTTCGAGAAAAACGCACTTGAAGTCCGCTACCTGCTTACCTATGGCTCAGACACGACGTGCTACAAAGTCTTGTATTTCGGCGAATAATGGTCCGATTTACATTTACCTGGGCGGAAAATGTTCGTAAGAGATTCTACTTTTTGAAAATGAAATAAAAAAAAAATCGATTTTTCGAAAATTCTAACTAGGTCTGTCCCGTTAAACATCTATTTTTTGACCATATTTGATGGAAATTGTGATTTATGTAAAGAACAATATAAGAAAGTTTAGTTTTGCAGTTTTTTGTGAAAATGAAATGAATATTAGTCATTTGTAGAACTATGTCGTGTGATATTTGTGACGAAATTTATGACTGAGGCTTTATTTCGATCTGTTTGTTATTTATGTATCATCATCATTTGGGATTAATGGTTTGTTTATGATCGATTCGATTTGTAATGGACCTTGATTGATATTTCATTTGGATTTATTAATTTGATTGAATATTTGTGATTGATATATAACATTATCATTTGATTAATTTATGATGACAGATTTAATTTATAATGAATCTTGATTGATGTAATATCATTGTCATTTATGATTAAATGTGATTTTGTATTTGATTGATTAATTGAGATTAATACGTTGTAAGTTTCTGTAAGTTGATAAAATTGGTGGTTTCTTTTGGAGGAGGATTATACAGCGATTTTGTCGCACGAAACATGAAATGATAAGCCGCGAAAAAAACGAATACAGAACGTGAATAGAAAAAGAAGGAGTTGTCATAAAATAAGAGGATGATGAAAAATTCAGGAACAATGGTATAAACGAGGGTACAAGAATGGAGAACGACGAGGCTCGAGTCTCGCGCCAGGCTTTTACATTATTGAACGATTCCCAGGGATTTAAACTGCTTAGATTGACATTGACATAGTGCATACCACGATCGATTTCTCCATTATTCATCGAGATTAGCGATAAATTATCATATCGTAATGGCGCCATCGATAAGTTTATCTTGAAACAATGCTCCGATAGAGGATAAGTTCTATACGATTGTTGACAACGATGGGAAAAAACATATCGAGAGGATTATACCAATGTAACGCGAGTCGGCAATGAAATAAATAAGTTTGTTCATTTATAAAATAAGTAAATTGAAAGAAAAATTACAGAAGAGTAAATAAATGAAATAAAATAATACAAATAAAATATAAAAAGGCTAAGAGAAATTAGAATCTCGTTTATTTATCTCGAAGCCAGAAAAAAAGCTCGTCAATGGGAAAGCACTCTACGAGAACAGATAAAGTAGAAGAAGCTCACGTAAAGCTTGTGGTCGCGAAAAGGCGAAAAGCTGAACTGAGAAAGAAGAACGAAAGAGAAAGAGAAAGAGAGAGAGAGAGAGAGAGAGAGAGAGAGAGAGAGAGAGAAAGTAGCAGATGAGACTTGGACTTTGGTACCTGCATTCCGTTCCCACTGACCGTTCAGGTCCTTGTATAGAGAGCCGGGGCATCCTCCTCCACTCTTCTCGGCGAAAGAGGCTTCCCCGGTCGCGCTTACTCGCGAGAGAGGAGCTCACTTGCTTACTTAGTCGTTTCGTGTGCGATCGCGGCTTCCTTCTGACCGCATGTGTACGTCTGGCTTGCTATAGACACGAGAGGAGACCGCGAACAAACGAGGAAGAAGGAAGAGATGCTGGAGTCTGTTAAAGATGAGGAGGAGCAAGAGGAGGAAGAAGGGAGTCGCGCAATTCTCTGTGTGCTCTCTTCTTCGATGCCAACACGACATCCAGGGCCGCCGGTTTACGTACGAGTCCAGAAAACTCGTTTAACGCTCATCCTAACTAAACGCGCACATTCTTTATTGGCCCCCAAACTTTTACATCTACTACGAATAGCTATATATAGATAAATAACTCAGCATACGTAATTTCGATCTGACTCCCATATATCTGGACCACTCATATACATAAAAAGAAACTATAATGTCAATTTTATCCTAATATTCACAGAAAATATTAGAGAAACAGATTCGATTGCTTTATCCAATATTGTATTGTTGGATTTGATTGGAATTTGAAGTTTAATAAACCAGTATAAACGAGATTTTGTTGAATTATTATATTAAAATTTACACTGAAAAAAAAAAAAATAAAGTATTGCCAACTACGCGATGAGGTTGAACGAATTTCGTTTCGCAAATAGTCATATTGTTTAGTTAATCATTCGGTGGTTGATCCGTTGAAAGTCATGTCGTTGAGACAACTACGCCACGATTTTGCCGCTAAATTTTAATTTATTTGAGTTGAGTCTTTCTTCATATTAAAAAAATCCATTTATATAAAAAAATAAAAACTAAACTTGAGACACAGAATCGATTGAATTTGAAATAATCATACGAAGGTTGAGTCGTATACGGTTTGTCCGTGACTTGATAAAATAATAGTATCGAATAAACTTCTCTGCGAGAATTGAATTCAATGACATCATAGATCAACGGAATATGATTTATGATTAAGCTAATTACCTAGTAGTAATTTGGATGAAATCTTTTGTTAGCATTCAAACAAATAAACCTTTTGCTAAAGCTACCAAAATTTCGTTGCGCAAACAATAAGTTTTGTACACGAATTATATAGTGTAACCGAACCGCTTTATTCCCTGGCTGGATTTCTGGTGTGGCAGAAATCCGCTAGAGGGCCACGCGCGGAGCGCTCTCGCGTGAGCGTCGCACCGCCCGTGTGTCTATAAGACTCTGACATTGAACTGTTAAATGCCGATCACTCCGACCGATGGTCGTCGATAAAATCCAAACCCTTGTTCTACGAGGTAAACAGTTTTAAGGCCTATCGTACAATTAAAGTACGCTGATGTAAAAAGGTTTTGCCATCTAATTATGTCAGGATAGGCGGTATTATAATATGAGAGAGTAAAAAAATCGACCAATCGTATTTACTACATTGAAAGTTGAAAGTCGAAAAATATAAAATCAGAAATATCAAATAAAAAATATTCCAAAATATATATATATATAAAATTTTAAATATTTCTTAGTCATTTCAAAATCATAATTGTACAGTACAGTACTGAAGTACAATCACTTTACATTTTAATTACACAATGCAATTCATTTAATCCAAACATGATTCATACAATTGACTGAAATATTTTTCCGCATTTTCCGAGCAATGCCTTGATACTATTTCAAATATTTATTGAATTTTATTCAAAAAATGTTTTGATTTTATTGAATATTTAAAGTTTTACTTCAAATTGCGGGTGTAGATGGCTCAACAAAATATCTTCAACTACGGCATTGGTTTCGCCGTATCCAACCTCAGGACGTAGTAGAGCCAACTACGCCTCCTTTCTCGGCACTATGCCTTTTTTTCAGTGTTAAAATTCACGGAAAATATTCGAGAAACACATTCGATTGCTTTTGACACCTCTCAATCAATTTTTTTCTCTATTTCGATTGGATAGTATCATTTTTTTTTGGTATCCAATGTTGGATTTGATTGGAATTTGAAGTTTAATAATCGAGAATAAACAAGATTTCGTTGAATTATTATATTAAAATGTAGTTAATTAATAATAAGGATTCCGCAATGTCACTTTTTTTCTATGATTTTCATAGTAATCTTTTGCATATAGTTTTCCCAGTATTCTTTCAATTATTTTTCCCCCATATCGTATATGAATGACGGTTTTTCATTCGTACTTTGTAGAAATGTGCTCGTATCACTCGTGGAAAAGAACATCATAGAGGATAAAGAAATGAAAATTATCGCGGAAGCTACATGTCGCCCAGCCGTGGTATCGTATTACATCGGCGTCTGCGTCGACAATGAGCGAGGGCGGCTTAAAAATAGCGCTCTCGAGAGTTTGCTGAGAAAGAAAGAGAAAGAGCGATAGAAGATGAGACGAAAAGAGAACCTCGCTCGAATAAGCGCCGACACAGATATAAACTCGCGGACGGGTTATTTCGAAGCTGCGATCTTCTTAATTAGAACAATTAGGCGCTCTAAGAATTAACTCAGATGACAGAACTTCAAGTCCTTTCCTCCTTCCAATTCTCTCATTTTTTTTCTTCTTCTCACTCGCTTTAAAGTAAATATTGACCTGTTGCGCTGGCATTTAAAGAATTCACTAAAAATGATGGATTTCATTAAGGGAGTTTATTAAAAGTTTAAAAATAGTCCATATTTGCACCCATAATCGCTGTTACGTCTCATTCCTTTGTATATATCGCGATCGAGCTCTAACCACTCAATGTACACAGCATCCGCTACATCATCGACCGATCGCGTCATACGCACCAATTTATAGACTCTTCTCGCGCCAGCACTCGCCTTATTCATTCAAACCGACGATAATTCTACGAAATGTCTACCCTCCATCTGTCACGCATACAAATAGTTGACCTCGTCTTTATATCGATGCTTCATTTCGTCTATGTGTGCGATCTCGATAAATCATATACAGGGTGTCCCACCATAAATCGTCAGTATCATAAACTTCAATTCAGGTTTGAATTTCGAGTAAAAAAGCTGCGGTTTCGACCGAATTCTCAGCTGATGAATTAGTAAATTGATAAAATTAAAGATAAATTACCTAACAGGCCATTCGTAATAATAAAAATGCCAAAAAATCATGAACAATTTATTTAATAGAAACAATGTTCAAATTTGGAAGTTTTTTGTCATCGTGCTACAACAAAAAAATCTAATAAAAAATACACGTATTTTTAAAAATCAACAAATTCGTTCTAAATATCAAAAAAAAAATTAATTATTCGATTTTTTGTTGAAGAATTTTCGGCTTAGACAATTCGTGGAAAAGTTATTAACAAGATTATGATTAAAAATTAATGTCCACGTCACGAAAATGGCTGAATTTTCTTCCGATTATCATCGAATCGCCAAGTATCGAAATTTTTATTGAATAATATTTTTCATTGAGAATTAATGGGTAAAAGAAAAGTTTATTTTATTGACAATTTGTGGTGAAACGTCCTGTATAAGTAAACGTCCAGCAACGTACTCAGCCACGTTCCCCCCGTCCTCCATTCCATTTGTCGCAGATTGCTACACTTTTCACTCGCATATTTGAATTGGAAAGAATGCCTTGTACAAACGTTCCTCGAGTAGTGGTAAAGGAGCGCATCATCTGTTCCCGTTACGTACTAAATTTTTTTTCTTCAGCATATAGACATTGTATCTTCCATGTGTCTCGCTTACATAAGTAGCGACGCGTAACTACAACTTATTAAAATTATAATTAATTACGCGAAAATGAAAGAAAAATCCCTTTTCATTGTACCACCAACAATTCTTTAATTTTAGGTCAATTTTTGGGCAACTTATAAACACAGTGGTCGATAATCAAGAGAATTATGTTATTCACAAGAAAATCTTTCATTTGGGCAATTGTACGAAAACCACAGTCGGTAAAAACGGAAATTATGATTTCGGATAAAGAAAATTTCTATTTGGGCAACTGAGAAAAGACAACCGTCGGTAAATACGAAAACTGTATTCTTTCTTGCCGAGATCCCTTGGTAAATTTGCAGGTTATCTACGCATCGATTCCAAAGGTAAGAAAAAAAACTGTCGCAAATATACCGACCAATGATAAATCTTCTCGACTTTAGCTTCGATCAACAAGGCAAATTTCTATCTTTTCAATTTTATTAAATACCGTTGGTAAAGAAGAACTTCACTGTAATCTCTCGATTTGTGAACGGAATCTGTTAATCTCCTTTACCGATCAAAACAATGTAAGTCTCACAATTTTTTAACTTCTTCCAACGACTTTTTATCAAGAATATTCAAATGAACGTCGATAAAATAAAATGATATAATAATTAATTACATGTTTATAAATCTACTCGAATTTTCGAGGCAGTTCCGAACGCGACATTCTAATAATCCTTTGATAATTGCATTTAACGATTCTCGTGTATAAATTACGAGTCGAATTTATCGGTAGTCTCGATTGCTCTCGTTAATTAGATAAAGATAAATTCTCAATTCCGGGAATATGCGGTCCGAGAGAAGTTTGCATGTAACGGAGATAGAGTTCCTATCTCAAGAAGAGATTGGGTTTATAAGACAGAGAGCTAAAAAGTAATTTGGAGCCAGAAACGAGATGACAGTGACTGTCATTCAATCACAAGCTTTTTTATCCCTCTCTCCTCTCTCGTTCTCTTTCCCTTTTTGTGTATTTGTAGATATATTATAAATTTTATTTGCCCAGAATTAAATAAGATGAAATATCTTGTAAAACTCGCCGCTTCGGATCCCAACTAAAGACGAACCGAGTTACGAGAGAAAGATTTTATGGAAGGAAATGGTGCCCCGAACGAATCACCATAGGGTCATAAGTCACTCCCTATCTTTATCGCAGCCCCCATGTATTGCCGTCAGGCCTTGCCATCGCTCTATCTTCGCCTCACATACACGATAACGCACGTGCAAAATATCATTTTATACGACTCTCTCTCTTGGCTCATCTCGTTAACCGTATTCCTAATTCAAGGGTTGCACCAATCGATTCATCCTTTCTTTTTTCAAAGAATTTCATATTTTCGAAAAATCTTATCGTTCTCGTAATTTATCAACGTTGCAAAAAAAACGTGGTTCTTCTGTGTTCGAATTTGTTTTGGGCTTCTCACTTAATCAAGCAGAAGCCTTCATTTCGATCTTGATTATTTGTACTAAAATTAAAAAAAAAAAAAAAACAAAACAAAACAAAACAAATTGAACCAAAGGAGATTAACTCTATCGTAAGCTTCGCAATCATGGTAATTACTTTGTTAATGGAATATTAAACAAATATAACAGATGAGGAATAAAGACAGAATAAAATATGCTTAACGCGAGAACTCCACAACTGGGTAACCCCACGAAAATGTCAAACTTCCTTCTCGAATGAATTTTTTTAAACCACGTTTAAAAAAATTTGTTTCAAACGTTTTATAGATTTTTCACCATTAAATATATACCGAATGGGACTTTTTCATACACCATTCTCTTCGTAATCAAAAAACGAAGAGAATGGTATATAATTAAACTTTATTATCGCATACGAGGAACATTTTATACTGAAGAGAAGATTGGGGTAATTATTTACCCCAGTGTGGGGTTTACGTTGGAAAAAATAGATTGTGGGGTTCTATGGTTAAAATGATTTTTTATTATTTTGGAATAACTACAGAATTTTTTAAAATATTACATAAAACGATCGATTGCGTTTAAATAAAAAGCTTCGAAATAGTTTCATTGCACAATAAAAATATCTTCGAATCTCTTATTTTTTAATATTACAATAGTTTTTATTAAAAAATGTATTTTTGTCATGAAATCTGTTGTTAATTATTTTAAACACTTGTGATAAATTTACACATTAACAGGGTAATCGGTATCCCTCTTAGTAATAAATAATAATAATTAAAAAAAAGAGCTTTTGTCACCTGATCCTTTTCTCCTGAAATTGTAATTCTTGAAATGATCCACGACGCTGCTTCTGTCGTTGTTATTTCAGGCGTTGGATCTGGCTCTGTTCGAGCAACGGAATCGTTTTGATACGTAAGTTTTTTGGATATCATTTTGCAGCAGCGACGAACCCAAGGTCCTCGGAGTTACTTCCGGATCAACATTAATAGACGAAACTGGTTTTCACAATGATTTGACAGATATATATGATTCTGAGATCATTGTGAAAGCTGATTTTGTTCAGAATTCGACGATGTCGAAGCCAGGAAATCGAGACTGAAGAGGCAACGAATTAAGAAAAAAAATGTAAAGCTTAAGGTGAGTAAAATAATTGACTAACTAAATGTTTAACAAATGAATTACTCGCAACGATCACCGCGCAAAACTCCGACGGTTAATTAATAATTAATCAATGAATCACGCAGGAATAAGAGAGGGTTTAATTTTTCTTCTTTTTCTTTAAATTCCGCTCGGCAAGTTTCTTACCCGTACGCGCATACGAGCCGGTGTAATTGTTGACAGATAAATAAATAGGCCGAACAAAGACGGCTCTGTGAGCTTATTCACAGAGAGAGAGAGAAAGAGACAGAGAGAGAGAGAGAGAGAGAGAGAGAGAGAGAGAGAGAGAGAGAGAGATTGAGAAGGAGGGGAGAAGATTCTTCTCTCTTTCTATCTTCTTGACGCGCGTTTCCGCGGACAAGCCGCCAAGGGCAACTCTTCCCGTCACAATTTTTCACAAGAAAAAATCTTCCCGTCACAATTTTTCACAAGGCTTCAAGATCGTCAAATGCGCTAACTTTTTCCTCACTGTCTCTTTTTCGATCTTTGCAATAATAAGATTAATGAACCTGTACCGTATTAAATAGCTGATCGATCAAATCTGCGATACTGTATATTCGCGTGTACATACACACACACACACACACACACACACACACACAGACGAGTAAAGAGAAAACTCCGTGATCATCTGGCTTAAAGGTCCAGCAGTTAAACGAGAGGAAGACGAGGAGGGGCTCATCACCGAGCTCGCGCTAATTAAACATCTAGACCGCGAGCTGGAACGAGAGATGAAGCCTTTTTTGCCGGAATTTCCGGTAGTGATTTATCATACGGGAAAGATCATATCTGAGTTTTCTGCTACAGCAAAAACCAACCGAGTCTCTGAATGCTTCATGACAGTAAGTTGAGATTAAAATTCGATGGAATAACTCTAAATCCCTTTCTCCATTTTCCTTCTGTCTCGATGTTTCTAAGAATATAATTTTTCAAGGTTTTGGAATTTTCATCTTCAAGGTGAAACGAAATTTGTCCTTTTTTAGATTTTTTCAATGTTATTTTTGTTCATCAATGAGGCTATTTCGAGTTTACTCATTTTTTACTATTAGCACGTTTTGTTTCCCTTGAATACTCTCGAATCTTTCATGATATTACAAGCTCGAAGAGACTGAGAATAAAAAGAAAAGAATAAACGAATGAGAAAGAGTATCGAGCGAACACTATCAAGTGTCAAACGAACCGAACACGTATAAGAAGAAACGAAAATGCGCAGCAGTTCCCCCGAGGGCCCTTTTGAAGAAATCGAGCGGCCGAACTGCGAGGGCCAAGAAACTCTAGATGGTATCCATGGTCTTCACGACGTTTGGGCAAGAGCTTTTTGACTCGCCTATCCTTCGCCTGTATTCAGAGTAAAAAAGAAAGAGAAATATAGAGAGAAAGGGAGAGAGATAACGATACGTGAACTCTCGCGGAGCCATCTCGGTCCCGTCAACTCTCGTGACAGCTCGAAGAGAGCTGAACTCTTCGAAACCCATCGAGCCAACACTTTTTCCCTTTTTTATCCGCGATACAACGTTCTTCGGATTCGAATTCATCCTTTATTCCCGTTCGTAAAAAAAAAAATATTTTATATTATTACAACAACGACCGTTCTTCAAATTTTTGAATCATTTGTCACCAATTTGACACTTTCGTAATAAAAAAAAAAAAATAAATAAATAAATAAAAATACAAAAAATCTAAACGAGTCACTAACACGGACGAGGTGAAAAATAAAGGTTCGTAATAAAAAAAACGTTGGCAAATTGGAGTGAAAAATGACATATATGCATGTTCTCGCGTTACCACACGGTGAACCCAGGCTAAAACTCTTCGTGACTCAATAAGAAACCACCAAGTTATGCCTGTACACCCGAGTGTCAACCTCTTTATTTTGACAAGTAAAATGAGCGAATTTAACGGACACGGAACTAAGAAACTCGAGCGTGTGGACTCGTGACTCTTTTTTTCCACTCTTTCGCCCTTTTATTCTACCGCGGACTTTTTTTGTTTGTGAAATTTTGTTATTTCGTGCGTATAATTTCATTCATTCAGTTCCGGCGATGTTTACCGGTACGAGGGGTTGTGGGTGGAACGTAAATATTTTGAGCTATTAGACGAAACAAGGTGGTCCGTGGCCTTGCTAAAGAAATGGGCCTGAAATTTGGCTCGCCACAGGGTGTAAAACGTGTAAAGTCTTACGCGAGGTCTCACTGGGTCAAGAAATCCTAAATCATTTTAAAACGTGAAACGACGTTTCAGCTCCAATTTCTTCTTCACCCGAGAAAAACACATGCGCAGAAAGTTTTACACAGTTCGAATCAAACGAAACTTCTTACTAACTGGGGCAATCGTCGAGTGACAAATTTATTCAACACTCGATCCCTTCGTTCTGGACAATACACTCATTTCTTTTTTTCTACGAAAATCTTGTGGATTTTCGAAGGAATCTCGATAGGGAGAAGAGCCCATTTTTTTACGATCGTGCTTCGATATTCCCAACGAGAATTCTTGCTCGTACTGTAGGAACCTCGTAAAACCTTCTATGTAAAGAAAAAGAGAGAAGGAGAAACTCGTAAATCCTCCAAGTCGAGCGGTATATTAGCCACTTGAAACGAAAAAACTCGTTAAATGAAAAATTATTATAAACCGTACTATTTTTTGAGAAAATTTCTTCTAACTCGGAATTACTCCGTTGAGTGAATTACTCAAGAGCTCAGAACTTCATCCCGATATTTGAGCTACAGTTTAACGAGAGTGAGATTTGAATTTTCTCACAAATTTAAATTCCAGTAGTGTATAACATTTGCTTTGAACATAAAAAAAAGCATTTCACTCTTTCGGTGCTAAAATTCACGGTGAAAATAATTCAATACCCAGTTTTATTTTATTTCCATTAAAATTCAAATTAATTACAAAAATTGATGGAAATTTTTTGTTTCTCTTTTTGTTTACATTTCCCCCAATTTTATTTTATTTCCATTAAAATTCAAATTAATTGAAAAATTAATGGAAATGGCTTGTTTTTCTTCGTTTTTACAATTTTAACGTTCATTTTTTAAGTACAATTCATTCGGTAGACATTTACATATATACAAATGAAGGTATGTACGTAATTCGCATAAAATGGCCGCGCGGTCGAGTACGGATGTCCGCGCCATCGCACTTTCGATTCGCTCAAGTTGCGGACCAAGCGTTTTCTCCCTCGCATCCTATGCATCTTCTTCTTTTTCTCATTATTATTATTATTATTATTCATCTCCGTTGGCCGAATGCGAATGGCCAGTCTTATCGCTAAAGAATCACGCCGCTGACCGAGCACATGTGCACTTTGCAAAAAGTCCCGGTTGAAAGCATCGAGATTTAAGGGTCTCGAGCGTTGCTCTTACGCCTCACCCGCAGTAATCTTTTGCGATACTGACTTTATGTATCACCGTACACATTTATCCCTTTTACACAGGCAATGCGTGCACTTACAAAGTGTAAGAGCTTTGAAATACTGCCACGGAGCTGCGGGTGGGCTCTTGTCTTTTTTTTTTATCCTCTGAACAGCTTGAACGAGTCGTTTTTCAAAATTCGATCTAATGTTTACTTTGGAAATGAAGTTTAATGAGAATAAAAAGCGTTATTGATAAGAATATTACAAAAATTAATTTCTCGATGTTTTTAGAATGTTTCAAGGGTCCAAAAAGTATTGTAATAATTTTTGCCACGTGACACAACCATTTCTTGTTAAGTCTCAAAATCTTGGATCGACTTAAAGTCCGAAAAAATAGAAATTCGTTCCATTCTTTTATAAGACTGTCGTCAAATTCTATTTAATCTCGTGAAAAATGCAATTTTCATAACAAATGCGTGGCCCTTGGTAGTTGCCAATTAAAGTTCAAAGTTTACTTAAACTCTTTACGATCAACAAAGTCTTCGTCGAGCGTGCGCACTATCTTATCGGACTTCTATTATTGTAAAGCAATTCTTTACGTGCTTTCTCTTGCTCTTCTCACTTCGAACGTAACTTCTACGTCGTCATCTGGAAAACTCGGTGCAAGAAAAGCAATCGGATCGGAGTAACCAATTGACGAGGGGAACCGCAATAATAATTTACATCTTCGTGATCAAGCATCGCATCCAATAAATTCATTTTATTTTCTGTCGAATTAATATCGAGCAAAGGAAAATTCATTAGTAAATATATCGCTAGCCCCAAACAAACGGTTGACTTTATTTTTTATAACAAAGCCAAAAGAGATAGAAAAAAATCAGAATCGCAACAGTTGACGAAAAAAAATAATTGAAGATTCAACAAATATCGATAAATAATCAAATATTTTTTGGCCTGGTTATTAAAAAATATCAATACCGTGAAAAAAAAAAAAAAAAACGTATCAAATTGAAATTTCGATCAATGTAAACCGAATGAAAGATGGGAAAAGAGAGAAAGAGGAATAGAAGTCGACAACAATGGATATCGAGAGTCAATAAATCGTAATAATAGCCAACCGAGGACGTTGTAATCGAAGCTGCAATTAGTCTCAGTCGGTACCGCGCGCTCGCGCGAGTCCACTTGCATTTTTTACACATAACCCCGTCATAAGTACTTTAATTAACATATATATATATATATATATATATATATATATATATATATATATCGATATTCATATTGTCTTGAAGAGTTTCAACGGGTTATCGCGTGACAATTTTTATACTATATAGGTGCCCTGAGTTTTCAGATAAAGAGCCACATATTTCGAGACAGGAGGCGTCAATGAAACACTCCTCATCGTTAATTCAAATTGTTGCTCTTCCTTCTTACTTTCCTTCTTTCGAAACTTCAATTGTTTATTTTTTTTTTTTTTTTTTTTTTTTAATTTTCTGATCAAATGGAAATTTGTCATAGTTTTCAAATTATACACATAGAGAATTATGTGCTCGTATGTGTTTATATATCAGTGCTGCGTGATAAATATGCGTTTATGCCAGCCGTCACTCAACTCTCGTCTAGCATACACATCGAAGATTTACTCACTCGCGCACTCACGCGGTCCTCCATTCGAACGACGAGAGTCTGAGAGAATAAGAATAAGCCAGGGAAAAAGGAGAACGAGTGAGAGAAAGAGAGGGATGTTCTTGAGAATACGCAGAAGGCCCTCTCTCGTTGGGTTCGACTCTTTCGATCTCTCGTGCCCGCGAGCGTACACGTTTATACACCATATTCTGTCGCTCATATCTGTCTCGTCGAGAGTCTCCTTTTTTTTATTTTTTCTTCTCTTTCCTTTCCCTTCGTAATGCGGTTTCTTTTGCTTCGTATCAGAGACCGCGAAATGACAAACAGTTAGCCACGTCGCCCAGTATACAAGATGAGCAATTGAAGGACTATTCGATATGGCGTTTGGTCGAAATGAGACGATTCTGGGTCTGAGAGATCCGTGCGAAAAAAAAAAAAGACATTTTATTTTGTATTATATTCCATTTTTCTTTTTCATGATCACGAAAGATTCCCTGGGGTCTGAAAGACCCCAACTGTTCTATCGTTAATAACATTCGCACTGCCCTTTTTTTGTTGATCGATTTTTTTATTATTAGCTTGATAAGGACAGATGGAAACTCCAAATAAATCGAATAATTTGGAAAAAATTGTATAAAGAGCCAATTTTAACAAATAAATAAATTTTCACAGCTCGCTATCTCTGTTTTCTTTTTCAATTACTCACGCGTTCTCGCTCGAGCCTCTTCTTCTTCTTAAGGGTATGGGTCAGTCGGTATCTCGCCACCGTGAGGGCGAGAGAGATAGTTGCAAATTTCGAAAGTGAAATTCTTCGACACGGTTTGACCGATTACAAAAAGGCCCCGTCAGCCCATTTTTGCCATCGTCCTGTGCCTGGGCTGACAGAGCTTTTTTGTAATCGGTCAAACCGTATCGAAGAATTTCAACTTCGAAAATTCGAGGTGAGATTAAGTGACTGACCCATCTCCTTAAGGGCTAAAACCACTCTGACAGCCTCAAAAAATGCCTTTTTTCGACAATTTTTTTCAGATGGAAGGAAAGGTCATAGAATAATAATATGCGGGGGAGTTATTAAGCATATATTTAGCTGTACAACAAAAAATAATGATTGAAAAATATTTAAAAATGACGACACCAGAGCCATTCTCGAGAAGGCTTGTTGAATTCGAGGCGCTCTCCGGCACGCAGTGTAACTGGTGCAATTGTTGATCTGGAATAAAAAAAAAAAACACACTTAATCTAGACACTCATAGCTAGTGAAGTACGTAGGGGATTTTGAAAATATTCATTTTTGTATTGTTAGCGAGTGTTTGAATGAAGAGGTTCAATTTTCGACAGAAAAAAGGGGCAATTATTTGTTGATAAAAAATGTTTAAATGAACTCATCGACAATTCCGTACGTATTTCACTTCGAAATGTTATTTTTAAGATATTGTCAAAAATTCAAATGAAAATAATGAAAATTGTTGGAGTTATCCTGCGTGTCATTTTGAAAAATCGTGTTTCGAGAAAAACTTTTTGCCTCATATTCAAGAGGGTTCAAAGTATATTTTAAGCCAATAAAAAAAATCGATTTTTCGAAAATTCTACAGTGGTTTTACCCGTTAAGCAAAAATCTGAACCAAATCTTGTTTTCTTCCTAATTTAACGATCTTAAGGCTGTAGAGAGCGAAGAAAAGAAGAAAGTCTGAAAAAGATACGCAATCAAACACGTGGATTGAAAAGGGATACGCGAGATTTCCTTCTGTATAACTGCACTCGAATGTATATGTATATAAGCGTCGCGCAGACGGCGTCACGAGACGCTCGCGCGCGTATAATCTACGATCGCTCCCGCGAATCTTCGGGAACCAAAGACCAAAAAGCTTAACGTACCACCCAAAACGTACAAACCGAATATATTCCTCTTCCGAGAAACTCTTTTCGCTCCTCTCGAGCTAATTATTTCTCGACAGTCTTGCCCAATTAAATTCTTCCCTTCTAACTTTTCGTCTCTATATATTGACGACTCTCTTGTTCTCTCTTTCTTCCTCTCCTTCTCTTTTTCTCATCATTTATCCAGTTTTGCGCTACTATTTCAAATTTTATTTCATTTTATCATTCGTCTAAATTTATTCTCATTAAACAAATCGGCGTTCTCAGCGCCACAGCTAAACAAATCTACTGCAATTTATAGACAAACTTCTTCGCTCAGTGTTTGTCAAAATAAAAATTACGCCACATGAAAAAAAAAAGGAAAAAACGAAAAAATCGCGGTCGTAGGACAAAAATTGATTCCTTTTTAAAACACTCCCTTTCGTACAGCGATCTCTGCCTATAACTTCGAGAATATTTCCTATAAATGTATATGTCCGTGTCTATATCAAGAATAAATCGAATAAATACTTATTTACCTTAGGGAACATGCCCAAAAGATAAGAGAGTGTCCTCGTAATTACCATGGTAACGCGACGATAAACTCGCTACTTGTATTTGGATTGCTATTGACTGTCGCGGGGTTTATGCGCAACGGGGCACAGCTCTGGTAGTTTCTTTCTTTTTTTTTTTATTATTTTTTTAAATCCATGTATATCGTGTATGGGTATGCGGTCACCCTCAGTTTCACACGTGGTGACCCCCTTACGTATTGCAAGTGAGCGAGAGAGAGAGAGAGAGAGAGAGAGAGAGAGAAAGAGAGAAAGAGTATTGAGATTAGATTGGCTCGTCGATGTCGTCTGCATCGTTACGTACACTGAAAACTAGGTAAGATCTCGCAGTTTCTTCTTTTACGAATCACGTTTCGAGAATCTCGTAAGTCTGCGTTTTTTGGAACGTTTTTTTTTTTTTCAATATTTTTTATGAATATCTTTCCAAGGCCAGAGAGAAAGAGTACACAAGATTTATTTGACACAAAAGATCGAAACTCTCGTACATGATATAACCCGATTTTATAGTTACGGGGAATTTTGTGACGATACGAAATTGGTGGACAGAAACGAAGGGGAAGCTCTGAATGGTTGAATTGTCGGAATTTATCGAGCAAATCGGCTCAAATATTGTCATCGAGCAAACGAATAAAAAATAAAAAAATAAAAAAAAAATAAAAATAGAAGAAAAAAGAGGAGAGGAATAAAATGCGAGGATATAACTACGCAGGAGAGAAAGGGTGCATGAGATAATAGAATTTTTACCACAGTCACGTGGGGGCTCGATGCCATCGAGACGCGAACCAGAACGCTCACAGAATAAGTTTATTGTTCGTTTAAACCGGTAATCGATTGGAAAATTGGACATATTTATCATAGATAAAGACTTTTTGGGGGTTTTAAAGGATTTAAATAGAAAAATGTTACAATTTTGAACTAAACTTCTCGCAACGTCGTATTAGAAGATGCTCGATTTCGTCAGACTCAAGAAAAATCTTCACTGACCCAAAGAAACTGTACTACAACTGAAAACGTACATTTTCCATCGCTGTATCAATGAACGATCTCTCTGAAGCAACGTTACTGACTTTGCCACAATTTCCATTTTTCTCTTTCGTTCTTCATCAACAACAACAAGAAAAAAACTTCTCGAGGAGAGATCGAATTTTAGACAGCCGACAAATGGACGATATGAACATACGATTGAGAAATCGCTTTCTTCGCAACAGCGTAATACCAGCATCCCTTTTCCTCTCCCATATTTCTCACGTCTCGTTGAGCATAAATTCCTCAGCATACATCGCGTATGTTTGATGGTTGCGCGCAATTAAACGACACGCTCATTCTCTCGAGAGACGATCGCTCTCCTCAGCCGCGTTCCAACGCGTAAAAAAGCTTTTCGTCTAGGCTGCGGTAGATCGTGCCATGTTTCAACTACGTACGTTCACATCTTGATGTACATTTGAAGAAATTTGTGGTAATTTGGACCCCTGCTGATTATTTGGCACTTTCCATTATTTCGGAGACGTGGCAACGATCTTGCAACAAATTTCTGTCACTTTTCTTCCGAAGTTTACATCGCTCTTGACAATTTTTGGTCGTAATTGGATTTCAAACTTATTGTCAGCTGTTTTAGCTAAAAAATCCTCTTTTTTTGTATCATCGTAAATAAAGACAATAATAATGATGTTGTTGATATTAACACGAGTAAAAAATCAATAACCTGATTCAAATTATGTGTATTTTCAGGTATCGAAAGGAAAATTTCTAAATTTTGAACCTGGGTGCAAGTTTGCAGGCAGCTAGTCCCGAATTACCTTTTTTTTAAGGTTTATATACATCTAGAGATGCTAAAAATAAGGCCAATTTCAATCATTTTTTTCATACTGAAAAAATGTATCTATTGAAATATTTTTTTGTATATTTAAAAAAACATATTGTTGTGAATGAAAACGAAAAATTTCATTGAAAAAAATAAATCGGATTAGCTGTAATTGTAGTTTTTGTAAAACAGTCATTTGCAAAATGCTATTAGCGGTAACCGCACGATTCCGACTGTAAGCTTTAACCGAAAAATAAAACAAATTTTTTTTCTTAATGTCGACAAAAAAAACAGTCTTTGACAAAGCCGAATTTTTTTTTCTGTATTTTTCGCAAAATGGCAGAGGTTTGAATCGTAAAGTCAGGATTTTGCCAAAATGTTTAGTTATTTTTTGAATTGTGAAAGAGAAACTATGATGTTTAAAAGAAAAATCGCTCGACAGAGACCAGACAATTGTGTAAAGGTCCTCTGTACCAAATTTCATCCAAATCGGTCGTTTAGTTTTCGAGATAGAATGGTTACCGTTTTCAAAAACATCATTTTGAAAAAAAAAAGCATTTTGGTGTTTAAGCATCTGTCAAACGGAGATGAAATTTTTTTCTCATAGCTACAACGTGTTATCGTTTCCCAAGAAATTTTTAGAAATTACATATAAAGGGTGACACCATTGAAAAATAATGTTTTTGAAAAATCGAGTTTTTTACCTTCCTTGATGTATGTAAGCCCTGAAGCCAAAGTACGAAAATTTATTGTTTTATTTGATTTCTTGCCTAAAACATTGAAGCATAAAAAATTCTAATCCAATTCTGCACTGAGAAAAGAAATTTGTTGTTTCAATAAAATTTTTGTCGAATAAACAAATTGTGGATAACAAAATAAAATTTGTTAACTCAACAAAAATTTTGTTGATTCAACAAATTTCTTTTCTCAGTGTGTTTTGTTTCGAAATCATTCGTCCACTAGTTTAAATAAAATGGATTAAAAAAAAAGAGAAAATCGGGGTCCATATTAGCACCACTTCCTCTGAATATTAATATGCAGAGATTGTAGGGCGCGCTATCACGCGCGAGAGCCTACCAAGCGGGAGCAAAAGCGCACTATATCTTCACCCTTTAATCTCGAGACGCGGATAAGTGGCATAAAAGCTGTGACATTCCCACGTTTCTTTCGTGAACGGTTTTGGAGCGTGTGATAAGTGTGTTTATTCCGGTGATCCTAGAATGGTCCATTTCGAGGGTTCTTTTCCTCTTTTGATTATATACGCCCACGATTGTATAAGGAAAGGAACATAAAATAATGGACAAAAGCCACGTACGAAATTTCGTTATATTTCTTTCTCACTTTTTTCTTTTTTTTTTTTTATTTTTTATTTCTACGAAGAAAAAAAGGGGTAACATATATAAATACATACATTTGGGCTCATATTTGTATATGTGTTTGTATACGCTTACATATAAATATATAAACCCATTTTGTGCGACCTCCAAACGTATATATTTTGTATCTCGTTTGTATTTGATCGAAACACACCTTGTACTCAATCGTCGTCTCGCCAGCTAAATAAATATATATCTATAAGTACACAATAGCTCGAGGGCTTCGCGAAAACAATTTTTCGGTCTTTAAATATAGCCATACTTTTTCGCACGGCAAAAAAAAACATTGTGTTCGTTAAATCTTGAGTTGAACACCGTTTTTCTATACGGAGAATAAATCCACCATTCAAATTTGATATTTAACGTTACGGTTTTACTGTCAAAAATGTAAAAAATTATTCATCAAAATTCATGTTTGGAGATCATTTTTTCAACCAGATTTTTTTGCTATGCGATTTTTTTTACTAATTTTTTAAAGTATTGTTATAATAAAATCAGCGAATTCAACTACGTAACGCGTAACAATATATAAATTAGCAGCTGTCTCTATCTTTTTCTCTCTCTCTCTCTCTCTCTCTTTTTCTCTTTGATTATTATTGCTAGCTCCGAAATTTTTATAATCGGTTCAAAGTTTACCAAAGCAAAAAAAATCAACATGAAATAAAAAGCCTCACACGATTCGGAACTAAATGTCAATTGGTTCGTTTGTAGCGTCAACTCTTTCGATTTTCCTGTTTTCTACGATCCGTCCGGGTACGACGATCGAATTTCACCGCGGGTGTGTTTATTTGAACATCGAACTGGTAACTTCGAGGCACGTATAATAAACCCCCCGTTGCTCTCTGTACTACTAAACTCCAGTTCTCTTCAACAGTGAACGCGAAGCTTATAGTTAAGGTTTATATTATTAGAACATTGCTGAGATTAGAGAGAGAGAGAGAAAGAGAAAACGAGAGAAATATATGTCGAGCGTGCCAGTTTGTTTGGCCTGAAATTGCGCTGCTTTGGAATGGGACTTGGATCGAAGGAAGGGACACGAGGCTGTCATGGAATGATGTCATGGAGTCTCATGGACTTTTTTTTCGCCACTGAACGTCTCAAAAGATCGCGAGCCCGACGGATAAAATAGTTGGTAAGCGTCTGGAGCGTTTTTTTTTTCAACGATAGGTACGAATTAAATACCTCGAGCGAGGAATAAAAATTGTAGAATTTTCGGAACCAAGAAAATCTGAAAAAAATTGTGGGAAATATAAAAAATCAGGACATTGGCGAATAAAAAAGATTTTTGTAGAGATAAATACTTCTGCAATTTTTTTCCTACGCTCTATCGTCGACGGTGAATCTCTATCGAGAAGTTCGTGGTTGAAAGAATCGTATAAGTAACATTTTTATTTGGCTATCTCGTCATCTTAAAAACTTATTGTAAAATTATTATTTATCTTCTTATTTAATATGTATAAGATTCTCTCGTGTTTTTTCTTTGTTTTCTTTATCTCACATGTAAGTCGACCAAGTGTCAATACCAGTTAAATATCGATGATACGGTGCGTATGACGAGGAAACGTGCGAATGGCCATTGATCTGAGATCCTCCGTGAGATTGATGCTGCGTCGATATATACTGAACCGGAGGAAGGGGCTGCAAATCGTGATATCTTGCAGTTTCTTGCGGTCTTTCTTCCCACGATTCTAGCATCGTCGTCGTTCCTGTTTCCGCACAGTGACGCTTGTTTGGTCTTTCAATTTCTTCTTCGAATCTGCACAACGAATGCAACTTGGACGTTTCAGGGCCCATTTTTGGGGGGGGGGGGGGGGGTATTTTTAGGAAAGGGATGACAATCTGAATCTAGTGATTGACTAAAATTATCGAAACATTTGCGGGACTAAAATTGGTCCGACAAAAATGAGAAGAAACTGAAATTAGAATTATTCCGAGAGGTTTCGATCTACGGGACGATAATCGGGCTCGAAAAAAGAAATCAAAAGAGAAATTGAAGAAAGGAGTAAAATCGCGGTTGAAGAGATGAACATTGGTCGATTAATCAGAAGAAAAATGATAAGAAACTCCTTACCGTGATGCTGCGATCCATTGATGTCCAACCGTTGCACTTCCCGTCCCAACATGATACTGATGATGATGCACAGGATGCATAACCTGCGCGGGTAGATACTGATCCAATTCGCTGCTCTCGATCTCAAGATTGAGGCCGATTGAGCTAAGATTGCCTAACGTACTTAGAGGTAAGCCCTCCTCACCCGGAAGTCCCTCTCCTACCTCGATATACCGAAGATCTACACCTGAGCCTCCGTGCTGATGATTATGAGCACAATCTACCGAGCCATCATCCGTCGACAGTTCCTGTTGATGATAATTCTGCTGGTGATGATGCTGCGCCTGATGGAAACATTCGAACGCAATCTTTTTTAACATTTATCTTTACAATAATAAAAAATTTGAAATAAATTTCATTTTTTACCAACGTTCTCAGTTTATTTGTTAATCGATTGATGTTTCAAATATTCACCTGGTGCTGCTGACCAACGAAATGTTGACCTCTCGGCGTCGTGGGTGGCGTAGGAGGCGACAATCCTTGATTGCCCGTTGGAGTACTGGGCGGTGAAGAACTAACTCTGCTGCTGTGTGGCGAATTAGGTAAAAGATTGCCACGTGGACTGTTGGTATCTTCCTGTTTCAAAGATCCGGAAACGCTAAATGAGATATTGCTCTGATTTCGCGATGGTGAACTTTCACGAGCTCCGCCAGGGCCATTTTGCTTTCTTCTTCGCGGTTGATACTTGTAATCGGGATGCTCACGTTTGTGAATTATACGAAGCCTATCAGCCTCTTCGATGAATGGCTTTTTGTCATTTTCTGAAAGGTGTCTGCAACAGACAAAATTCATGTTTATCTTGTATTTATAAGATTACGAGAAAATTAGATGGTGAAGCAATACCTCAAAATGCCTGATTCGAGATTTTAAAGAGTCGCAGAAGAGCGTTTATGAGATTTAAGTGCGTGAACGACAAGCTAGAACTCTGCTTCCAATGACGTAGTAGCAATCAGAGACTTCTGGTTAATATTATTTCTTGATTTTTTTTTTTCAACAGCGAGAGAACCGTTTCGAAAACTCAAGGACTTCAACACGAGAAATCGGAGCTGCATGGGTCAATATCAACGTCGAGATATTAAACAACCGATCGAGAAAAATAAAATATCTCACTGACATACTCGCAGACTCATCAAGTCGCGCGTAATTATTTATTTTCAACCCGAAATTTTATTCCTTATTCTTAATTAATCGAATTAACTTTGTACGAGAGTCCATTTAGACCTGATCTTATTTAGTCGAACCTTAAGATCTTAATTCAACTTTGAATTCTTAATTAAGCCGTAAGCTCTTAACTAAAACCAAATTCTTATTTAAGCCTGATTGAAACAGACGAAGATATGAACGAAAAGGAAGGGAGAAAAGTTTCCCATATGGTCAACGGACTTCGGGTCCAGTTTCTTTTTTTCTATCCTGACGAACTCTTTCTCTTTCTCTTCCTCGTCAACTTAAAACGCGGCAAACTAAATATTCTTCAACTTTTCTTACCGAATATCCCTCGGCAAAAGATCCATGGACTATTTATAGATCTCGTCCGGGGAGCCTCTTTTTAAAAACTCCCCTTTAAACGTTTTTTTGATTATAAAATATCTTGACAGCTTTTGTCGACGACGAAAACTTGATTTCTTCTTTAACGAGGATTTTTTGCTTAACTCGAATCCTCCTCGGCGATGATTTACCTGTTCGTCGCAGTTCTACTTCCTCCCCCATCGATACCAACTATCGAAAGAGGCGCAAAGACTCACAGGTTCGGAAAAATTCACCTGACGTGGACAAGGAGCTTATTGTGACGATAGTTTCTTCTTTTGATAGATATCTTGCTTTTTTTGAATCTCTATCTCGGACAGGAACCAGCCACGGCAGCTGCGAGCACGCGTCAAAGACCAAGTCTCGCGCGGTATCACCTTTTTCATGGTAAACATCGTGCAATATCAACCCCAAAGCGATAAGACGCGATGCCGCTTTCTGGAATAAGGTGAGAGAGCACCTGGTCCTTTATATCTCGTATTTTGCCTCATTCACGCTTCCGGGAGACGAAAAATTATGACGAATAATCTTCCGAAAAGATGCCTCAAATATCTCCTTCGATTTATCCTCGCGAGAGTCATTTGTCAACTCTTTAAACTGTTTTAGAGCATACGAAGTCAAATTTGGTTTTACAAGTTAACGATTTTTGTCGCTTTGATAAAAATAAAAATAAAGTATTGACAAAAATAATTAATTAATTAAATAATTAATTAAGTTAATTTTTACACGATTCTGTGATTTTACCGATTTCAATTCACTCGTTAATGTTTATGATCGAAATAAACCGATTAATATCGATCTATAGAATGTCCGGAAGGATCGCCGTTTAGAAAGAAAAATAAAGGAAGGGGTGACACGCGCATACAGCGCGAGGTCAAAACCTTAAACATCGATATGAGAAAACGCTGATGCTCTTGGGAAGGAGATCGGGAACTCGATTGAATGATTCACAGCGGGATACAAAGTCGGCGAGTTTTATTATGCCCGATGGGGCTTCTCGTTAGACGACGCACGCGGGTTTTATAACCAATCGAACGAACGAAATCTCGACGAGAGTTCCGAGATTGCGCACTCGAACTTGCATTCCAGAACTCTCTCTCTCCTCCCTCTCTCTCTCGCTCTTTCTGTCTTATATTTTTTATCATCACCGCGCGGTCATCGATTGGACGATAACGCGCCCTCTTTCCACAATGTAAAGAGCTCATTCCCCTAATGACTCTCAATATTTCGACGATCGATGTCATTTTTGACCCAAAACAATGTACGCATACATGGAAAAAATCGTACATTCGATTTTACGATGAAATTTACGGTGAAAATTATCGTGATACACTAAAACGTTAAAACAAAGTAAAAATTATATTCCTCACTAATAATGAATTATTACAAAATTTACCACATGTAATAATCCAAATACAATACAGATTTTTTCACAGCAATAGCTCTACGGGATTTGTCATCGTGCAACACAAAAAAAATTACGGGACACTACGTAAAATTTTCAAAAACACTCGAAATTTCGAGAGTTTTTCATTAAAAATGATTGAAAAAATTTGTTCTTATATTTTTTTCAATCATTTTTTCGTCCCCAACATTTCGTGGTAATTTGTTTTTAAGTAATTCCCTCGGTGTACCGATTCAGAGGGATTTTTGCGGCAATCAAAAGCCGCAGGAGCTTTTCTATTTATTCTTATCAGAACCTCGGCGATTTTGATTTGTTTGATGATAAATATCAGATTCGGCTACTTGCAATTAAGGAAATATTCGTATACGAGCTTGGAAGGATGAAACTTTTAATGTATATAAGCACAAATTCGAATACATGATCATTTATGTGTTTATAAAACGATGTGGAAATGTACGCAAGCCGTTTACATCCCATATTGACTGGCACTGCAGTGAGAATGAAGCTTATCTGATCGTCTCTCGCGACTCTCCTCTTTCTCCCTCTCTGCGGGGCCTGATCGAAGACACGTGCTCCATATTTTTAATAGTGGATCTATCGAAACACGCCGGCGTTTCTTTTCTGTTCTTATATATATATAGCAGCATGATTCAAAAGATAGAGAGCAGGCGCGCGCGAGTTTGTCCGCATGTTTTTCTCTCGGAGCAAAAAAAAAAATACTACACACACAGAAATATCTACAGATATAAAGGTCTTCTGACGTCTTAATTCTCGAGTGCTCTTAGCGAATATTCCGCGGACCACGAGATTTATCACAAGCGAGAAACGTCGTATTTGTGTTTTCCCACGCCCCATCGCCTTCCCTCAGTGCAAAATTATTCACTCTGCCATGTTGCTATAGTCGTATTTGCATGTTTGTTCCCTCAAAGTGAATAAAACAATTATCAGGACTTAGTTTTATGATATTAATGAAATAGAGGCTCTGGGAGAAAATTTCTACATAAAGAAATAGGTTAGGAAAAATAACAAATGAGTAAGAACTCAGGGGAGAAAAAAAAAATACTCACCGCCACAGTTTTCCTAGGGTTTTCGAAAGCTCCGCATTGTGAAGCTGAGGATATTGATCAGCGAGTTTTCTTCTGGCAGCTTGGGCCCAAACCATGAATGCGTTCATCGGTCTTTTAACGTGCGCGGCTCTTTTGTCACCGGAGTTTCTGCGAATCACGAATTAAATGATTGTTTATTGATTATATAAAATAATAGAAATTCAATTGAATTCTTAACTCGTGTACGCTCGCTGTCACAATTTAAAGTAACAATAAAAAGAGAAGAAAAAAATTTCAAATTTGCAGCGAGGCCTCGGAGCAAAACTAAACAATGCTCGAAGTGGCAAAAGGTAAAGAGCTCTCGTGTCATTCAATCTTGCCACGTTGGAGTCGTAATACTATACTCGTACATTTGTAAAATATACACCCAAATATTCGCTAAGAAAGAAAAGGGCCCAACTGACAAATATCGAATGAACACAATCGATACAACTTACGTCTGTCTAATTCTTAGCTTTCAATATATTGTAGGAAAAGATTCATACGTCTCGCCAACGAATCACAAAACTCACGATCAGAGTGACTCGACAAACGTAATTTATGCCAGACAAGCATCATCGGATCATCGCAGAGAAGTTTTCAGTCCGTACAACCCCTCTCGAGTATGTCCCTCGCATGGACAGCCAAAGAAAGAGAGAGAAAGAAAGAGAGACCCTTACTTAAAATAACACACGCCAGATCTCTGATGAGGTAGCTTTCCTTCCGAGAAGATGACTCGATTGAACTTTCTCTCTTTCTCTCAAATTTCTCGCATTATATATATATATATATATATATATATATATACACACGTCTTCGTATATACATTACATTTGTGTCTACTTTTACCCCATCACGTTATACCTGCCTATTCCGTCGCTCCTGCCTCTCTAGAATCCTTCTCCCTCCGAGCTCTTTCTTTCGAGCTTTATCCTTTCTTTTGAAAACACAGACTTTGGGGAACATTCAAGCATGGGTATCGAAATGTCAGGCAGTGGATCTAATGTGAAGGATAAGTGAAGAAAAAACTACGTATATTCTGAAGGAAAAAGAGAGAAAGAGAGAGAGAGAGAGAATGTTGAGGGTGGGTGTTAAGTGAGTGAGCAAGCGCTTCGAGCCACGCGTAATTAGCGTCGAGTCACTAACGAGGTCCTCCCGTAGGTGACCGATGTCTATCGCTTTAGCTAACCATATATCGCAGCATTCGTTACCCACTCTCTTTGTCACTATTTTGCAAAAGATCAAACTACGCTGTAATTTTTGTATCTCATGAGAATTCGAGATTTTGGAATCGTTCAGGAGTGATATTGCAGTAAAGTAAAATGGATGAAGCTAGAAAATGGAATTCGGATCGTTAAAGTACTTCAAAAGCGAGCCTGGGCCTGGGAAACTCATACGAAAACATGATTCAAAGTTTAATTATCCCACAAGGGAATTCTTCAAGTTTGTACAACTATTTTAGGGTGGGAAACTACGGAGAGGGTTCTGGTTCCGATAACGTTGATCGGTCAATCGAAAATAAGGAGCGATTTGGAAGAATTTACAAACAACAGAGACGAGACTCGATACGCGATCGATTTAGACGTCGGATTCAAAGGTTAATTATCTCACAAGGGAATTTTTCAAGTTTGTACAGCGATTTTAGGGTGGGAAACTACGGAGAGGGTTCTGGTCCCGATAATGTTGATCGGTCAATCGAAAATAAAGAGCGATTTGGAACAATTTACAAACAACAGAGACGAGACTCGATACGCGAGCGATTTAGACGTCGACCGGATGGGACCTTTCAATCACATACATCATTCGTATCTGGTGAACGTATGTACATACATGTAGTATTTTTATTCGCGGTAATATTCTCGGGGGAGAAGAAAAACTCTAGCGCGATAACTCGTTTTATCAGGAAAGGGGAAGGGGCGGTATATGCTTGTGTTTTTTTTCTCTTTCTCGCTTTCAATCATGCGTGCCGCTGGTTGAGGGTGTGACAAGTGACGATGTTCCCACGGGTTTAAGAGGCATGCGTTACATATGTACTATAACCAACCGGCGGCTAAACGTTCTCGACGAAAACGTCGTTTTGAAACCTCGGGGCTAAAGACGATGGGGTATTAATTATCTAATTGGCGCTAATTGACAACCGAAGGACATTTTTCCATTCGCGTTTCCCAGGCTGAGGAAACGAGTGCGTCATAATTGAGTTAGCGCGAGATTTTTTCTTCTTTCAACCAACCTGTGCATAATAACTTGTATGTCATAGATATTCCGCACACTGCCGCGTCTTTTTTCTCGTTTTTCTTATTTCTCGACAAGTTTTTCGCATTTAAATGATTTTTTTCATAATGCATCTTATTTTTGAGTTCTTTTAAAACGTCCTCGCGATAATATCGCCAGGATTTTTTATTCTACGTAAGAAAAGATCGTTTGGGGAATCCGACCGTCGGTTATTCGATTTCTTTCTGATCCAGAATAAAAATACGTGGACAGCTGTTTTAAGGGGTTTCGTGGAAAACCAATATTAACTTACTTCGTAGCAACGGGAACGAGAGTCCAATCATATCCCTGAAGAACTTTTGCGACGGCTGCACTGATCCCTTCCCCACCGTTTCCTCCCATCACCGTTGATCCAGAATTCCCTACGTTATTTTTATTGTTATTGTTGATAACGGTTGTATTGTTATTGTTTATATTATTGTCATTGATGGCTACACTCGTAGGAACGATTCCCGACGGAATTATTCCGGAAGAGTCTGCCAATGGAATGTCGCTCATCATCGTTTCGCACTGCGTAATAAAAACGATTTTACGCAATCGTTCGAATACCCACACTTCCCAATCATTCGAACATTATTTTATAAATTAAACTTTATTAACTGTCACGAATGAAATCTTGAAACTCGATTCAAAATTAGCTGCAGGCTGTTTTTTTTTATTTTGCGTCTTTATATCAATCAACGACACTTCCACGTAAGTCACTGATGATCGTTTTCCTTGATCCCTCAATAATTATCCACGTTTGGTCAAACACAGCAGTCGCATTCTTCCAAATTATCCGATCAAATTATCATATCGAACACTTTTCACTAAATTCCCTCGCGAGACACATTCGCCGGACGTTTTTTTTTTATGAGCAACACACGTACGGACAAAGAGGCGCAAAGACAAACTTGGTGATCACGGAAATTATAAATTCGAATCGCAGATTATTTAGAAAATTAGAAACTTTAGGGAATAATTAGATTCAAGTCGAGAGTCAATATAAAAATTAAATAAAAAAATAGAGAATAATTAACAATCGAGTTCTGACTTAAGAAAAGAAGTAAAAAATCATTCGAATCGAATCGTAAATCAATCGCAGATTTATAAAATTATTAAAATCAGAGACGCGAATGAATAGAAAAATGATTAATTGAAGGAAACGATAAAGAATGAAGTAACGAAACGTCAGGATGAGCAACAGGTCGTCGTGTTAAACTCGAGAGATTCAAACCGCGTGATGAAACGTCAAAATTGTTTTGAACCGGTCGAGAGGGATATATTCGTTGGAGTTGGTGCGGGAGCGCGATCGGCGCAGAAGTGAGGTGGTTGCATCGCCCCGGGGCACTTGACACGGAACATCCGCGAGAACAGCGCCGCTCTCGTTGCCGCGTATATAGTTCCAAGGGGCGGAGCGTAATATATATAAGTCTCTCGCACTTCGCCATTCCCGCACCGCAACCACTTGTTGCTCCCTCGCTACTTCCACGTTCCGAAATCTCAATAGAAAAAACGTGTTTTTTTTTTTCGATTTCTTTTATACGTATCGCGATCGAGATTCATTCAAAAATCTCCGCGTCATCCAAAAACGTTAATTACCCCATTCAGGGCAAATAACGATTTTTATTACGAAATTTTAATGGCGATTTAGAAAAATACGTTCAAACGGTTCCCTGAAAATAAAACCGATCTGGAATCGAAAACTCTTAACAGCAGGCAAGATTGAGAACGATGAATAATCGAGTAGGAACGATTTTTCAAATGAATTTTTATTGCGAATCGACCTTTAGAACGCAGAAAAATGGCTGAAAATTTATTTTCTATAAACAAACCGAATTTCAAACGTTCCGAAAGCTTTGCAACAATAGCAAATCCAAAATTAATGTTGAAATCTATAAATAATACAAATGAAAAGATTTAATAATTAATTCATTAATTAACTCGCTCTTGGATACTAAACGGAGAAACGAAACTCTCGTCCGGAGAGTTTAAATGGACCAAAGTCTAAATTCTTGGGTTCTATATTGGTAAAAGTAGGCGCACGTGGACACTGAGTTGGCGCGTGTGGTTATAGAAACTCTCATGAAAAGATGTATCTATAACAGAGCACGGTTGATGTTTCCATGGATACGATGTTCTCTGGTAAGATGACCAATAAAAATTCTCTTCGCTCCTCCCACCTTTGGTGAGTCGGTCTCTCTCGGCCTTGCATTTCTCTGTTCCACGAGTCAGCCCATTGGTCGGCATGCGGCCAATAATCATGACGTCAGGCGTGTGTACCTATAGAAAGAGATACGAACTAGCTACCGTCATCGTCGACGTACTATTTCGGATGTATCACACTGAGAATAAAATTTTGTTGACCGAAACAAATATCCTTTCTCTCAACTAAAATATTTAGTTCGATACCAGCAGCAACAAAATATTTTTCAGATAAGATAAAATAATTTGTGAATGCTGAAACAAATTATTGGTCGAACCAACAAAACTTTGATGCAGCCAAACAAATTAATGTTAATCCTGGAACCCCACAATTAATTTTTTCCAATGTAATCCCCACACTGGGGTAAATAATTACCCCAATCTTCTCTTTAGCATAAAATGTTCCTCGAATGCGATAATAAGGTTTAATTATATAGCGTTCTCTTCGTTTTTTGATTACGAAGAGAATGGTGCATGATAAAGTCCCATTCGGTAAATATTTAATGGTGAAAATTCTATAAAACCGAAGGAATGGTTTAAAAAAATTAGTTCGGGAAGAAAATTTGACATTTTTGTGGGGTAACTAATTACCCCGTTATGGGGTTCTAGGGTTAATGCAACAAAAAATATCCAAATAAACTAATTCATTTATTAGTCCTAACGATTACCGTTTAGTCAGCATGGTAATTGAGATTCAAACAAATATTTTATTAAAGCAACTAAAAAGTATGCGTAAGCATATAAATGCTACACCAATTGTTCGAACAAAATCATTTGGCTCCGGAGATTTAGTTGATTCATCTACAAGAAATTTTCATGATTTAGGGCAGGTTGTTCCAACCTCTAAGTAAGCCTATCTGGCAGTTAAAGGTCTGCGAGTGAATGCTTTTAGCCGCCAGATAAGCTACCTAGAAGCTGGAACAACCGGCCTTTAGTCGAATAAACTAAATCATTTGCCATTCAACAAAAAAATTGTTGGATCCATCAATTTTTCGTCCAACAAAATGGAATTAGTTCGATGAAGAAATTTCTTTTTCTCAGTGCATCGACTGCAGTTTCCGAAATTCTCCGTCGATACGAATCAACATCGAGTCGTCCTTTTTCTTTAATTTTCTTTTCCCTTGCTAAAATAATCATAAATGAAGCAAAATTGATGCAAAAATCATATAAGTATCGAATCTAAACGTAGATTAAAATCTAATATGAATTTTATTGCGGAATTAAAGTTTTTTATTAACAAGATTAGCGGCTTTTTCTTGTTCCCATTAGGAATCAAGAATATGCTCGAGCAGTATTTTTTTATAAGCATATTCTTGAAGCACACTCATAAAAAGAGTCTTAGAACCCCCCCCCCCCCCTCCCCCCACTCGCGTTTTCATGGTAAATTCATACGCGTGGTTCGTTCCACGAATGCCTGATACCGCAGTGTTATCTAATCCTAATCCTAATTATGATTAATTACTCCGAGACCCGGGATGACCCGAAAAACTTAAAACTCCCATCGATAGTAAATATAGTATGAATGTTACAGTCAATTTATAAAAATAATATATCTTAACGATGCAGATTAAGAGAACGATGATGCGGTCATACGAGAACGAAACGACGAAAATGAAATGGCATTACGCGGAAGACGCGTAAAACGCAGACGATAATCGGAGAAAGATAGGCGCGCTGGATGATGCATTTTATAACTCGTGTAACGGATAGCTAATGTATCTAATGATTTTAATGCTTTTTTAATGCTCGAGACTATCAAAATATGATACACCATTCGTACTACCGAATTATTATTCCGTCAACCCTTTACTTTTGGACTGTTTTAGCTTATTTCAAGACTTTTAGATCTTAACCTTTCATTTGGAAGGTTTTTACCTTTTCTAAAGGTTTTAAACCCTTCGCCATTTATTTGCCAAGTTTTTAGCGATTTTTCTAAGTCTTTAAATGTTTGTCTTCAATTTTCGAATGATTTTAACTTCATTCAACCGTTTTTGGCTTTTTCCCGCAGTCTTCAACCTTTTTTAGCCTTCTAGACCTTTAACTTGAATTTTAGGACCTTTTGTCACCCTTTTTCGAGGTTTTTGTACCTTCGATTTTATGTGTAGACCTGTTTTAACCTTTTTGTATGCCATTCCAAACGTTCTTTTACCTTTCAGAACTTTTTTAGCTTTTTTGAACCTTTTGTTTGACTCTAAAACCTTTTGAATACTTTTTCAAAGGATTTTAGACTTCGATCTAAAGTTTTAGACTTATTTTAGCCATTCTTGAAAGCTTTAGGCCCACTTCGGAATCGCTACACGAACAAGCGGATCCTACTCGCCACGGAAGAAAAACTGAAACGATCCTCGGAGCATACGTACGCGTGTCTCACAACCTCTGTGGTCATCAATGACTCTGCAGAATGTTCCAAGACTCGTGCTTACTCCGTTGGGGGTCCGAGTCACGGGGACCACCGCGAACCCGGGTTACATGTGTCGGCACACTCACGCTCGCCCCCGCTGACTGTACTCCGCAAGATCGCGAGCGAGGTTTCTCTTTTAAGTACCGCGTGACCCCCGGCCACAAAATTTCGTAGTATCCGCCGCAATTGAAATCATCGCCAATCAGTGTACTTTCATCCTTTCACCCTTTTCAACCCTTTGCAGAAAAAGGGCAAATGATCGAAGAAGAAAGCGTATAAAATCGATGGGGCGCCGCGTTTTTCGGACGTAAATTCAATTTTGATGCAATTAAAAGAAATATATTCGAATTTTTGTATAAATCGATCGCGATTCTGGTGGTGAGTTAACAAATTCTCCCATTCCCTGTTCAGTTAAAATAAACCAGCCGTCGGAATAGAAATGAAAAATCGTGAAAATATGAATAAAAAGTAGATGAAAAATAAAATTGGAGATGGAATCGCGTAAATTCATTTTGGGAATTTGCGGTATACGGCAACGGTGCAAGAAAACGTTTCGCACATATTGACGCCACGTGGGAGCGAGACTCGATGTTTATCAGTCGAGAAACTGAATTCTCCCCTGGGAAAATCAATATTATTGTTCACCGTGAAAGTTATTTCGAGCTATATTTGAAAACATGGTGAATCCTCGTTGGGCGTTGATCGAAAACAGCGAGATCGGATTGTAGATCTTGACGAGCGTATCCGCCTCGATTCATGTCTTTGTTTTTTTTCATTATTTTTTTTTTTTATTGAACTCGACCATCGATCTAATTATTGAACGAGGTCGTTTTCAACTGTTGGTTGTTGGTTCTATTTCTCCCCCAAAGAACGCCAAAATAAATACACACGAAACAACGGGGACGAAAGTCACGAGAAGATGAGGAACGAACTCATATCGTTAAAATGTACGTAGAAAAAAAGAAATAAAAAAGAGCAAGAGGGAGCACCAATGCCGGGAGACTTTTGCTCTCTGCTCTCGTACTCTCTGGCCTAAGAAGCGGGGAAGAGGGCCCTCGTCTTTGATCTGTTCTACAAAAGCCGCCACACGGCATTGACCGTGGTTTGATGCGCTCACAACCCTATGTGCTTCACTGTACTTCGCTAAGTTCGCTCATTCATTAAATTTGTTGTATATAATTAGGCGGTACGTGAATCGCGAGAGCGAGACGTCGCGGCGTCGCGTACGCGTGTGCTCCTTCAATAACCTCTTTCGTTCTTTGCCAACGAATCGTAAAGATTCGTGGAGATTCCTGAAATTGCATCGTGATAAATTATTTCTACTTTTCCACCCTCGAAAAGTCTTTTTATCCCCATTGAAATATCGTACGCGTCTTGATATATCTATAATAACATTTTTCCGACGAGTTTGCAACTCAAAACAGGACAGAAATATGTAGAGTTGTAATTCAAATTTATTTTCTAAATTAATTCAATATTCAAATAAATGAAGTGCAGCATCAATTTTCATTGGAATAAAATTAACAATAATTTTCAGGCATTTTTAAATTTCTATATTTGAATTTTTATTTTTAGCTTTTAACCAAACGATTTTGTATTTCAGCTCGACTCGGAACTCTAAAGACTGAAATTTTTGGTTGGAAAAAAAAGTTGCACTTAAGCGATCGCAATCGTTTATTTTTATTTATTTCTTTATTTATTATTTTTTTTTTAAGTACAGAATATAATAATGAAACGAAGCTATAAAACGGTAGGTTCATTCGCAAATTCTCTCGGAATCTGAATATCGCGTGTATAAATACAGGATCCGTGGGGCACGATGTTAATGGCGGTGAAATTGAACAAGGTGGCACTGTCTCGAGTGAAATACTGCAATACGTTACTGAGACACGCGTCGCGAGTAAGTTGCTGGGTTTTCTGCATCGATGCAAGAAGAGTCGTTGCGGGTCTATACCGATGGAAAATTGTCGAGTTTATGCGTGAACTCGCTTACGTCGAGGTACTAAAATTAATTGGTAGGTGTGGGCGCGACGAAAAATAGTACGAATTTATTTTAATACTCTCCTGTACCACACTGAGAAAAGAAATTTGTTGTTTCAACAAATTTTTTGTTGAACCAACAAATTGTGGCGAACAAAATGAAATTTGTTAATTCACCAGAAAATTTTGTTGATTCAACAATATTTTCATCGTAATGAGCAATATTTATTTGAGCCTGCAAATTAAGTGGTTGAATTAACCAAATTTTTGTTGAGTTAACGAATTTCGTTTTGTTCGCTGCAATCTGTTGATTCAACAAAAATTTTGTTGAATCAACAAACTTCTTTTCTCAGTGCATAGCAACAAAAGCAAATATATAAAAATACTGGAAACTAAAAGAAAACATAAATTTTCGATAAATTAAGAATTGAATAAAAAATTCAATAAAATGAAATAAGAATCAAATAGAATTCGATA
This sequence comes from Rhimphoctona megacephalus, assembly GCA_963989365.1. Classification (NCBI taxonomy): domain Eukaryota; kingdom Metazoa; phylum Arthropoda; class Insecta; order Hymenoptera; family Ichneumonidae; genus Rhimphoctona; species Rhimphoctona megacephalus. Next base: position 11,871,319 of record OZ022421.1, on the reverse strand, counting down.
CAATTGAATAAGATTTTTTTTTTTAAATGAGAAAAAGAGAAGACAGAGAAAAAACATGGGAGAAACGAAGAGATCTCTCGAATATAATGGACCGAAAGGTAGAGGAGAGAAATAGAGACGAGGTTTCCGAGAGAATGGAGATGAATCCCCACCCGCGCTATAAGCTATAGAGAGGTTAGCGAGAGGTGGTGGTCCACGCCGGGACCGCCTCTTCGAGATCCTCTTCCATCTATCTTTGTCATCGCGTGCTCGGCGTGTCGCGTTCAACGAAACCTGTACGTTTTATTTATATATAGATATATACCAAATGTACGACAAGTTACGGAATCCTTCTTGGTCCCCCTTTAACTTATATTCTCTTCTTGCTTCATCTCACTCTCTCCCTGACTATTTCGACTCGGGGATGTCCCTTTCAGTACTCGTTCAGCGTCCATCCCCGCTTGCATTTACAAGCTCTCCCGGTTAGTTTCTTATCTCGCTCAGCTAAGTAGCCACAAAAATCGTGCTCTACCGATTCAACTAGTTTCATCGATTTTCTTATTCGTCGTCGATTCGGCTTGAGTCCGTTTCTACGCGATGTATCCGAAAGTTGGGACGCGATACTTCTTGCGATTGATAATTAAATCGATTGAGAGAAACGAGTGACAATTAATCGTCGATTAAATCGGTTAAAAGTAAAAAGTGTTGATCACGAACAAGTCGATCGTTTGAGAGTAAAAAGTGACGTTTGAAGACAAGAACTTCGATCTTAAATTAAAAGTGCAAACGATCTTTATTCTCAACTAAAGTTACGCAACGTTTATGTCCGAAAATCGCCAGGTGTATGATCAAATCTCTGTACCAACGATATGGATTCACATGGGAATGTTAGTTTGCCGATCTTATCGATCGATGAAAAACCTGGACCGTCCAATCGAGAATCCAATCCTCTCGATGATGCTGTTGGGAAGCTGCTTCAAGGTGTTTTATTCATAATTCCCTCAAAGGCTTTTCACTCATTTTTATCAGATTTATCCTCGTGTAAACACCTTCGAAAAAATTAAATAATAATTGAATCATTGGCAAATAACAGTCAATTTACAAAAACTGCAAATAATATCAATGAATTTAATTATTTAATTAAATAAAAAATTAAATAAAAATTAAATAAAATATTAAATAATAATTGAATCATTGGCAAATAACAGTCAATTGACAAAAACTGCAAATAATATCAATGAATTTAATTATTTAATTAAATTCATTGATATTATTTGCAGTTTTTGTAAATTTAATTATTTAATTAAATTCATTGATATTATTTGCAGTTTTTGTAAATTGACTGTTATTTGCCAATGATTCAATTATTATTTAATTTTTTATTTAATGATATTATTTAAGAATCATTAATATCTATTGTGAAGCTTTACTATTCAATATTTACAAAATACTTGTTGAATATCGTTGTTATATCATTCACATTTGAGAAGTCAATTTTCCTTGATTGATATTATGAAAAATTCGAGATGAACTCTTCGATTCCTAATTCGAAAAACCGTAAATTCTCCAAAGTTCTTTACAATATAATATACTCGTCAGCATCATATGCCCGAATATGTATCTCTTGCACATTGGATCGTTTAGCAGGGAAGTTTTAATTGGTGTTGAAAGCTCCGAACCCTCCGACCATCGCTCTTGCTCGTTTCACGGATTTGTACGAGAAGATGAAGTTCCAAGTGGGGAATTTTTCATATACGCACATACATCGACGTGGAGAGGGAGAGCCGAGCTTTCCATTGCCGTATCTGCGTTGCAAATGCTGTCGCAAAGTTCACGAGGAAAAAAAAAGAGAGAGAAGCTGCAAAGATTTGCTCGTGACAGGTGCTGCGAGCCAAGCGAAACCGCGAGTTCTAGAACGCTAATTACGCCCGTACCGAATTAAATCCGACACATCTCGGAGACGTGAGCGCTCTCTCTCTCTCTCTCTCTCTCTCTCTCTCTCTCTCTATCTCTCTTTCTATCTTTTACCCGATGACGATAGTCGCCAGCAACGGGCCAAAAGTAATTTATCGCTGACAGTATCGTAACGTCGATACCGCGCGAGGAAACTTTCCGAAATGCTTACATCTATTTCTGTTATTTTTCAATTCCCGATTTACAAAAAATTGCTATAATTTTTCTTTGTTCATTTTTTCTACAAATTCCTAAAAGTCACCCGAAAAAATTCGACCAATTTTCACAGCTTAAAGTGGCATCAAAATCCCAAAGAATATTGCCGATAAATTTATTGTATTTCAAGTACAAGCATCAACATTTTTAAATGATGAGGTAAGAAGCGGATTAGCGTATGAACAACGTGCTCTCAGCGACAATCGAAACATTGTAAAGAAGTTAATTTACCGAAAGATGAAGCGAGAGAGAGAGAGAGAGAGAGAGAGAGAGAGAGAAGCACAGAAAGGGGGGAAGAGATCGACGACAGGTCGCCATTGACGAACCGTTATTTAGGTACACCGTGAGTACAGGAACAAGCACTTATTGTGCAACCGAGAGGACAGATCTCTCGGTTTTCTTCGGTTGTAGCTGTCGGCTAATAAGCGATACTTTCATCAGACTCCTCGTAGACAGAAACACGCGAGGCATTATGTTCAAACACGTGAAAACATCAATCAATCAATTACTTAATTAATTAAACGATGAATCAATGATACCGAGCTTGAAATATCATTGGAACTTGGCAAAAATACGCCACCACTCGTCATAATCGCGGCAAACCCGAGGATTTCGCCCTGATGGATGAATCTTCGTAGCCATATTTAAAATATCTTTTTTTATTCTTTTTTTTTTTTTGCGCCTCCGTTCCGACACACCCGATCCGAAGAATACCGAGTTATTCCTGGCAAAATTCTCGCGACCACAACTCTTTCGTGCGATTTCCTGTATAAAAGCCCTCGTTGGACGGCTCGGTTTATCGCAGGGATACAAAGAAGGGAGCCGAGCCCTCCGATATGGACCTCCTGCATGCCAAGGCTCAGTAAAAAGGCCAATGTGGCCACGGTACAGAAGAGCCGCCTATGTGAACCGTGTCACCCTGATAATTAGCTCCTGTTACTCTCGACTTCTCATTCAACATTATTTCGATCTTTTAATAATATACAAAATAGGAACAAAAATGACCAACTTCATTTTATCCTAAAATAAATAAAAAAATTCTTTTATTTTTTATTCGTTTTATTTTATTTTACTCATTTTATTTATTTTTTTTTTCGTTTTTGCGGTATACCCTTGCGGGTTTTTACGAGCCCATCCCATCACTTTAACCCGACTTTTCACCACTTCACTAATTTCCAATTTCCTAATTTTCCATGTTTCTGAGAGAATCCTCAAGATTGTTGCCCACAGCCACTCTTTTCTAACGCACTTGCACGCATTTGCTGTATCGCATTTGCACGAGGGCCACGGGAAATTGTGGAAAACCCGGCCGATATAGGCGGCTATTTTTTTATTGAGTTTCAATTGATCAGCACCATCAGAAACTCAGAAAAAACTGCCTCCCGCTCGCAGCGATTGATGCGCGAGCCGGTGCATGGCTAAGCGGTCACCCAATCAAGTATTAACCTCGCCCGAGGCTGCTTAGCTTTGGAGAACGCCGGAGCCACGCACCGACCGCGCACCCATCGCCGACGGTATTATTCTTTAATATATTTTTTTTAATTTTATTTTATCGTTTTGTTTTGTTGTTTAGGGCGATGTTCTAAACTAGAAAATGCAAAACATCAATTTTTCGTTATTTATATACACGCCATTCACCGTAACTGCAGTCGTAAAAATCGTAGCAAAATGGAAAATTTTAAACGCATTTATCACAAAACAACGTTTTTCAAAACAGGCTCTCAGTTTTCTCAGAAATTACTACACTGAGAAAAGAAATTTGTTGATTCAACAAAATTTTTGTTGAATCAACAAATTGTGGCGAACAAAATGAAATTCGTTAACTCAACAAAAATTTGGTTAATTCAACCACTTAATTTGCAGGCTCAAATAAGTATTGCTCATTACGACGAAAATATTGTTGAATCAACAAAATTTTCTGTTCAATTAATAAATTTCATTTTGTTCGCCACAATTTGTGGATTCAACAAAAAATTTGTTGTAACAACAAATTTCTTTTCTCAGTGTAGGCCGATTAACTTACAATTTAACACACATATTGAGCAAATGCGTACTTCTCGTAATGCCCAAAATTATATCGATAGTTTCAATTATTCCTGTTCACCCGTTCGTTTTAGTTGAAAAAAAAAAAAAAACATCCAAAAACGCGAACTCCTATTTTTCAACGGCTCATATTTGAGTAAAAAAAAATCGGACTTTGTTGAATCTGGTTATCAATGCAACTGTATTCACGTAGACTATAAAAACCTTTGGTTTTTTTTTGTTTATTCAAGCCATCAGGACGATCACAATCCCTGAACCCGATTTAGCATTTTTACGACACGACCATTTTACCTTTTGAAAGCTCTATATTTTTCAATGAAATGTCGTATAAAAATTTGTACTGTTAGTTCAAATATAGATAAATGTGTGTGCGAAATCCCAACCCTGTAGGTTGAATAGTTTTTCCAAAAAAAAATCCTAAAAAAACACCATCAATGTTTTTAACAAACGTAAAATTATGAGCTTTCTCGAATTTTACTTATTTCACGCAATTTTTAAAATTTATGTTCGAAATATTTATGTATGAAGATCGAAAAATATATTAGTCCTTTGGGATAAGAGATAGACACCCCCTTAACGGAGTCGGAAACAGGTGGAATGGTCGTTTTATCTTACGAATGTTAACATCACCAGGTTTTTTTCTTGCTCCCTTCGTCGGATTATTTTTACTGATATTTTTTCGCTGGGCCAAGAGCCGAGCTTCCGGTTATATAAATACGAATGTACATAATATATTCTTATCTTAAATGCATCTTCATTTATACGTGTAGTATAGATATATATTTCTCGTTGCCCAATCGGAAGACAAACTTCCTCAAAGCCATTTTTTGTCTTTCTCAACCAACAGGATACGATTGGACTCTTTTACCTGTGACTTCAAGAGCCGGTGGTCGCAGAAGCGCTCACGTTAAACGTCCGATGAACGCATTCATGGTTTGGGCACAAGCCGCGAGGAGAAAACTCGCCGATCAATATCCACAACTTCACAATGCCGAATTATCGAAAACTCTTGGAAAATTGTGGAGGATTCTTAGCGACGGTGAAAAACGACCGTTCGTCGAAGAAGCTGAGAGACTTCGAAACGTTCATAAGAAACAACACCCTCATTACAAGGTTTTTCTTATCGTTTTCTTCAGAATCAACATAAAATGCCCTTAAAATTGAATATTTACGTTTAATTAATAAATTGTTGAGTTTATTAAATTAAATTCATGATAGTACTTCATTTTTTTTATCTTCTCGAAAATAAAAACAAAATACAATTCCATAAAGTTGAAGATTTTAGTTTGATAAATTTATTGAATCAAATGAGAAAATCCTCATTTATTTTTTAGTACCAGCCACGACGAAGAAAACCCAAAACGGAGGATCAACCAACGGCATCAGGTAATCAAGATCGTGGTTCAGTGCAATCAACCAGCAGCTCATTGGACTCGATGGATTCGAATTACGGGAGCAAGCTCTATCAGCAAGAAACGAGTAAATCGTACGAGCGTCATTTATCTTATCACGATGAAATTGGAGTAAAAACATTCGAGTTAGGAAAATTGCGACAAATCGAAACGAACAAGAGGCAACCAATAATGGAAAATTATGAGGCTACGAGAAACTGTGAGAGTCATTTGACCAAATACAATTTGACAGCACCGTTGACACCGTCCTCGAGCCTCGTATCGAAAACTTACATCGAGACAAAATCGAATCATCATCAACATCATCATCATCATCAAATGACCTCGACGCCAAGATACTCACAAATCCATCAACAAACCAACAAACCTTACGAACAATCGACCTCACCGAGATATTCCGAAAGTTTTAAATACCCGGAAGTCGTAAGCACTCCCAGCAAATCTTACGCTTGCGTTCATGCTCAGTATTATCCGGCACCGGAAGTTTATCCCAATCTACATGAGGAAAACAATTATCAGACACAGTCGATGTCGCCTCACTCGTTTTATCCGTATATTTCAACGAGCTCGATGCCCCAGTCTCCCTATTACATGGGACCTCGATAAAAAAAATTAAAAAAACATTTTTCACCTAGTCTACATTTGCCTTGCATCGAAAGTTTCAAAAAATTGGCTCTAAACAAAATTTTTCATATTTTTGAAAAATGAGCATTTTAACGTACAGAAAAATTCAAAAATGAAGCAAAATTCGGTAAAAATGTTCGAAGAAACTGACTGGAAAAAAATTGCCAACTTTTTTTTTTAAAATAAGCCTTTTGATGTACAAAAAAACTCAAAGATCGAAAAAACCTTTGAAACAATATTCGAAAAGATTTACTCGGGAAAAACTGTCCCTGTTTTTGAAAAGTAAGCATTTCGACGTAAAGAAAATCTCGAAAATGAGGCGAAATTTCGAAAAAAATATTATAAATCGATACTATCGAATTATTTTGATTCCCATCCAATTGTTGATGCTTCAGCTCACTTTGTTGCATGGGACCTCGATAAAAAATTAATTTTTCTTATAATTGACGTTCTTTTGCAGTTAAAGGGTCAAAAAATGTGCTCAAAAAAAAAATTTCGAAGAAATAATCTTTTTTGAAAAATGAGGATTTGAACGTAACGAGAATTACATTTTACACAAAAATGAGGCGAATTTTCGAAAGATTGTTACAAATCGATGCTATTAAATTATTGTAATTATTATCCAATCTATTATTGTTAGTGTTAACGCTATATCAATTCACTATTAATAATTTTCTTCGTTTTCTGAATAACTTTATGTAAATGTTTTTTTTGCAATCGATTTTAGTTTATTAAACACGTGTATTCAGCGAGGCCAGCGCGTATACATTGTACATTATGTATTTTAATACGTCCAGATCTACTACATCGATGCACAAAAAATTAGACATACGAAAAACAGTAACCCTGGTCCCCTAAAATCTATTTTTCTGCGAACGTAAACTCTACAACGGGGTCGAAAACGAGCCCAATCTTTTCGTTAGCATAAAACGTTCCTCGTACGCGATAATAAGGTTTAATTATATACCGTTCTCTTCGTTTTTTTATAACGAAGAGAATGGTGTATGATAAAGTTGCATTTGGTAAATATTTAATGATGAAAACTCGATAAAACGAAAAAAAGTTCCGAAAAAATGGAAAAAAAGTTTTTTCTAAAAAAATTGGAGTCGTTTTCGACCCCGCTGGAGGGGTCCAGAGTTCAAGACGACAGGGTAAAAATGAATGAAACAGGTGAGTTTTCTTGTTCTTTCTAAACGAATAGCAATGTTATATTTCAACGTTTCATTGCAATTATCTGATTGTTGCTATGACTTGCTACCTATAATGAAAATATAATAATTGTCTATGTGTAGCCTGACACATATGACGAATACATTGAAAACATCAAGAATTTTATAATTTGCTAATTCAAGTACATACATCCACAAGTCTAATTCACTACGATTTCCAATTTTTTATCAATTTTTCTTTCAAAAATAGCAACCACCACATGTTCTAATTATAGGCGATTGTCAGAAAATACATTTTTCGAAAGATTACCGCCTCGAGCACTCAAAATTCAACAACTCTTAAATCAAACAAACGATCAGTTAAATTTCCCGAATGATTTTTTGTCTCGTATTGAAAGTTACACTTTTTTTTAACATCAAGATATTCATTTTTCATTTTTTTAAATATCAAGACATTTATTTTCCAGTATTTCAATTCAAAGATCAAAACAATGAAATTGTAATTAAAAAACGATGAAAAAAACTCTGCTCTAGGTACTCGCGATCGGAATTTTCCGGAATGAAGATTGTTATTGAATGAGAATAAAAATAGGCCAATGATGAAAATATAAAAATCGATTTTTGTCTATCAATTCGAAATTCGAATCTAAAATCGAATTAACATTAACGACATTTTAACTAGCGATATGTTAAATATGTGCGTTGTATCATTTTCGATAAATTACACGTAATCCGCTACAAATAACCAATTTAAGTGGCTGTTTTGTAAAGCATTTGCATAACTGCCGCAAGTTCCTTTACTTGATCACGATTCGCGTGCATCGATGCTTTCGCGGTCCAAATCATTTCAGCCAAGACTTTATCGTTTTTTTCGTCCATCGCGACTTCTTGAGAGAGCTGTGGATTGAATCGATAATAAGGGACACCGATCATGGAACACCAAGTTCTGGCACGATCGACGACTCTCCCGTCGCAAGCTGTGGCTTGATCGACGAGGAGGTTTCCGAGCGCGGAAATTCCCATGCCGAGGCGAACCGCGTCCCAGACGCTTTCGGGACGAAATACGTCGAGGTCTTTTAATGGAGAAACTGGAACAAGTCCTGTGCCGACAGAAACGACCAAGGACAAAGGTTCGACTTCGACGTCGCGTCTCGTGGCCACGAGCGCAAGATTATACTCGTGAATCTCTGTCATCGCGTCGAGCGTGGGATTATTAGCGATCAAACCACCATCGAGGAATCTTCCGAAAGCGCGAAAATAAGAAGGAGCAGCTCCTGTAGCTCGAGCAGCTTTCCACAGCAATTGTTCCTCGGGACCAAGAGTTGGCTTGAACTTCGTGCACACTGGAATCTTCAAAATATCACTAGGCGATTCGTAGTTCCTGAAAAGATGAAGATCTACAGGTTTTCGATCAGCGAGCACGCCGGTTATCATTAATTTGGGCTTTTTTATTGATGCCATTGTGGTGTCAGTGCCAAGAGCATCCTTGAGAATCTTTTCAAGATTCTCACTGATGTAAGGCCGAGACGGCACAAAAGCATCTTGCTTTATGCGGAAGTAAACCGCTTGGCACTCCCGAAGAGATTTTCCAGCTGCTAGACCCAGAGCCAAAATCCCTCCTGTCGAAGTTCCAGCGATCCAATCGAAACACTCGACAACAGGAATACCGATGATCTCTTCGATTTCGATCAGAGTCTGGACGAGTACCAGGCCACGAATTCCGCCACCGTCGAGACACAATAATCTTCCTCCTTTCTGTTTCTTCGATGATTTCTTTGTGTTCGATGCCAATTTTTCCATGCTTGCGACATAAAGCATCTGGTCGAGAACCGTTCGTGGTACCGATGAGGGAGGCTCCGGCGGTGCAATGCCACTAAAATTTTCGTTGTATTTGCAACCGATGGAGCAATCAGTCATTTCAGGACCACAGCGCTCCGCACCGACGGCATGTAAGAAATAAAGAATTTTGTTGCCTTCGTTGCTCTTGGAATCAACCAAATGGCGAGGCGTTGCTGATTTCCAATTTTTCGCATTTACGTCCGCACCGAATCCTATCAGCAACTGGACAATCGGTGGAGAACCGTTCGGTATTGCCAGATGCAATGGTGTGTTGCCTTCGTTGTCTACACCGTTGACAGAAGCCATGTGACTGAGAAGTGCCGAAACGCATTCCAGTCTCTTTCTTATTACCATTATGTGCAATGCCGTACGGCCATCAAAATTCCGTGCATCGATGTCACAATTCATTTCTATTAGAGCATCTATAACTTCCCGACTGCAGGACCAGTGCAGCGGTGTTCCACCAAACTTCATGTCATCGGCGTGAAGAGAATTTGGCTGAGTGTTCAAAAAGTCACCTACGTAACCAGGGCTCGAAGGCTCTCCTTCGCTCGCTGGAATATTCACATCTGCTCCGATCAACAACAAAGCTTTTACGCACTCCGGCTTATCGTTCAAACATGCCACATGCATTGGCGTGTATCCAGTACTGTTTCGACTATTTAAACTATTTGGCAAACCAGCTCCAAGCGCTAATATAATCTCTTTCGATGAAGTTGCTGCGTAATGATATACTGAATTTGCGTTGTAATCCAAATGTTCCAGTGAACTTTTGGCTGCTATTAATGTTTGGACCATTCGCAAATTGTTCGTTTGGATCGCCACCTGCAATGGCGATACACCCGTCTCCGAGTCGCTACTGTTCAGCTGACTTATCACCGTCACGTCCGTAAACGCCTCGTACAGAGACAAGTAAGCTGCTAAATGCGCCAATGTCCACGTCGGATGCTCCGCCAGTGTGTCGCAAAGCTTTTGAATCTTGCTCACATTGCATAACTGAAACAAAATCGTTCGATTTTATTATGAAAGAGCTAAATTTTCCTGGGGGCTGTGAAAGCAGAACGAAGGCTATTTTTTTTTCAAAATTCGTAGTTTCAAACATATTCAAATAAATTTTATTGTTTAGAAAACTGCTTCTGCGGTAACCATTGTAGCTCCGATAGTTTTTGCCTGGAATCGAAATACAACAAATGTTCTGAAAAAATGTGAAAAAAAGATTTTGTCATAGGATTTTGTTTGTAAATATTACAGTTTTTGTTTAGTAAATGCACAAAGACGATTTCTTCTATTCGAAAAACACATTTTTACATTCAAAAGGCTGCTATTTTTCAAAAAACCAATTTTTTTTAAATCAGGCATAACAAAATCTTCCTTTTTTATGTACTTTCAAAAGATTTTTTTTGTTTCTTTTTCAGGCAAAAAATGTCGGAACAACAATGATTAATCGAGAGACACTTTTACCAAAGGACCTCTTCCATTTCTTTTCTGCATTCAATTAATTTTATTTTTCAACCAAAGTTGAAGTTTTTATTATCAACATCATTTCAATTAATGATATTATCCATTTTATAATTTTCAAGCATGTATGAATTGCGATGAAATTTTTAAAAAGTTCCAAACATTAAAAAAATTATTTGCTGCGTCAATCAAAATTCTTTTCTTACAAATAATCATTTTCTTTAATATTATCAACAATTATTTGAAATTACCTCTTTGCATATTTGTACGAGGATCGGTATTTTATCCTTGTAAACAAGAAACCGAACATCGATAACTTCCAAGTTGTCAGAGCGAAATAAACTGAAAATATAGTAAAATTCACGAATGAGAATATTTTTCAATGAATTAAAAAATTCTTACTAGCGTCATACCTGTAAACTTGATCGTTAGCTTCAGTACACGGTCGATGAAGAACAATATCATATTTTTCTCCTTTTTCTGTACCAGGACAATAAAGAATCACACCGTCTTCTCGACAGCGTATTCGTCTATTGCTGTATTGTTCGGGTTTGAGAGCGAGAACAACATTTGGCGGAGTGTCAGGAAAAATAATGTTGCGAAAAACATTATTTGCGATTGTGCCAAGCCATGCCATTTTAAATTCTTCCCATTAGACGATAACTAATGACGGGTAAACTTTTTCCGTTTATGTTGTAAATTTATTATTTCTGTAATAATATTTACCTCTGAAATTTCTGTGATAAATTTACGTTATTTATCATAACGAAATTACAAATTTATTATTTCTGACAGATTAAAATTAAAAAAAAAACAATAAAATCTTAATTTTAAATTGTGCCAATTTCTAGTGCACGATTAAACTCTGAAAACTATTTGTATAAATTATTGAATCTGTTTCTAAAACGTGGAGACGAAACTAGCGAAAAAGCTGGCAATTTTAAAAGGATGTCAAAAAAAAATAGAAATATTTTTCGTATTATTTCAACGACACAAACTTCAAACCACGTTGACCGTTCGTTAACGTATTACTATCACAAAGTTACTTTATTTAGGATTCTTTAATAATTTTGTATGAATATTCTTGACACCAAAACTAACAATTTTCTCCTATGAAGAAAAATTTGCTGACGTCAAGAATTTGAGATATTCAATTTCCAATTTTTAACTTTTCCCATCTAAACGCGTGTAAATTTAAGTCGCGTATCGTTTATGAGTTGCAAAAAAATGTGTTTAGGATTTTTCTTTAAAAATTTTGGCTCATGGCCTTTCTGGCTATCTGCAAGAAAAATCTTAAATACATTTTTTTTTGCAACTCGATTTTTGCAACTTTTTAATGAAATGCGACTTTAATTTACACGCGTTTAGATGGAGAAAATAAAAAATTACAAATTAAATATCTCAAATTCTAAACGTCAGAAAATTTTCCTTCATAGGAGAAAACCGTTAGTTTTGGTGCCAAGAACGTTTATGCAAAATTTTGCAAGGACCCTAAATGAAGTCGTTTTGTGATAGTAATACCTTAAATACACAACAGTTTTTATCTTGCTTTAAAAAAAGTATAAACTCAGGGCCAATATTAAATTAACCCTAGAACCCCACAATCTATTTTTTCCAACGTAAACCTCACACTGGGGTAAATAATTACCTCAACCTTCTCTTCAACATAAAATGTTCCTCGTATGCGATAATAAGGTTTAATTGTATACCATTCTCTTCGTTTTTTGATAACGAAGAGAACGGCCTATGATAAAGTCGCATTTTGTAAACATTTAATGGTGAAAACTCTATAAAACGGAAGGAATGGTTTAAAAAAATTGATTCGGGAAGGAAATTTGACATTAACTATTTAATTACCCCGTTGTGGAATTCTAGAGTTAACAATGACAAAACTTACTTGCATTCTTGTCCTTTTATTCCCAACTGTCAGTCCGTCAGTACGTTGTTAGATGAGACACAATTTGTTAACTAATTATTTTATGAACAACGTGAGTTTTGAACGTAAACTTGTATCGGATAATCGACGAACTTTGGAATCATTAGAAATGTCAAATGTCAAATCAGAAAAATTTCCAATGCCGGAGACCATGGACGTAGGAAATACATGGACGGAGCCAAAGAACTCAGACTTATATAGAAGAACAAGTCTTCTTCTTCAAACAATTTGGCTAGTCTCCCGACTCTCGTCCGTGGGTCTAACCTGGCCACTGCTAAAACCGCTTCGGCCAAAAGGGTCGCTATTTAAGATTGGTGTGAGCTTCCTTTTATTTCACTTTCAAATTTTGTTTTATTTTCGATGTTTAAAATTTTGGCGTTGTTGAGTGAGAGAAACAAACATAGGATAGGTAATTCATGGAAGTTACTAAACACAGAGTCTGTGAAACACATCCTTTGTTCCATCTCGCCGCATGAATGCTGTGCCGATGTTTACGTTTTTTCTTTATTATTTCTCACGTAAACTTGGCTCTCTTTTAAAAAAAGCAGAATACGGGAGGATAATTTTCGTCATTTTATCGATTTGTTAATTTTAATTTAGTTATAATGGGAGCTTTCCAACAAGTCGACACAGTGTGACACTGTGTCGACACTGCGAGAGGTGCTTGTTGGAGCGCTTTTTTAGTTTCTGACACAACCATCAGATGTCAGGCAGCTCGCAATTTCACTAGGTTCCTAACAACGAGTCCCTAACCTTAATGTAATCGACATTTTCATCATGGTGAGATGACTATTTTTTCATATTTTTATTTTTATTGGATAAGCCGTGTTATAATTTATAAAAAGGTTTGTTGTAAACTTGACATAAATATTTTGTAGGACGACTTAGATGTAAGCATCGTTCTACTGTTCTACTTATGGAGACACCAATCTTGAGTAGCAGTAGTTCCTCTACGTGTGTCAAATATGAGGAATGAATAGACCGAAATCACGGTCTTGTATACAGGTCTTGCAACTCGGTAGAATTTCAATAGAAGGCAGTGACTCCACTATTGAAGCCGAATCCAGGTGGCGCAGCGATAGAGGGATATATCAACATAACCTATATTTGTTAAATCCTCTCGCGTGTGACGTGTGACAATTTGTGAGTGCAGTATTATTATTTCCGTGCATGAATTAAAGTGGTGATTTTTTTTTTCGAATTATGACGAAGCCTTGTGTTGTGCCGCGCTGTAAAACGGGTTACAACAATTTGAAAATTAAACGATCGGTTTTTAAAGTGCCATCCAATAGTGAGCGACTCAAAAAGTGGCAAAGCGCTATTCCAAATAAGCAGCTAACCTCTTCTCATTTTGTGTGTGAAAAACATTTTGAAGAACAATATATTCTTCGAAAATATATCAAGCATGACGCAAATGGGAGAGTAATCGCAGAGGTGAGTTCGGCTTTTTTCATACATTTAGCCCCAATACTGTTTTCCATGTAAAACTTGATGTTTTATGTTTTACATGTTTTTATATTGGTTGCAGGTTGATTACAAGCATCCTCGTTTAACAGAGACAGCAATCCCGACCATATTCGATGAGTCGAATGAAAACTCTGTTGAGGGACGCAATGGTTCAACCACAATCCATCCAGAGCCTGATTCTTCGATGGAAAGCATGGTGATGGAAAAATGCATGGTCTCCATGGACGGTGATGCAGGGATTCCTCCGAATGACATACTGATGGATGTCGCAGCCGAGGGTACATATATGACGCTTTGTTTTTGCTCTATTTTTTTATTTGAGTATTTCATTTAGAGCTTTTTCCAGACACAGCAAGCGATCATTTATCTGTTCATGTAACAGAGACTCCCGTCACATCATCAGATGATGCGGATCTACCATTTCATGAGGTTATCGCAGACACAACTTTCAACATATCGCCAGTCACTATTAGTGGGAGTAAGTTTTTGTTGAATCTAAATTGCTCACAGTTCGTTAAAAATTTGAGAATGGCTTTTTTTCTTTTTGAATACTTGAAGTCAAGTCACCGCCGTGGCTCTAGATTGATCAAAAAATTTTTTGCTCTGCTGAAAATTCATTTCTTAAAAGCGAGAATGTTAAAATGTTTTTATATGTTTTTATGGAATCAATAATTCAACATCAACATAATGAAGCTTCTGTTAGATCAAAATATAATAGAAGTAATATGAACGATTGAAGGAAATTAAATTACAAGAAGCAAAAAGTACTTACCGTAGTCCTTGAAAAATCACTTCGCTTGTAGTCTCTCTTGTCGAACTCACGATGTCTCTGTATTTTACCATCCATGCCTTCTCGCAGTCGTGATGCTTGATCGCATAATCTACGTTTTTTACTCTTTTACGAGTGTCTTGCGTCTGTTTTACCCGTTTTTCGTATTAAAAATTTATAATATTTTTGGATATTGCAGATTCGTCAAGTGCACATGTTGCGGACAATGAGGATTGTGTCAAGAGTCTACCAGCGCCTTGGGTTGTTGGACAACTATCCGCACAGCCAGATAAGTGCCTAGTATTTTTGTACCCGGAAGTTACGAAGAAACGCGGAATCAAAATTCCTATTACAACCAGAACCGTAACAGTCGATGGGCAAAAAAATCTGCGCTATTACGTTCATGGGAATCTCGTAGATACCGATCGAGCGAATTTTCGACAAAAACTGGATTCCCTAACCGAACTTCCTGTCATCCTAATCAAGTTCCAACAGATGAAGTTGTGTTCCGGGATAGGGGAAATAGATATTCGTTTTTTGCCAACAGAGGAAAGCTTCAAGAATTACAGCGACGAATGGCATCACAATAAATGCTGTTTGCTCTGGAAAAAACGAAGATGTGAAAATTGCTGCAAACTACGGAAAACTATTCTGCAAAAAGAAAGAAGAATCAAGAATTCGCATTCTCGTATCCGAATATCTCGTTTATCGAACCCAGGAGACGAGCAAAAATTAAAAATACTAAAGAAGAAAATGCTGTGTGAGAGACGCGGAAAAAACCGAGCAAAGTGTCGACTTTCCATACTCCGAAGTTCCTTGAAAGCTCAACAACTGGAAATCGCTGCAATTAAAGACGAAACTCTGGAAAAAAAATGCTCCGAGTTTTTGGTGCCCGCGGCTCAGAAAACAGCCATGAAGGAAATAATCGCAGCTGCATCCACGAAAAATTCGAAAGGAAGAAGATACTCCGAGGATTAGATTATGTTGTGCATGATAATGAACATAAGGTCACCTACATATTACGAGTTTTTGAGGAAAAACAATGTCATGCCACTGCCATCGAAACGAACAATTCGCTCTTATTTTTCTCTCATCAATACAAAGTACGGATTTGATGAACAATTTAGCCATCTTTTAAAAAAGCACTTCGACACGAAAACTCCGATGCAACGACACGGGGTACTTCTTCTAGACGAAATCAATTTGAGGATATCCGTTGCCGTTTGTTCGAAAAATCTCACGTATGTGGGATTAACGGACTTTGGCGACGATGGACCACAAGCTGCAAACCTAGAGGATCAAGCAACTCATGGCCTCGTTATGATGTTTCAACCATTAGCGGACAAGTATACGCAACCCATCGCTGTATTTGCGTCGAAAAACTCAGTGAAGGGTGACGAGTTGGCAAAACTAGTCGTTAAGACGATTGTTTATTTGGAAAATTGTGGCGCCAAAATTCATGGAGTCATTGCGGATGGCGCTAAAACGAATCAAAAAATGTGGTCTGTCCTGGACGTGAGAGGTTCCATCTCGGATACAAAATCCTGGTTTACTCACCCTCTCGACAATGAACGGAAAGTATTCGTATTTTCTGACGGACCGCACGTCTTAAAAAATATCCGCAACCGTTTATACAACAAGCGTTGCTTGAGGGTAAGTCATGCCAAAAATATATATTTAATTTAATATTACAATCTTTTATTAAATAATGTAGATAATTAAAATATTTACTATGGATTCGATAAATCATTTTTTCGGGCCATATTTTAATTACTAACAAACTGTCACGTGTAAAGCGTGATACAGTTTATATTAACGTAAATAGATTTGATTATATACAAAAAAAAATTACAGACAAGTCCGGATAAAAAGTGCGTCGATTGGAAATTTTTCGAAATTTTATTCGCCTTGGACACTCAACACGTCGGAAACACGAGAGCATGTCCGAAATTGTCGAAGCGTCACATTCAATTAGATAACACGTCTAAGATGCGTGTTCGTCTAGCGACTCAGGTACTCCTTTTTTTAAATATTGGCGCGTTATAAATATGCCTCATTCAATATTTTTCGATTTGTTATATTATCCGTTATGTTTGCAGATCTTCAGTAATTCTGTTGCGCAGGGATTAGCGTTTTACGCGTCTCAAAAATGTGAAGCACTCACAGATTGTGAGGAAACGATTGCCTTTTGCAAGCGTCTGAATGACACTTTTGATGCGTTGCATCGTAAAGTACCAAACGAAGGTCTTACACCTCACTCTCCAGATTTCAAGGTAACTCAACTATATTTTTTTATCGCTGAAAAAATACGTATCCAATTTGGGTCTGAAAAATAAAACATCTTCAATATACGTACCTCATTCAGTTTTCGAAATAATTGAACTATTATAGTTATTGATCCTCATTGAAGTCCTTGCTATTACTTACCCTTGTAGGTCTAGTTCCCGACCTCTCTCAGTCCTCGTCCTTGATCCTTGATCTTTTATTTCGTCTACTGGTTCCTGAAAAAAATAAACGCACGCACACACACACCCACACACACGCACGCACGCGCGCGCGCACACACACACGAACCACGCACACACACATGTGCGCGTAGGGGTAACATCAGGAAAAGATATGTCATGTATTTATGCGCCACTTTTTCAGGTACTAGAAGATACTCTGCAGTGGCTCAATGATTGGCAGACGGCTGTTCTCGCTGGCAAACTGAGTGCTGAAGAATTTTTAACGCAGGACACATCGACAGCACTAAGATTGTCTTTAACATCAACCATGGACATGTGCGTTTATCTGATAAACAAATTCGATTTCAAATATTTGCTGACTGGCAAAGTAAACCAAGATCATCTGGAGGTAAATAAACCAATTTCAATTATCTTAATTTATTTATTTATTATGAGTAATTTGATGAACGTTGGTCGAACGTCATGTTATCAATATTATTCTAACATATGTTTATAACTCACCTGTTTCAGAAGTTCTTTGGCACAATCCGACAGGCAGCAGGCTGCAATGATCATCCTAACTGTCCCACTTTTCTGCAATTGTATAAATTGCTATCTGTCTACAGTATCATCAAGCTTCCGAAATACGGTAACTGTACCGTCACAGCAGAAACGGAGCCACATATATTAGTATCGCTTAGTGACCTCAAGGGTTTAAATGGAGAGAATGGAAAAAATTCGCAATCAAAAATGACAAAATGCAGAGAAGAAATCCGTCCAAAATTGGATACAGCTTTGACAAACGAGTCATGGGAGGCGGACGATCTTATCGAGTGGAATCCTGAGCATGATTATACCCTTTTTCCGGCTATAGACTGCATAATTTATTACGTGACAGGTTTTTACTTTGATTAAGTTATTTTATCTTTTGTTAACTCAACGCTGGTAGCTGTAGAATACTCTAACACCTCTTTTTGTGTAGTCCTCTGAGTTAGATGAGTTAGAATCCCAGTACAGAGAATACTTACCTATAATTCTGCAGCATGTGAATTTAATTACTGTATCATATAAAATTTGACTGCTTTTTGGCTTTCTCAGATTCTTTTTACTGGGAGATAATAAAGATTTACACGTATTTGTAGCCTCGCATATTACTTTCCTCACTGTGGAATGGTCACGCTTTACTTTCGGCTATGCACTAATCATTTTATAATGTATATACTTTCAAGATATTTATGCAAGCAGATCTTGAAACGGTATGGTTCTTGTCACATTTGCCGAGAAGCTGTCGAATCAAATTGTGTTGGCAAATCTTCCGTCGCTCAATTTGTCGACATGAAATCTCGAGGTGGCTTGATTCATGCAAATTTGAAATTTTTCCACCTTATCCGACATATCGAATCGTGTTTCACAAAGCATTATTCTACCTTACACATTTTTGATCTCACTGTTGAAGAGGTGTTGGCGACTTACAAGTTTTCTTTCCCCTGTCAAGAACATTGCTCCGACATTTTATCATTTGCCATCGTTTACTACATTCGTTTGCGAATGCGACAGTTTGTCCATCAAGAAAATATGAAAGTGACGAAAAAATTTGTTGTAAAAAAAAAATTGTCAAAGTTGACGAACCAATAAAGCTTTGTTCCTCTCGATTTCATATGGATTTCCTTCTTTTTCTACCTCCTCTACCGTTGTTAATATTTTTTCCTGTTTGTGTCTCTAGGAAAGCTATCTCAAGGTACAGAAATTATTTATTCAAGAATTCCAAAATCATCGTAAGAATATGTTTATATATCTATGTTTATATATCTTATTTATGGAAAAAAAGGTACGCCCAAAAGAAATATTGAATCGTCAAATATACGCTGCACGACGCATTAATATTGTCAAAAAGGAGAGTGACTTCATTTTTTTACAGAAAAAAGGGTAAAAAAATATTATATCAACCGAGGTTTGAACCCAAAATAACGGCGAGAGCTCATGACTCAACACATTGAGCCACGAATTTTTTCAAAATAATGATTAAAAACTCGTTCATACTTATCATAGTTGCTTAATATTTAGGGAGAAGTTTAGATATCAACTAACTTAAAATATATTGGCGTTGGATTTGTTAGTTGATACACATCCTTCTTTCTTTAAACAAACTAAATTCATAGAAATTATAATGTATAAACAAAAATTTTGGCTTCAAGTCCAATGCTCGCGTGAGTCGCATGCGCGACTGTTGTCATCTTTGTCGCACCGAATATCCCTCGAGCGCAGCGACGCCAGCGGCTTAACGCGTTAAGAGGACCACGTCAAAATCTACAGTTGCAAACCTGTATACAAGACCGTGATCGGTGCACATAATCCGCCTCCAGGTTCGACAGTGGTGTGAACTTGGCCCCTCGACTTTGACTTTTTAATTTTTTTCTAATTCTAATCGTTTGTGTTTGGTTAGTGGGTTATTGTTAGAACAAATTAAACATTTGTGGGATGAGTTTATCGCTTAAAAATCAAAAATCAAAAATAGCGTGAAGTTAGCTCCCCCGATTTTATTTTTAAAGCTTTGGGAGTTTAATTGTAGGTCAATCGATGCGAAATCGTTTGTGAGAAACGAATATCACAATAAAAATGTTTGTTAGATGCTTGTTCGTGTAAAAAAAACAAAAACAAAATTTGGTTAAATTTTTCCGAACCGGTTATATTACCCGAAAAAGTTCTCGACAAAAAATAGAATCATATGATTTTTTGCTGGCGACGGGATATGTAGACAAAGCGGAATCGATTGAAAGTGGAGAATATCTCAAAATTACGTCTGTTAGATCAAAGTTTATCTAAAAAAATATGAAAACCATTCTCTGGTATCGATCATATTATTCACAAGAAATGTTTATAAAGATTTCATTTTCGTCGCGGCAAGATTTCTCGCCAATGGAGTACAGTTATATAACGAAAAAAGTTGTTCACGCAGAATCCCGGAATAACAAGTGATGCGTTTTTCAGATTATGCATGAGGTCGTGTAACGAAAAACTCCGTTCCATTTCCCACGACGATGAAAATTGTCAAAAGGATAATAAGAAGTAAAAAATTTCATTTTTGGTGCAGCACAATCTTTTGCTCGAGGGGTGTGATCATAACCAACAAAGCTGGTTGTACAGAGGCTGTACTATCGCGGTACAAAACGGATGATTCTTTTTCAGATACTAAGCGTGTGGCTGTGCTTTAGAAACGTTTCATTTTCGGCGGAGCAAGATCTCTTGCTCATGAGGTGTAATAACCAATAAAATTGGTTGCACAGAATCCGAGAACAATAGATGATTCATTTTTAGGTTATGCACGTGTCTGCGAAAAATTTTGGTCTTTTCTGTGGGAAGATCTCTTATTAATAGGCTGCAACTGTATCAACGAAATTAGTTACACAGAGTCTTAATACAAAGCATAATTGTTGTGATTGCACTCTGCAAAATTGTATTTTTGCTGTTGGAATATGTGTTGTTCATTGTTTGTGAATTTGTAAACATGGCAGAATGGTTATATAGTAGTCTGTCATAATTAAAATGACATCCGCAACCTAAAAACGAATTATCTGTTATCCTGTAATCCGGGGACTCTCCAAAATCAATTTTGTTACTCATAATTATATCCTATTTACAAGATATCTTGTCACAGAAATTATTAAAATTTTTTATCGCACAGCTATATCCAGAATCAAGAAATCAATCATCTGTTCTCCTGAGATTCTCGAAAGCAAATCGTGTTGGTTATATTTACATAGATAAATGAATGACAAAGCAAACCTCATAGACAACAAAACTTAACTATCCTGAATGCCGATCTCTCTAGGAAGGAAAAAAAGAGAAGAAAACCGAGAAACGAGCATGGGATATGAACACTGTATGAACATCCATTTTGGCGAATAAAATTTATTTTTTGTTTTAAAATTCGTTACTTTATTATATCTGTTTCAGAGAATGTAGCGTTCGCTTCAATTGTGTTCAATATACTCTCATCATCATCATACTTCGGGTGAAGGTCATAGATTCTGTACTGTTGCAACTTTTTTCCTGTGTTTAATCTCACAAGGAAACCTTCCCAGGTGTACCCCGCCGATTTTGTTCCGCTTGAAGTATGTTATTCTACATTGAAATCTAAGAGACACATATTTTTTCTTTTTTGCGGAAACTCATATTTAAGGGGTGAAACACACCCCTAAAGTTGAGGTCTCCTAGAGGAGGTTGTTCAGTTCCACATATATGCAGACAAGGGGGTAAAATCAAACCAATTGCATTCAATGCTTCATAAAAAGTTATGACTACTCGATTTTTTTCAGCCCTGAGGGGGTGAATGAGCCGAAGTTATAGGGGTTGAAAATTAAAAAAACGTTATAACAAATAGAATATGCTCGATATGGAAGTGAAAAAAATTGCTTAATTAACAGTTTCAAAAGTTAAGAGATACATATTTTTGCATTTTTCGAAAAAATGCATCCTTAAGGGTGTACTATCCTTACATCCGAATACCTTTAATTTCTGTAGATACGTATTTTTTTAAGTATCTATCTGCTAGAAAATATTCTTTTAGATATAGAACATATCGTGAAATTGTTTAAAAAGATTGTTATCAACATAAAAAAAATCCCTTGAAAATAATCGATAGAACATATGATTCAGGCATTCCAGATAATGAAAATTCTTTTCTTGAGAGATCGAAAAGTAGCTTTTTTCGCGATTTTGTTTCAACCGAGTTTTTGATGTTTCATTAAATCGCTCTTAAAGAATAGAGGATGAATTCTTAACGTTATTTTCATTTTTTACACTGTTTTTTTTTATCATTGAAAATGTCCTATAAAAAACGATGTGCACAATTCTAGCCGTAATTATTGTCTGAAACAAAATTTTAAAAAGATTATTAATTTACATGTGTGTCACTATTTTGCTATGGAGGGTTTATTTTTATTTTTTTATTTTTTATTATCAAAAAACTGTTGAAAAAATCGGCTAAATTCGTTCTCGTTTTGTTAGAGAAAAAGAAATTTGTTATACACGTGATGTTTGTTGTTACAATCACGTAGCAGTCAATGAACTGATATGTTTTATCATTTCGAACCTTACTTTGTATATGTTCGTTAGCCCTGCTTATTAGCTGTCTAATTCTTCGAGTTGATATTCTACTTCACCTATCATTGAAAGAAGTTTCAAAATACGTTGACAAGAAATATATAACTGTTATCTGCCTCTGCCTCTCTTATTTGACATATGATGGCCTGTGCTACGCTTATAAATCGTGTTCTTCAGAAATTGCTTCAATTCGATAAGTGCGAGTTAAAAGGAATTTATCTCGTGATAAAATAATATCAACAATCAAAGGCGTGTATAACTCTGTGTTTTGTTTGCAATCAAAAGTTGTTAAAAGTTCCATAAGTTAAGAAATCAAGTGCATTTATTATCAAAAATGAAAGTGAATCCGCTTAATGTGATACGATTAGTTTTGGCACATTTTCAAGCCCTAAATATACCTGAAAGCCCTATAAATAATGATGAAATACAATTAAAAGAAAGCATTGAAAATATATTAACGCATGCTATGCAAGATTACATGGGCATCGAAACAATCGTAGAAGATTCATTATATTTCCAAGAACCTTACAAAGATTGGGATATGAAAATAGTAGAAGACGAAGAATGGGGATCGGCAATCAATGATCCGGTACTACCCCCGGATGTTTGTACTATTGATGATGAATCTGTTTCGTACGAGTATAAATCGAGGGCAGTCAACTATTGGTTAAGTGGCAAAACTAAAAATTTGAGCCTATCAAGCGTTAAACAAAAATTTAGAAAAGTACAATCAGTGGCTCAATTAAAAAGATGGGCTAAATATTTAAATAAAGGTGGAACTTATAAAGAAAAAATAGTTAGAATTTGCGAGTACACTTTAGCCAATTTTAAAGCTGCCGTTGATGCTGGTCTTATGGTACATGACATCGACTTGAAAAAATGGGCAATGCAAGCACAAAAAGAAATCGGTCATGAAGATGTCCGTTCTAAGGCGTCAGATAAGTGGGTACACTCGTTTAAGAAAGCTCATAGGATTGTTTCCAGAGAAATTAGTAAATTTATCACAAAAAAAAGTATTGAAAATGCAGACAATCTGCGAAAGCTTGTTGAACAATTTGTTTCTGAAGTGAACAACGATATAGAAGAATATGGGTTATCGAACGTCTACAATTCGGACCAAAGTGGTTTCCAATTAGAAATGCATTCTGGAAGAACATTAGCGGTTGAAGGAGAGAAACAATTTGAATGCCTTGTACAATCAATTGCTTCTACAACACATAGTTATTCGATTCAGCCCACTATAGCAGGTGACGGAAGGCTTCTTTCTCCGCTATTCCTGGTTTTGAAAGAACCAAGTACATAGAAGTATCGAAATCTGGAAAACTCACTTCAGGCAATAATAAAAATTATTTTTTTAGAGAATTCCTTATATTGACACATAAAATACTGTTTATTTCTTGCAACGAAGCAAATTGAAAAATGAATTCATACTTTCAGAACATTTTAAAACCTGGCTTCAAAATATCTTCTCCCTCCAAGTTGGTTCAAACAGTATTTTATTAATTGACTCCTGGACTGGACATTGCCCTCGAGCTGTTGACGAAGCGAAACCTCGGGATAAAAATATAAAATTGAGAAAAATACCGCAGGGTACAACGGGAAAGATTCAACCTTTGGATGTTTTTGGCTTCAGGATATGGAATAATTATGTGAAACATTTTTCTGACAATGCCATATTAATGGATTATGATTTAAATTTACGTTTATGAAATAATATAATTAAGCTTCAGTCACTTGTTCACAACCAGTTATCATCTCCACGATATGTACACTTATTTAGGTATTCATGGTTCAAAATCGGTTATAATGAATGGCGACCGGAGAATTTTGAAAATCCTGTAGATTTTAGTTTTAAAACTTGCAAAGCGCATTGTGATGTACCCGGATGTCAAAATATTGCTGTTGTTAGGTGTTCATGGTGTAAAAAATCATTATGTTTCCAACACTTTTTTGACGATTTCCACTATTGTAAAGAATATAATGAATAATTTCATTTGTTAATCAAAAATACATCTGTACAAAATACAGCATATAAAATATAATAAAAACAATGATACAATAATTAGAATTATTAATATGGTAACAATGTGATTGAAAAGAATTTTCATTATCTGCGATGCCTAAATCATATGTTGTAACGATTATTATATATAACGAAGACGAAATCGCAATTTTTTTATTAAAACAATTTTTTTCAAGGGATTTTTTTTTTATGTTGCTAACAATCTTACATCCATTAATATATTCAAAATATATTAATATATCCAAAAGAATATTTTCTAGCAGATAGATACTTAAAAAAATACGTATCTACAGAAATTAAAGGTATTCGGATGTAAGGATAGTACACCCTTAAGGATGCATTTTTTCGAAAAATGCAAAAACGTGTATCTCTTAACTTTTGAAACCGTTAATTAAGCAATTTTTTTCACTTCCATATCGAGCATATTCTATTTGTTATAACGTTTTTTTAATTTTCAACCCCTATAACTTCGGCTCATTCACCCCCTCAGGGCTGAAAAAAATCGAGTAGTCATAACTTTTTATGAAGCATTGAATGCAATTGGTTTGATTTTGCCCCCTTGTCTGCATATATATGGAACTGAACAACCTCCTCTAGGAGACCTCAACTTTAGGGGTGTGTTTCACCCCTTAAATATGAGTTTCCGCAAAAAAGAAAAAATATGTGTCTCTTAGATTTCAATGTAGAATAACATACTCCAAGCGGAACAAAATCGGCGGGGTACACCTGGGAAGGTTTCCTTGTCAGAAGAAGCTGGAAAAGTAATGATTCCAACAAGGCAATGAAGGCAGCATAGAAATTATTTTTTGTTCAACATCTTATGTTTTTAGTTTTCGTAGTTCTTAGTTTCGATTTTCAAAAGTGTTTCAATAAAATCATATATTATAAAATTGCATATATTATCATTTTCAGAGTAAATATTACAACTTCAAATTATTTACATGTATCTCGACAAATAAGAAAGTATGCAAGCCATTGAAAAAATTGAAGTTGGGCATTTGCAAAAATGATTTTTTGCATCAATCATTTTCATCTTGATATCCGTGAATTTCATGCTTTTTGATAGCTCGTAATTTGAGGACCAAGTTGCCAATTCATCAATAACAGGTTTCTGACACCCAGCAATGAGTCTAGAGTACATCTTAAGATGCAAGAATGCTACATTAATAACTTACCATGTTGACAATTTTGAATTATACAAATTGCATTACGGTATATCTTAAGATCGGATCACTACATTTGATTAAACAATTTTTGACTTACACAAACAAAAAATTAGTCACTGATAACTTTCTTAAGGAGTTTGTATCGTTTCTCATGTAAAAATTATTTTCCAATTTTACACAATAAAATTTTGTAAATAGAAAGCTTAAGACAGTATTAAACTTCTGGCGGAATATGCCGATGATTCATCGTCTTAAAATTGAGATATTTATTGTTGAAGTTCGCAATTTTTTGAAAGCTTCCATAAGAGCCCATGTTAAACTTGTCATTTTCAACAATGAATATCTCGATTACCAGACGGTAAAACCTCTCCAAATTTTTCACACATAATTAAATGCTGTTCAAGAAGATTCGATTCAAACCTGAGGGGTTTTTCCCTTTTGAAACCCATATACTATGCAAAACCGTATACTATTCGGATCCTCGGGATTCAAAGTTGAGGGGTTTTTTCGTTTTGAAACCCATATACTATTCAAACCTGAGGGGTTTTTCCCTTTTGAAACCCATATACTATTCAAACCGTAGGGATTCAAACCTGAGGGGTTTTTTCCTTTTGAAACCCATATACTTTGCAAACCCTCGGGATTCAAACCTGAGGGGTTTTTCTCTTTTGAAACTCATATACTATGCAAAACCATATACTATTCGAATCCTCGGGATTCAAACCTGAGGGGTTTTTCCCTTTTGATACCCATATACTATTGAAACCCTCGAGACTCAAACCTGTGCGGTTTTTTTCCTTTTGAAACCCATATACTATGCAAAACCATATACTATTCGAATCCTCGGGATTCAAACCTTAGGGGTTTTTCCCTTTTGAAACCCATATACTATGCAAAACCATATACTATTCGAATCCTCGAGATTCAAACCTGAGGGGTTTTCTCCTTTTGAAACCAATATACTATTCAAACCTCCGGGATTCAAACCTGAGGGGTGTTTCCCTTTTGAAACCCATGTACTACTCAAACCCTCGGGATTGAAACCTGAGGGGTTTTTCCCTTTTGAAACCCATATACTATGCAAAACCATATACTATTCGAATCCTCGGGATTCAATCTTGAGGGGTTTTTTCCTTTTGAAACCCATATACTATTCAAACCCTCGGGATTCAAACCTGAGGGATTTTTCCCTTTTGAAACGCATATACTATGCAAAACCATATATACAATTCGTATTCTCGGGATTCAAACTTGAGGGCTTTTTCCTTTTGAAACTCATATACTATTCGAATCCTCGGGATTCAAACCTGAGGGGTTTTACCCTTTTGAAACCCATATACTATACAAAACCATATACTATTCGAATCCTCGGGATTCAAACTTGAGGGGTTTTTTCCTTTTGAAACCCATATACTATTCAAACCCTCGGGATTCAAACCTGAGGGATTTTTCCCTTTTGAAACGCATATACTATGCAAAACCATATATACTATTCGAATTCTCGGGATTCAAACCTGAGGGCTTTTTCCATTTGAAATCTATATACTATTCGAATCCTCGGGATTCAAGCCTGAGGGGTTTTTCCCTTTTTATACCCATATACTATTCAAACCCTCGAGACTCAAACCTGTGCGGTTTTTTTTCTTTTGAAACCCATATACTATGCAAAGCCATATACTATTCGGATCCTCGAGATTCAAACCTGAGGGGTTTTCTCCTTTTGAAACCCATATACTATTCAAACCTCCGGGATTCAAACCTGAGGGGTGTTTCCCTTTTGAAACCCATGTACTACTCAAACCCTCGGGATTCAAATCTGAGGGGTTTTTCCCTTTTGAAACCCATATACTATGCAAAACCATATACTATTCGAATCCTCGGGATTCAAACTTGAGGGGTGTTTTCCTTTTGAAACCCATATACTATTCAAACCCTCGGGATTCAAACCTGATGGGTTTTTTCCTTTTGAAACCCATATACTGTTCAAACCCTCGGGATTCAAACCTGAGGGGTTTTTCTCTTTTGAAACTCATATACTATGCAAAACCATATACTATTCGAATCCTCGGGATTCAAACCTGAGGGGTTTTTCCCTTTTGATACCCATATACTATTCAAACCCTCGAGACTCAAACCTGTGCGGTTTTTTCCGTTTGAAACCCATATACTATGCAAAACCACATACTATTCGAATCCTCAGGATTCAAACCTTAGGGGTTTTTTCCTTTTGAAACCCGTATACTATGCAAAACCATATACTATTCGAATCCTCGAGATTCAAACCTGAGGGGTTTTTCCCTTTTGAAACCCATATACTATGCAAAACCATACACTATTCAAATCCTCGGGATTCAAACTTGAGGGGTTTTTCCTTTTGAAACCCATATACTATTCAAACCCTCGGGATTCAAACCTGAGGGATTTTTCCCTTTTGAAACGCATGTACTATGCAAAACCATATGTACTATTCGAATTCTCGGGATTCAAACCTGAGGGCTTTTTCCTTTTGAAAACCATATACTATTCAAACCCTCGAGATTCAAACCTTAGGGGTTTTTCCCTTTTGAAACCCATATACTATGCAAAACCATATACTATTCAAATCCTCGGGATTCAAACCTGAGGGGTTTTTGCCTTATTTTGAAACCCATATACTATTCAAACCCTCGGGATTCAAACCTGAGGGATTTTTCCCTTTTGAAACCCATATACTATTCACACCCTCGGGATTCAAATCTGAGGGGTTTTTCCCTTTTGAAACCCATATACTATGCAAAACCATATACTATTCGAATCCTCGTGATTCAAACCTGACGAGTTTTTTCCTTTTGAAACCCATATACTATTCAAACTCTCGGGACTCAGACCTGAGGGGTTTTTTCCGTTTGAAACCCATATACTATTCAAACTCTCGGGATTCAAACCTAAGGGATTTTTCCCTTTTGGAACCCATATTCTATGCAAACCCATATACTATTCGAATTCTCGAATTTCAAATCTGAAGGGGTTTTCCCTTTTGAAACCCATATAGAATCCAAAATTCTATATTTTTCAAACCCTCGGGATTCAAACCTGAGGGATTTCCCCCTTTTGAAACCTATATACTATTCAAAACCATATACTATCTGGATCCTCGGGATTCAAACCCAAGGGGTTTCTCTATTTTGAAACCCATATACCTTTCAAAACCATATACTATTCAAATCCTCGGGATTCAAACCTGAGCGGTTTTCCTTTTGAAACCCATATACTACCCTAAACCATATATTATTCGAATCCTATGGATTCAAACCCGAAGGGTTATTTTCCCTTTTGAAACCCGTATACTATTCAAGACCATATACTATTCAAACCCTCGGAATTCAAAAAAAGAAATATCAGGAACAAACTGGAGGAAAATGTTTTTCGATGTTTCACAGATGTTTCACATTCAAAGATGTTTCGGACCCACCCAACTATTTTTACGTGTTCAATAATTCTATTCACACATCCCGAAATGCCCCGGACCCTCCAACTATTTTTATGTGTTCAACGCTTCCACACACACATCTTGAGATGACTCGGACCCACCCAACTATTCCTACGTGTCCAACAATTCCCAACACACATCCCGAGATTACCAGGACCCGCCCAACTATTTTTACGTATCCAACGATTCCACACACACTACCCAATATGGTCTGCACCCACCCTACTATTCCTCGAACCATATTATTGAAAAAACACAGCTTTTTTCAGATTTGACATTGAACATTGAATTCGCAGGTATTTTCGCAGGTATCTATACAAAAAATCAGATCAATCGAAGGTATGAGGTTTTCGGAACTCCATAATTCGCCGATCTAGAAATAGATTTTCAAAATTCGATATCTCGAAAAATTGTCAAATCCGCCGAAAATCCTTTGGAGGGAAATCTTATAATATTAAAACGAAAGTGTGTGCCAATTTTCAGTTCAAAATTCGGTTATCAGTTTTCGGAAGTTTATCCATACAGTTGCAGCCTATTGACAAGAGATCTTCCCACAGAAAAAACCAAAATTTTTCGCAGCCACGTACATAACCTAAAAATGAATCATCTATTGTTCTCGGATTCTGTGCAACCAATTTTATTGGTTATTACACCTCATGAGCAAGAGATCTTGCTCCGCCAAAAATGAAACGTTTCTAAAGCACAGCCACACGCTTAGTATCTGAAAAAGAATCATCCGTTGTACCGCGATAGTACAGCCTCTGTATACAACCAGCTTTGTTGGTTATGATCACACCCCTCGAGCAAAAGATTGTGCTGCACCAAAAATGAAATTTTTTACTTCTTATTATCCTTTTGACAATTTTCATCGTCGTCGGAAATGGAACGGAGTTTTTCGTTACACGATCTCATGCATATAATCTGAAAAACGCATCACTTGTTATTCCGGGACTCTGCGTAAACCACTTTTTTCGTTATATAACTGTACTCCATTGGCGAGAAATCTTGCCGCGACGAAAATGAAATCGTTATGAACATTCTTGTGAATAATATGATCGATATCAGGGAATGGTTTTCATATTTCTTTACATAAACTTTGATCTAACAGACGTAATTTTGAGATATTCTCATAAATCATATGTGAAAATTGAGATATTTTTAAAAAATCATATGATTCTATTTTTTGTCCAGAACTTTTTCGGGTAATATAACCGGTTCGGAAAAATTTAACCAAATTTTGTTTTTGCTTTTTTTACACGAACAAGCATCTAACAAACATTTTTATTGTGATATTCGTCTCCCACAAACGATTTCGCATCGATTGACCTACAATTAAACTCGCAAAGCTTTAAAAATTAAATCGGGGGAGCTAACTTCACGCCAATTTTGATTTTTGATTTTTAAGCGATAAACTCATCCCACAAACGTTTAATTTATTCTAACAATAACCCACTAACGAAACACAAACGATCAGAATTAGAAAAAGTTTAAAAAGTCAATGTCGGGGGGCCAAGTTCACACCACTAGGTTCGACGGCTGAGTCCGTCTTATGGGTTGACTTTTGGGGGGACCGAGAAGCTTCTGCCGCCAACCACCAGGAGCGCTACGGGCATTCCGTGTACGTGAGCATGCACACATGCACATTTCTTGTACTACTACATAGCGGTGCTTACACGTATGAGGACGGAGCGCTTCAAACGACGTTTTCGCAAACCAAAAATGTGGCTTTAATCTTCTATGTATGCCTGAGTTCTTTGACGGAGCCAGGGAGACTAGAGAGAAGGAGTGAACACAGCATAGGCCAATTTGTAGTTACAGCGTGCCCCAAACACGTTTATGCTATAGTTTCTGGTTTTGCCACTGCAGCGCTCGTGACCGAAAGTACTAATGCATATAGTAATAATAATCCTCAGCGACGTGAAAATGACCTTGTACTTTGCGATCACAGCGCCTCACATTTTCTACCGATTTTTGGGAACACTTCTTAAGTACGGTGTGTTCACTCCTTCTCTCTAGTCTCCTTGCTACCGAACGACCGCGTTACCATGCAATATGCCACGATGTAAAGAGTTGGCGTAGACTGCCGATAGAGCTGTGGCAATGGCCACGGTGGCGTAACGAATAACTTCAAATTATTGACTGTAGACGGTTACGCCACCTCTACGTTAATCCGAAATATGCGTCTACGCGATTAACGCGTTTCGAACAAACTTCTTATTTAGCAAATGTTTTTTTATTATTCTTTTGTCCGAGTTACGTGTCCACGTTTAAGCATGATAAACACGTTCGACACGCTCACATCGCTTATCACGAAATATAAGTTTACTTTGTTTGGCCCACAGTAAGATAATTTCCTTTCCTCTGAGAAAAGACAAAAATGAGAGCAGAAAAACCGCAAATATGCTAGCAAATGAAGCAGACTCCACGAAAGAAGCACGCGGGTATAGGCAAAGAAAAGGAAAATCGACGGCACATGCGATTATTATGAAAAAATATAAAAAAAACCTTAGTCAGTATTCATTTTCACCTTCCTATGTATGTAACAATGGAGAAAAAAGAATTCACATTTTTTCTCAAAAAAATTAATAATTCTCGACTTTTGTTTAACAACGAGATCCCATCAAAGAGCGTACTCAACTCTGACAACCTATATTCTATCCTATTCTAAAAAAAAAGTCATAAAAATTAAATGAGTAGTTTCAATACGATATTCCTAACAGTACAAAAAAATCGTCATTATTTCCGATCGTCAGATTTTTCATTTTTTCCCGCGAACAAAGTAACGACTTCCGACTGGTTAGCGAAATAACGAATCAAGTGTAGCCTTGGCGCGAAATAGCCAATGAGGAATGACCGTATCTCTAAGCTCGCACACTCTTACTACGGTGCATGGCTGGGGCGTCTGGGGGTCGCAACACGCTCTCTGGCCCTCGCGCGTACGATATACACCTAAATAATATCTAAACTGCTCGGATTGTGTCAGTCGGTGGGCAGGAACCGTACCATTATCAAACATCACAATCCCGAATTCGCGCTTATATCTCACTAAATAGACAAACACAGACACACACATACTCACACATAACACAACACACATCACACCAACACAAAATAAGTATCCAGTGCATCACAATTTGATCTTATATGTAATAATATATAATAGAGTACATAAGAAAAAGAGAGAGAGAAAAAGAAAGATAGAGATCGCAAAACGAAAATATACAAAACACAGCTTACACACTTATATGCGCATACGTACAATCGGATCGCGACGATAAGTGTATTTTGGGGTGAATTATAAGAAAAGAACGACGTTTTTTTATGCAAAGTTTTGCTCAAAACGTGGACATATTGACGCAAGGACTAAAATACGGTTTAACAGGACTCATGAACCTCGCAAATCCTGCTGCTGATCCTCAGAGTGGTGTTTTCTATGTTAACTTCAATCAGGACTGCACGTAAGTGTCTGGATGTACGAACAAAAAGTGAAAAACATAATCTCTACGATCGTATCATATATCCCGTCATAAAAATTGGACACTAATACGCGTATTGGATTTAAAACTGAAAATTGACGGATGATGCCTTCTCATATAACATTTCGTAATATCGCTATTTGTTACAAAATAAAAACTCGTACGAAACGATGTTTTTTCTTTTCTTCATTTTTCCTTTGTCCGTGAATGCGGATCGCTGCTTCAAGCGGACGAGAAACGTCATTTACACGAGCGTGTTCGGTGCCCCCTCCTCCCACGGCCCCCTTCCTCGCCAATGTCCCGCGTAAAATGGTATGTTTTGCTTCGTTTTGCTGCTCTCCTCCTCTACTTATTGCTAGTGTCACGATATCTGTATACAGGCGACAGGGTGACTCGTCCATCCCCTTGAAATGCGTCTCGGCATAAAATCGCTCAACTTTTATTTTCTTTCCCTATTCAGTTTTTTCGTTGTCGCTGCGTGTTTTAAAATATACGATCTCGACCCCCCCCCCCCCCTCCCCACCCCTCTTCTCGCGCTCTTTATCTCCCCCACTTTTTCTTATTTTTCTTCCCTTTTGCATCCGCGTTAATTGCGTGTTAACGAAGTAAGACAGTTGACAATGGATTTCGTAGAGAGAGAGAGAGAGAAGGATTACGATTGTTGCGTGTCTCTTCGTTTCCCCTCTCCCCCTTTGTTCTGCTTACCTTTCTCTCTTTTTTCCTTTCCCATCTCCCTCGGTTACTATCGTTTCCCTCTATTTCGCTCTTCGCTCCCTCTACACTAACCCCACCTCTCGCTTTACTTCGAGACGTCGTCATTGTATGCGCGCGCGCACGCTCGCACAAATATCCAACCGTCACTCTTGCCTTCGATTGCCTTTCTAAAATTTTTTTTCTTATCCTCGTTTTTTTCTTTTACTCAATTTTTTCATTTGATATTCCACTCGCACATCAACATGGACACGTGCGACCCTCGCCAATGTTTAATCACCCAACACATGACTTTAAATCTTTGACATTTGTTATTCTATGCTCGAGCAAAAAATACACAGCTCTCTAAGCAATCGCACTCTGCAACAAATATGTATCGTACGATGATAATTAACTGATCTTCTCTCTCTTTCTCGCTCTACCTTGTTACAACGCGCCGAACGCGCCTATCTAATACGGGAGAAGGAGAGGAATCGAGATGCGAGATCTGATTGGCAACCTTGCTCCTATTACAACATTCATTTTTATGCTTTTCAAAAAATTACCTTTTGTTGGTGTTTTTTTCTTTTCGAATCCGTATGTTCACCTGCTTATATGCTTCTGCTGTAATCGACCATTCGGTAGAGGTGTCTGGATAAATATGTTGGTAGACCAATGTTTTGATATAGCATGAGATCTGTATATAGGTATAGCACCAAGGTGGATTTGGAAGAACAGCTGATAGAATTCTTTTCAAATAATGGCGAATTGAATCCAGAGACAGAATAGATCAGCAGACAATTTTGTAATCTTATTTCTATGGTAATCAATTCGTAACAGAATTGTTAGCAAAAAATGCGTTTTTTGTTAGAAAAAAAGGCATTTTTTGTAACGTGTTCCTAAACATTTTTCTGAAGTTTGAGTTTGATATCTGAATAGATGAAATTCACCAAATAAACCAAGAACGTTGACTATACTTTTCCAATTATTTTGTGTGATTACTCTAATTTGAATTTGTTGTTTTTTTATTAGCTAAAGAACTATTTAACCCTAGAACCCCCAATCTATTTTTTCTAACGTAAACTCTACACTGGGGTAAATAATTACCCTAATCTTGTCTTTAGCATAAAATGTTCCTCGTATGCAATAATAAGGTTTAATTGTATACCATTTACTTCGTTTTTTGATTACGAAGAGAATGATGCATGCTAAAGTCCAATTCGGTAAATATTTAATGGTGAAAACTCTATAAAACCGAAGAAATGGTTTAAAAAAATTAGTTTGGGAATGAAATTTGACATTTTTGTGGGGTAACTAATTACCCTGTTATGGGGTTCTAGGGTTAACACGTTGACCTCTTTTAAAAAATTAAAAATTACATTATTTGAACACGAAAATGTACTATTAGTTTTGATGTTTCAAGATTCACTTGGTTTTCTCCGCAATAGCTGATAATAGCAATAAAAAATGTTCAGTGCGAAGAAAAACGTTATTAAATAGATTCATTGAAAAAAAAGAAAATAAGAAATTCAAGATTGAAGGGTGAGATATGTAAAGAATGAATGAGAAATTAATTAATTTGACTAATCCCTACATTTTGTTCTTTTTGTTTCAGATCTTTGGCTGTGGGCTCTAAGACTGGCTACAAACTCTTCTCTCTCAACTCGGTTGACCACCTAGAAAAGATCTTTGAAAATGGTACAACGAAGAGCTCCAAATAAAGAGCTTTGTATTTTGTGTTGCACAGGATATTTTGTAAAAATGTTTGCGAGTCGAACTAAGATAAAGGAAAAAAAACTTATTTTCCTGTAGAAAGAGTGACATCCATTAAAACTGTAAACTCTTTGCTTCACGAAGAGAGAGTAATTGCTCGAAGGATAATAACGAATCCAATATCGATAATAAAAACACGGAGAAAAAATGTTATTCGTGAGAACACAAAAAGTCGTCAAAATTCTATGAAAATGTTCATCTCCACATATTTCACTGAGTTTTTCTATAAACTAGAAAACGCATGGAAACGTTTTTCACGAATCTATCACGCATGTGAAAAACAGCTGTTTCGAGGAACAGCTGTGTCTTCAAAGTCGAATGTTTAGGGGCTGAGGTACATTTTACCTGACGAAATCGTTTGCTTCGGTTTCACTCGCAGATTGTGACTCATTTTCGAATAACAATAATTTGAAAATCCGACATTAATCCTGCACTTGTTTTGAGTACTTCCTCGATGATAAGATAAGCCAACAAATATTATTTTCATTAGGTTTTCTTTTCTCACACGTAAATATAAAAAACTTGAATGAAAAAGGTCGAAAAATAGGAGCAAAAAGAGAAATGACGATGTTACGAAAAAATTGAAATTTATATTCGTTTTATTCGCAGACACGGAAGACATATGTATTGTGGAAAGGTTGTTCAGCAGCAGTCTTGTGGCGGTCGTCAACGTATCATCACCCCGTAAGCTCAAAGTGTGTCATTTCCGAAAGGGCACCGAGATATGCAATTACAGTTACTCGAATACGATATTGGCTGTGAAGCTCAACAGAGCGGTAAGTTCATTAAAATTTTCGCCTTTGTTTCATCAATTTCGTTGCCAAATTAGAAATAATTAAAATTTCGCATTCAGAGCGAATCTACTATATTAATTTTCCACGAAAACGTTCATTGTTTTTCAAAAGATTTTCGAAAAACCATCAAACTCAACGGGACAAATGTCTTTTTAAAGTCTTCTCATGTTTTTTTTCCAAACATAATCTCTTTCAGAGCACTTTATAGAAAATGATGCCACTGGAGACAGTGAACTCTGACGGTACTAAAAATAAAAGTCGCCCAAGCTCGACGTATCACTTTGAAAACAAGGAATAATCGTTTACACTTTACGAATTAAGAGTAAAAATGAAACAGCACAAAATTCGCTCTGATAGGCAGTCTCGTCAGTAATCGTGACCTCTCGTTTTATTTTTTCTTACGCAGAGATTGGTAGTATGCCTCGAAGAATCTCTGTATATCCACAATATACGGGATATGAAGGTGTTGCACACAATACGTGACACACCACCGAACGTATCCGGTCTCTGCATATTATCGGCTCACAGTGTCTCTTACGTCGCATATCCTGGCTCAAATACCATTGGAGAGGTGCAAATATTTGATGCCATCAATTTTGTGAGTATTTTTTAACACTTTTTCCAAATATTCAGCCAAACAACGAGAAAAATATCGGTCATACTAATTTAAAGCTTGTTTTTCTTTCCACACGGTTTTAGCAAGCAAAAACGATGATACCTGCGCATGATAGTCCGTTGGCAGCTCTCGCTTTTAATCCAGAGGGTACCAAAGTTGCGACAGCTTCGGAAAAAGGCACCGTCATAAGAGTTTTTCAAGTAAATTCGATTGTTCCGATCCTCATTTGTTTATTTCTTTTCTTTTTTGCTCTTGTCAATGTTTCGTATGTTTTATTGTTGTTTTTTTTTTATATATTTTGAAAATAATACAGATACACGATGGAACGAAACTTTTTGAATTTCGTCGAGGCGTTAAAAGATACGTTTCGATAAGCAGTCTTGCATTTTGTATGGACTCCATGTTCCTATGTTGCTCGAGCAATACGGAAACTGTTCACATCTTCAAACTTGAGGAACCCAAGGAGGCGTGAGTTAAAACAATTTTTAACGATAGATTATGGCTGCAAAGTCGATTTGAAGAACAAAACTTATCTCATTGGTTAAAAAGATCGTTTTTTTTTTTATACATATTTTTGAAGTATTTCGATAAATATCGTGTAGAAATTTAGGAAATCGAATGACTCGAAAGCTCAGTAAGTAAAATGCGGCCGAGCAGCAAGTTTTACTGAAAATGACCTTTTTCACTAAAGCAAATTTTCCCAATTTGGTAAACAGTTAAGTTCAATTTTTTAATCGTTTTTTCCAATCCCAATAGTGAAATTATTTTAAATAAAATGTTTTTTTTTTTTCGTGCAGTCAATATTTTTAGCTGTTATTTTTACGTAATAATCTTCGAACGATTGAATTAATTCAGTTAATGAAAAATGAAAACGTTTTCCAGACCAAAACAAGCGCCGGAGGAACCCCAAAGCTGGATGGGATTTCTAACAAAAGCTGTTTCGGCGTCTGCGAATTACTTACCATCACAAGTCACGGACGTATTCTATCAAGGGCGAGCTTTTGCGAGCGTTCATCTGCCGTTTCAAGGATTGAAGAACGTTTGTGTCATAACTGAGTAAGTCTCTTCTCTTTTTGTACGTTGCATTACGCCTCGATTCTCCATCGTTCGCTTCTGTGGACAACAATTGATTAAAGAATAAAAGAAAACCCTGTATAATTTAAATGAAAAAACAATTGATACTTTTTGATGTTTTATATATTTTTCCTATTCTCTCGAACTAATCAATTCGATTGATTTTCTTTAGAATTCAAAAAGTTCTGAGGTTGTTGGTGGCCAGTGCGGACGGATATCTCTATGTCTACAATTTAGATATAACCGAAGGTGGCGATTGCACACTGCTGAAACAACACAGGTTCGTCTTGATAAATTTCAGATTTAAAAATCCAAATAAAGTGACGAAATATTGAAACTTTGAAAAAAAAATGGTTAAGGTAATATGATTGCTTTACGCTAGTCAAATGAGTGCTAAATTTTCAAAATACACTTGTGCAAAGTTCAATGCACTAATTAAATTAATTGAAGGTTGATGTGTATTACAGCATGTCTTATTAACCTAAAAAAAAATTAATAACGATGGATTTTCGAAATTATCAACTGATAACTGCAAAATTCCATGATGTCATATTTTCATCGAGATTTTTCAATGAATAATCGATATTTTTCAACCGATTTTAATGCACCACGTCTTATTTTGTTCCTCAAGAGATCCTTTACGAATTCAACGCGAAAGTTTTTTTCTAAACTTGTTAATATGAAAAATACAGCAATTGATTTATGCAAAAATTTTTTTAGCCAATTAAACAATTGGCTGTAACAGTAAAACTATGAAACTCAAAAAAAAATCCACACGGTAAATTCGTAGAGGATCACTTAAGGAACAAAATAAGATGTGGTGCATTAAAATCGGTTGAAAAATATGGATTATTCTTTGAAAAATTTCGATGAAAATATAACATCCTAAAATTTTGCATTTATCAATTGATCGTTTTACAAATCTATTGTTATTAATATTTTTTAGGTTAATGAGACATGCTGTAATACAAATCAACCGTAAATTCATTTAAATTAGTGCATTAAACTTTGTATAAATGTATTTCGAAAATTTAGCACTCATTTGACTAATCTGCATCAGCTATTTTACCTTAAAAACAAGAAAAAAAGATGACTGAAAGCAAGAAAATGGGAAATTTGTTAATTTAAAATTGTTGCTTGTAACGTCGTACAGATTAGATGGTAAGCAAGACGAGGTGGATTGTGCCGGCGTGTCGAGCGCGGGCACGGGATCTGGCGAGCCCGGTGCCTCGGTCACACCCGCCGCTCCGATAGTACAAAATCCAGGTACACTATCAGTATTTTTTTACCATCAAATTACACACCTTTATTTTATTATTCTTTTTTCGAGATATTTTATTATTTTTTGTTGTTTTGTTTTACGAGAAATACGATAAAGCGTAAAGTTCGTGTCGCATCGAGCCGGAAGTGAGTCAATCGCGACTAAAAATCACGGTCGTTTACAGAGATAAATAAATAGCAGTGTCGGGTAAATGTTCGAGACTTTCGAGAATCTCACGTCAAATTAAAATTCGTAAGCATTCATAAAATTTAAAAAAATTGGATACGTAGCGAAACTGTTCGAGCTCTTTTATCAAAAAAAAATGATTTTTTATAAATTATTTTGTGTTTAGATAAATATTTAATCTCGGACATTGCTTCGAATTGAAATTTTAGATTTTTCCTTGTGCTTTGAGTTTTAATGGTTTTTATTCATTTGTGAAAATTCCATCTTCAGTTCGAATCAGTAATTACAAAAAAAGGCCCATTTATAAATTGTTTCAAGGAGATTCTCGAATGTACCGAACGTAAAGCGGATAATGCGAGAAATTTAGTGCCTTCAGCTCGTGTCGTTTTTTTTTGTTTTCGCCACACACGCACACGCCGTGAATAACGCGCGATTGCATTGAATTTTCTATCGGTCTCGGGATCGTTTCAAAGTGATTTTTTTTCTTTCTTTTCTTTTCATGACTATCGAAGGTGTAAAGACTCAAGAAAATTGTCATTTCGACGACGATCGGTACGGGTAGCTAAGTATTTTCCGCGCATTAAAAAACTTACTTTACTTATCGTAATTTGTTTTTATTTTCTGTTTTTGTTTTTTCGTCTTGTTTTTGCTCGGGATTCGCATGTTTCGGTCACGTTTAAAAAAATGGATTCACTATACCTCTGTTTTTATTTGCTCTTAACATTTTCCTATTTCCGTGTATCTGTATACAAATAGTTGTTTTCAATATTAAGAGAATGCAGTTAATATTGTTTTACCTTTGGGAGAGTTTTTTGGTGTTACGAAATTTCGTTCTCGATGATTTATCGGCGTGAGCGATGTCACATTAATATTATTAGGATTGTAACTTAATTCGGTGCTTTTTTCTGTAAAATTCAGTATGAAAAAAGTACCGAATTCATTTGTGGACCTAATACGTCGTTATTTTAGTGATAACATTACAGAAAAATGCTTTCATGACTTCGACACTTTGCTATTTAATAATATTGTCGATATTCTCAAAATTTTGATGAAATCAATTTTTAAATTGACGATAATTCTATTTAATAGAGATTATTGGAAATTTGGATGTATTAAATTTCATCACCTACAGTTTCGACATTGCTTACAACAATAAATCATTGATAATGTCAAAGTGCGCCATCAAAATACTACGCTACTCCAAATTTCGACTTTTGGCTTTAAAAAAAATGAATGGTAAGTCCATTCTTTTCAGTGACGAAAAATAAACAATTCTGAAATTTACATTACATTGGTGAAAATGTATTGTACACAATTGCCATATAAATACATTTGACATAAGCAACAAATTTGTTGTAATTCGTAAACGATGCGTATGTTGCTCTTTACCGATTTAGTTTATAAATTTATATTTGCCGCCAGAAACCTGTTTCTCGAAATAGATGCTGTACTCTAAAAACGCAGGCTGTCCCAGGTTGAAAAATGAATATTTGTAAAATTAAGTTCCGGAGTGAATTTCGAGTCTGAATCAAGTTTAATGTCGTTATTTGATCTGAGTTTCTCCTGGTGATTAATTGATTATTAAATCTGACGAATTCGTGCATTTTTATTACTGGAGAGCATGAAATTTCCGACAAAAAAGTGATTCTCTGCGATTTTCGATCTTTGGTAGTTTCGTTTTCAACATGGATCGAGCAAGAGATCTTAATGACGTTCGCCGTAGGCGCGATCCTTGAAAATCAAATAAAGATAGAAAAGCGCCGACAAGGGGAAAAGGGCGATTTCGTGTATTCAAATGATCAATTACTAATGAAGAGGATTTCCCTGATTGAAGAGAGGCAAATTAAACTTTTTGACTCGAAATTCAGTCCAAAACTTGAGTTTACATTGAAGAATGTTCAAACTGGAACTCCTCGTATACAATTATTTCATATGTAAGAAGTATTATAGATAATTTATTTGGATGCGCACAAAAACACACAAATATAGTGAAAAAAAAAAAAAAATGACCAAGTTGCAATCTCGTGGGTAGCACGACCCCGGAGTTCGTCGCGGGGGGAGAATCTTTGTGATTATAAATACGCCAAAGTACAGAACCGTATATAGAAACGAGGGGGAAAAAGTTGCAGATCCCAAACTCCGGCCGCTCAATTTTTTTTGGTAGCATTTTGTGCAGTAAGAATTTTCGATGGCCGATTTACGCTTGGTTTCGTTTCTTTTTTCATTTATAAATACGAGTATACTGCTATTCTTATTTATTCTCTGCTCTTTCCGTTTTATTTCTCTTTGTGTGGGGGTGCGTGTGTGCGCTCGTCGTTTGATCCCGCGCTGGATAAAGAGAAAAAAAGTATAGTTACCGGATTAATATCTCGCGAGGGAGGACACGAAAAAAAAAGCATCCAACTTTATACTCGCTTCTCTTCTCGCTTCTTTAACCCTCCGAAATACAAACCCCTTCTCACCCCCCCCCCCCCCTCACCCCGACCCATTCCCTACCCATCCCTAACTCGGACTGCCGAAAAGACAAAATCGACCCGCGAATAGAGAGGGCGAAATAATCGCCCGATTACACTGATTGACCTCACTTGATGTATTTTTTTCTTTTTAATATCCGCTGAAGCCTGCATAAATAGCTACGCGGGTGCGTTGCGCGGCCGTTCGCCAGACTCCATGTCAGGTACTGGTATGTCCTCTATTCAAGTCCCATCTTTTTTTCTTTTTTCTCACTTCTCTCTTACGCTCTCATCTCTCTCTCTTCTCTCTCTCTCTCTCTTTATTTATTATTTGAATTTTTTTTCCAATTATTTTTATTTTTAACAAAGACCCGCGCAATTTCCATTCATACAGTCGTCCGCTTAATCAAGGATTTACCGTCTACTACCGACGCCTCTCTCATTATGTAAAATACACTCATTCGCATATTAATTTTGAAGAATAATCCTTGATACGGATTTATTCATTTTGTTTAAAATTCTCTTATTCACGATTCGGAAAAATCCATGCAAATGGATCCAGAGAATAGGAATATTTGTGCAAAAATACGAAATTCAATTAAAGTTTTGTTTGCCGTGATAAAATTAAATGATACAAATTTATGATACAAATTTATAATGATATTCGTAACATATTCGATTGCAGGAAACACGTAGGGAAATGCAGACCAAGTACAACTCTCAGACGAAAGTAATAACTGCGACAAGTAATTCAACTTTCAAGCCTTAATTCTCAGTTTATACGCAAAATTTAATTAATCTTATTCATTATTTGATTACTCAAGATTTTCTAATCTCACTCCATATTTTTTAATTCACGAAAAATTAAGAAAAAAGTCTCTGAGAAAAAGTTGCACACCGACTATTCACTCCCGTTACAGTCAGTGATTTTCGTGATATTAAAAAAAAAAACAATCTATGAAATAGTGTTGTTAATAACAAACTCGCATCGAATTAAAATTCTTTGTAAAGTTCAGATTTTATAACAATAACGCGAATGAAAACGAGGGCTTGTTTTATGCGTGCATTCCACGTCATTTCGCCTCATCCAGAATCCCGATCTTTTTTTCATTTCGTTGGAAAAACTTGATTAGAGCAATTACCAGATTTTTATCAAAATTCTTTTAATAATTATAATATTTTTTTTTCTTTATTTTGGAGCTCAGAAATTGCCATGAATGAAAAATGGTCATCAGGGCTTTGGAATGTCGTAATGACGTGAATTCTTCGTATATAAAAAAATGTGATTGACAATTAACACCTCCGTGATCTATGAAAACGTATGGAGATACGCACACTCTTGTGAAAATAATTTTAACGCAGATTCACCGGAGCTAAATTAACATTATACAGAAAAAAAAGAACATTGATTATCATTAACTACAACGAGATTCGCATTTAATCTTATAACATTTTGCTAAATCATACACAGCCTTTAGAAAAATCCTTCAACGTATCGAGAGTTAGTATAGTTCGATAACTATTGATTTTTCATTATCACATTATAATCTCTTTAGCAACTGGAATGAAGAAAAAACAAAGGTTTTCTGACGTGCGAGTTTTTACGTATAAAATACATTTTTTTAGAGACAGACAGGAGGTCTCAATATTTCTAACGATATCCTCAACTTCATTCTGATCCTCCTCGATCCCTGAATACGACATTACTTCTTGATATTCATACATTTTTGCGCTGTCGAATAAAAACGAATTTATTCGATTCGTATGTTAAGTTCGTTTCCGTCAAAGGAAACGATTACTTTCTCGATACATATGAGGCTTGAATGATAATTAAAGAAGAAATAGAATCGCAACAATGAATTAATCGGTCGTCGAGAATCATCAATTGATAATATTATTTAATTAAATAAA
Organism: Rhimphoctona megacephalus; assembly: GCA_963989365.1. NCBI lineage: Eukaryota > Metazoa > Arthropoda > Insecta > Hymenoptera > Ichneumonidae > Rhimphoctona > Rhimphoctona megacephalus. Next base: position 11,828,012 of record OZ022421.1, on the reverse strand, counting down.
TAAGTTCGAAGTTTACACACCTTACGATTGAATTTTCCTGATTGGTATCCTCGCTACCACAATTCCAATAATCTCTCGTCCTCCGTGACTCGTCACGATTCGTTATATCGCACGAGTGTTTTTTCTGTTTTCTGGTGAAGGCTCGGCGCACGCATGATCATCATTGTCACTGTCCCATCAGTATAGTACGCTTTAAACGGTTCCTCCTGTCTCTCCTTCTTTTTCTCATCACACCCTTTTCTATTGGCATCTTTCCCCCGAAGGGACTGCACAGTTTATACTTATCAATTTTCTATATAAATCATTTTTTCAACGACCCAATTCCGCTCACTCCCTAAACATTGAGTCAACAACCGAGAAATTGATTATTAATCGTTTAGGACCACTCGGTAGAAACACATTTGGAATTTCCATAAAATTTTTCCATGTTTATTGTTGTAGTGAGACCGGAAAATACTGAGGAAAATCGGGCAGTTATGGATCGACGAGGTTCCCTGGACACCTCAAGTTGTTGACACAAATGTATTTCAAAAACGTGAAAATGTCAGCTACGACCTTGCTGATGATTTCATGTTTTTTGCATCTTGTCAAGAAAAAAATCATTTTTTCGTTTGTTCAAAACTTGGGATGTTCGGCCGTCCTCGAGTCCAGAAGTACTCGATTTATCTCTATTGCTTTATTGGTAATTGAACCTTCAATTGAATTATTTAAAAAAATTAAATATATCGTAGATTCATTGTTAGTTCCGAGATTTTTTGTTTCCATAAATTCGATAAATATTTCATTCAACATCGACAATATCAACTTTCACTATCAATATCGTTAATATAATCTAGTTAGTATCACATCGATAATCCGAGATAACAGAGAGGGAGAATCACGACAAAATTAAGATCAGTTGCAAACGTACTTTCCATCCTATGAAAATAATCGGTTATTCAATAATTTAGACACGAATCAGAGAAAACAAAGCTCTTTGCGATAGTTTGATAATTATGTAATAATGAGATTTAGGTGTTATCATTGTTGTTTCCAACTTTATCCGATTGCCGAATTTTGTACAATTTTTTGGGTCCCTATCTCTATTCTATAGAGTTTATTGTGCTCGAAGATAAACAGAGTCGTTAACGATTGATGCCTACAAGTTTCATTGTAAAAACGCAACTATTTATACGAATAACATTTTGTTAATGGGATTTTAATAGTCACTCGTTTTCCTCGCAATGATTAAATAATGGAATTTTGATCAGCATTCATTTACAAGCTTTAATATCATTAGATACTCCCGAGAGACGATTTTTTTTCCTCGTAATAATGTTACAATCGTGAAAATATAATAGTAAAATAAAAAATTGTCCCTATTCGCTACTGTGATAAATGTTCGTTAAATAGATTTCACTTGGCTCGTTTAATACGCTTGAATAAATGGGAATTCAGATGGAGCGTCGATGTGTATATTAATCATTACTAACTCACATAAATGTTCAATAACAAAACTCATTTACAAATGTGTAATTACGTTCGAAAAGGAGGATTGGAGGGTGGGAAGGAGAGGGTGATTACAAAAATCCAGAGCATTCTCATAATTGACCTCCGAACGGCTCTGTTCCTCCACAGTGTGAATTCCTCTGTGAAATTCATTCCACGTGGAGACGCGAACAACCGTTTTAACGGGATTTTATTAATGATGAAAAAAACAATATGAAATGCTGTTTTTAGAGTCGGAAAAATATCATGAGATGATAGCGGCGACGGAGAGTCCACCGAAGGGCGGAGGGACGTTTCGACTTAACGATGACACGGAATTTCCACCGGTAACTCAGAGGACCGATTGAGCTGTCTACGAAAGCATATCAAAAAGAAGATAAATCAACAACATTGATTGAACAAAGGAACTTTTATTTTCCTTTGAATATTTCGAATACAATAAATAAATGAATGGAAGAAAGACCCAAGAGATTTGAAGCTTACGGCAAGCGGACGAGGATGAAAAGGCGAGAAGGATCTCGAAGGACCGAAAACAGTATCGGAGCTGAGGCGAGGGGTTGCCAGTCGACGTCAGTCGACGTAATCCGAATCGTCCGCGACGTCCTAAATCTAAATATATTTATCTCGATTTGCAATCATTTTTTATTCGAAATCGACGCAAATACTGGATTTTGGCACTAAACATTTTCGCTTTTTTTTCCTTCAAATTACACAAGTATAAGAGCGCGCGTGCATAGAAAAGAAAAAGCGCAAAATCCATGTCGCGATGAGTTATAGCTAAAAGATAATATTTATAAAGAAAAGATGAATGGAAAAAAGAAACGAAGTAACACGAGAAACACTGTGTTTTTTTCGAGTGTTTTTTTTTCTTCTCATCATACATCATTAGACCAATTTTTCGTTATTCTCACTGTTTCGCAAGTTTTCGAAGGAATTGGTGCCACGCAATGATGCGGCCATTTCTATTTAGCAATATTATTTTTTTTTCTTTACTTGCAACGAATTATTTATGATTTGTACAATGTTCAACGATAGACTAAGTTACCCTTCATTTTCTTATTGTTTTTCCCAATTTATTATTTCGTACGAGAATATACATGTGTTGGGAAAAAAGCAGACTGACTTCAAGCTTGCTACAAATGATTTTGATCTTGGGAACTTTCGGAGATCCCCAGGTTACTTAAAAATATCAAATTTTTCCGGTTCTAAAGCAGTCAACAAACTTACGAAATCGTTTTATATCATTTAACGTTTCCCTGAATAAATCAATGTGGTAAAAAAAATCAAGTATGGACTGAAATCACCACCTAAAATTATTTTGATAATACATGTGCTGAAATCATTAATTTCTTGGGATCGAGGCCGGGGCCGGGGAGAAATTGTATATACGAGTAATTTTGCAATGAATTTAGAAAATTTCATTCGAATACTTTATTCGGTTAATTTAAAGAAAGAGCAAACTATCCAAAACCAACAACTTTTCCAATTTGTCCAAAAAACGAGGCGAAAAAAAACATTAAAACGCTGGCATATGTAATTTTGATTGTAATTTTTCCAAAACAAAAAAAAACTGTTTTAAATCTTTTTTTTTCTTTGCAAAACAATAAATACGAATGTACATTATTTATATGTTAATATCCTTAGATTTTTTAAATTGCAACTTTCTTGCCATTGTATAGAAAAAAATGTACATAAAAAACAGGTACGAGCTCCGTCCCGTGTACGGGACTCCTAAACCATCAACGATGCACGCGATCCCAACCTTCGAATAACAGAAATCTCAATCCAACGATGACTCGCTCATAAATATAAACCAGACGTACTCCTATTTCCTCAAAGGAATAATGAGGACAGTACAATTGATTGTATATTGTTAGAAACTACTCGGCTCGTATGCTTTACCGTCGTGTACGATTCATTTTTTACATTTCATCGATAATTTGAACATTATTATTCGCTCACTGATTCACTAAAGAATTATTTTTTGAACCAGCTTAATTCATTCAGCTCTGTCCGATTATTTTTCGAAGGCAAAGCGGTATATTTATTCTGAATAAATGCTAATTTATTCGTAATTTATCCGTAATATCAATTTTCAATTGTTCGAGATGGTGAAATCGTGATCCTCATAAATCTCAAAATTGAAATAAATTCATGAAAATTTGTCATTATTAAAAAACGTGTTTCAAGTCCCAACCCACGAACTGCAAACTCAAGAAAATTGTATTATCATTACATTTGATGTTTAGAATTGACTGTAAACAAAAAAATCATTTTGGGCGTAGCTGAAGTAACGTCCAATTCCCGAAACATAATGTTTGTCAGATATTTAATTAATACATCTCGGAGTATCCCCGTTTCGATACTAAAATCGGATCTTGCACATCCTTGTAGACAAGTTTTAAAAAAGCAAATAAAAATATCTCCCCCTTGTCCTATATTTACCAGATAAAACAAACAAAAGGAAATATATTTCGAAGAAACAGAATTAAAAAACGAAAAACACCAAACTATAGAGACCCACAACGTGTCCTTCGACAGTTTTATACTAACTCGTCTTGTTTAGTGAATAGTGTTACTTTTATAAAAATGAAATTGCAAAAAAAAAGAATAAACAGATAAAAACTATAATAATAATAATAATAATAATATAATAATAAATAATCCATTGTACATATACACGAAATGCTTGTGCATTGGCGTTATTACGAATATATACATATATATATATTTATTTATAAATATATATGTATATATTGATAGTGTTCTATCGATACACGAGAACGTGCTGATGCATTGAAAAAAAAACAAATAAATAAAATGAAAAACAATCGTACGATATTAGTTTCTTTCGTTAATTTCGTTTTATTCAAGTTTTACATCTCCGATGTCTCCTTTAATTTTGCCCTCTTTATCGTTTTCGATACGCAAAAGTCACATCGGAATCGTCGTTATATAATGGGCGATTTCTCGGAGGCGAAAAGCGATTTAATCGTCGCAGTGTACTTGCGTCGAGATTATACCAACGAAAGATGAAGAAAAAAATGAATAAATGTGCGTCCGAATGGAGAGTTGTAAGCGAACGAACGCAGAAAATCGGTGAGACTGAATGTTGTTTCGACTACAGTTCATAAACCTGTTTGCTTCCATCAAACGAGCGGGGAAAGTGAAGATATTTTTTGCAGGAAATACAGAGAATTCCGGAAAACAATATTACGATAGTTTCATCCTTCTTTTTTCTACCTATAATTACGAATAATGAAAAACGAGCGTGAGTCTCTTTTCGTTATTCGATACCATTCAAATACCATTTCCGATGCGACTTTGACACCGGTAAAAAAAACAATACACTAACGTTTCGGACTCGCGTATGTTTCCTCTTTTGGTCAAATAAATCCTCTCGTTGAAAGACTAGCGATACGACTTTTTGCTGTTGTTTTCTCACAATGACGATAAGATTAAAATGAGTTTCAATTCTCGAACTCTTTCATCGTTAATGAGACGAAGAAATATTGGAATCATCATGAAATGAAATGCGAGGAATTTGGCGATGGGAAATCGTGTGGTATTCATGGACAAAAGGAAACTCGCAAGAATCGATTACGACTCTCGTAATGGTACAAAACGATTGTGATCAGATACATTTTTGTTTTCTTTATCCCACGAACAATATCAATTTTGCACAAAAAATTGGTAATTCTTCAATGTATTCAAATTCTTCCTACGGTTTATAATATGAGAGAATGAAAAATGGAGTACATCGCGTTGGTTTACGAGGTATTAGTAACATAGATTATAAGATCTCGTTATTTTTTTCCCCTTAAAACGAGCGAGTGGCTTCGTGTGTTATATTGTCGATTTTTATTCACGACGTTCAGCTCAGTTGTAATTCTGAACGAGCGGTTAATTCTTCAAAGAGTTTGTGCAAATCTCATTAGCTCGATATAAAAAAACCTTTTTCATTTAATTTGATTTATTTCTTTTTTTTAGTCGACTTTATGTCGGTGTGAAAATGTTCATTTATTTTGTCTTGTTGCTTCATTATCGCGCTTCATCCAATCGAAATATCGAGAGAAATAAAAAAACTCATGGTTTTGTAAAAAATCGTTTAGACGAACAAAGAAAACGCATTTAAAGGCCCTTTGTCATATGCTCACTGCTGATTGGGCTCTCACAAGAGGGAAAACGAAGAGGCTTAACTATAGAGATCGTCGTCGCCGTCGTCTTGGAACGGTTGATCGCCCTGCGTCGTGTCCTGTGGACCTCCAGCGGCATTTTGAGGAAATCTAAATAATTTACGAAATTATATTTAGTCCTTATATGTATGATTATTTTTTCATTATTTATTTTTTTTTTCGTTTTTCTTGTTTTTATTATTATTTTTCGATCAACGTTAATGGCTCTCACCTAAAGTTCGTTCCGAATCCTCGTGACTGTTGTAGAGTCTGGGCAAACATTTCGTACTTTCTTATATCGTTATCGGACACCGAACGACGCGCAAACCTCATTGCCTCCTCGAAATGAGCACGCGTTATTTCCGGCACAGGATCGTCCTCGTCCATCTTTGTTTATTACAAAAATCGTTACAATAAGTTATTTATTCAATGGCGTTATTAAGAAATAAACGGAAGGAAAAATGATAAAGTACTTACATCCATCGACACCGAGGGATTGGCCATACGTTCTTTTTCCCTGCGAATTTCGCTCTCGATACACTGCCTAATAGCAAGTTTACAGGCACGCTGACAGATCTCCGTCAAATCGGCTCCCGAGAAACCGTGAGTTACTTTTGCGATGTAAGTCAAATCGACGTCCTAAAAAGCATTGTTCAAATAAAGCTCAAATATTGTTGGTACTTTCAGACATAAAAAAAAACACATTTTCAAGCTCGGCTGTGATAAACGAACCCAATTTTTTCAGTAAAAAACTTCTTTTCCGCATTTTTTTCGAACCTTTTTTTCGTTTTCTAGGTTTTCATCATTAAATATTCACCAAATGCAACTTTATCGTACATCATTCTCTTCGTTATCAAAAAACGAAGAGAATGGTGTATGATTAAACTTTATTATCGCATACGTGGAACATTTTATGTTAAAGAGGACATTGGGGTCGTTTTCGACCCCTTTGTAACGTTTACGTTCGGAAAAATAGATCATAACGATTTAGAGTTAAATAAAGGGATGAAGGAATTCAAAGTTTCGAGTTGAAGAAGCTTCAATAAATAAGAAATTGAATTTTATCGAGAGATTTTTAAAGCTGACCTTCGCTACGGGAGATTTTCGCAGGTTCGCCTTGAAAATGGCCTCACGCGATTTTTCATCCGGCAACGGGATGTAGATCAACTGATCAAGACGACCCGGTCGTAGGATAGCGGGATCGATAATGTCCGGACGATTGGTAGCTCCGATAATAAATACGTTCTTTTTCGCTCCCATACCGTCCATTTCCGTGAGAATTTGATTGATGACACGATCGGCAGATCCGCCACCGTCGCCGACGGAACCGCCGCGCGATTTGGCGATCGAATCTAACTCGTCGAAAAACAGTACACAGGGAGCCGCTGATCTTGCCTGTTAAATATCACAATAATCAATTCTTTCAATATATTTTGTCATTATTATGGTTATTATTGCAGCATTTATTTTAAAAAATTATAAAAACCTTGTCGAAAACGTCGCGGACGTTGGCCTCAGATTCACCGAACCACATAGTCAAAAGTTCCGGTCCCTTGACAGAGATAAAATTCGCCTGGCACTCATTCGCGATTGCTTTGGCCAAAAGCGTTTTACCGCAACCGGGAGGACCGTAAAAAAGAACACCCCTCGATGGTTGCATACCGAATTTCAAAAACTTGTCCGGATGCTCGACTGGATACTGAAGAAATAATTGTTACGACGTTTCTACGTTAAAACAACTGACTTGACATTGAAAATTGGAGCTTGATTATATGGAGCGGATACAACGAATCAAATTTACCTGAACCAATTCCTGAAGCTCTTTCTTAACGTTTTGTAAACCTCCGACATCCTCCCATGTAACGGTTGGAACTTCGACGATTGTTTCACGAAGCGCGCTAGGACTGCTCTTGCCCATTGCGTACTGTAATCAAAATTCACTCAATTATGCTACGAGCCAATTCTACGACAGAAATATCAAGTTAGAAAATTAATTCGGGGATTAATCACTTTGAAATTTTCCATCGTAACAGCAAGCGAGGCCAACACTTCGGCGTCGATTTGATCGTCCTCCAAATCGATAAGATCCATTTTTTCACGAATTTGTTGAAGAGCAGCCTCGGAACAGAGGGAAGCTAAATCGGCACCAACGTGGCCATGACTCTCCGCAGCAATCTGTTTGAGAATAATAAATAAAATTAGCATAAATAATGTAAAAAAAAAAGATAGTTTTTCGTTTTATAAACTGAGGACAAAAATCTTACCGCCTCGAGCTCGACGTCGTCGGCGAGTTTCATATTCTTCGTGTGAATACGCAAAATTTCTAAACGACCAGTCGCATCGGGAATTCCGATGTCGATCTCACGATCGAATCGACCGAAACGACGGAGTGCACCGTCAATGCTGTTGGGCCGATTCGTCGCTGCCATCACAATAACGTGAGAACTTTGCTTCATTCCGTCCATAAGAGTCAACAACTGCGACACTATACGCCTCTCAACCTCACCGTGAGTCTGCGAACAAAAATAACGAATTTATATAACAAAACCATTGCTAGAGTTCTTACATAATATTTCGATCCTTTTTTCACTGTCTCTGAAATCAAAATTACTCAAGAAATAAACCGAGAACGAAAAACGTACCTTTTCCCTTTTCGGTGCAATGGCGTCGAGCTCGTCAATGAAAATAATGGCCGGTGAATTTTTTTCGGCCTCTTCGAAAGCTTTACGCAAATTACTTTCCGATTCACCAGCAAGTTTACTCATGATTTCGGGACCTTTGCATTAAAAAGTAATCGATTATTGAGAAAAAAAATCGACACCGTTCCTTCATTTTTTTTACGCTTCTTCCATGAGCAAATCAATCGCCTTTGGTTTTCTCATTCAGAAACTTTCAAAATAAAATGCAATGATAATAAAGCCCAGGTAAAGTCGTTGGACTATTTTTTTTTTTATGAAAATTTCCTGGATGTACATCTCAAAAGTTAATGTTTAAATATAAATAATAATATTTGGGTTTGTTTCAAAACATTCTGAAGAAATATTTGTTGGAAAAATTTCAAGGAAAAAATAGAATAAATGTAAATGAATAAAGTTAAGAATTTTTAGAAAAAATTTCTATACCGTTGATAAGGAAGAAGAAAGCTCCGGTTTCGTTGGCGACTGCACGTGCAATGAGAGTCTTTCCAGTACCTGGAGGACCGTACAAGAGAATACCACGAGGTGGTTTTACTCCGATAGCTTTGAACAAGGATGGATGTCGCAAGGGCAACTCAACCATTTCCTTGATTTGGGCGAGCTGCTTGCGCACGCCACCGATATCGTCGTAACCCACCGCGTTTAGAGCTTCCTCCTCTTCCTGATTATTTATAAAAACTTATGTTTATATCACAACGATACAAAAAACAAGGTCGACGGTAGGGAGAAGAAAATATTTGTAAAAAATACGAGACTTAAGTTAAAGTTCAATTTTGTCAATATTTGGTCATTTTGACCGAAAATGAATGTCGAAAAAATTATGCTTTCTCAATTCGAAAAAATTAGATTTTCTCAATTCTGCAATTTTTAAATGATTTTGTCGTAAACTTTACTTTGAAATTGATTTTTTCACGTATTTTCCATTGATTATTTAAAAACGAAAATATTTGCGTGTTGATAAGTCTCTTGAACTTCGAAAAAACGATTTTACGGCCAAAAATACCGTGCGATCATGCGTTAAAAGGTAAAAAAATAGGGCAAGTTCTAAGGTTAAATTCATGAGTGAAAATACCTCTCGCTTGATGGGATCACCTTCGCAGTGAATCACAGTATCAGGAGCAACGATGCAATAGGGACCAGGATCAGTTTCTACTACTTTGAATTCAACGGCTCGCATACCTCCGCGAACAATGAAGTTGTCATCTTTATGTATGGGACGGTAGGCCTCGAGGAAGTACGGCTTAAGATATACCTCGAAAATATTTCTGTAATAATCCAAAAAGTTTGTTAATAACTCAAGAATAAGAAATTTTTTAAAGTTTATGAATTGAGACCCCCTGTGATCTTTAATTTGAAAGTTTTTAATTGCCGTTGGAAAATTTCTCTATTTCTATCAACGTCAACAAAAACAGTAAATATTTTCCATAACTTTGGATCGACTGGAATGAAATTAGATTCTAACGATAACCGTTTTCCAGGAATCAAGATGACATTCAAGTTTACATCGTGGCAATGCAACAAAATTCTTATTTTTTTCTTCAGCAGAGTTCAGAGTTTAACACTTATTTTTGCAAGATAAATATGAACAATCTTGGACATTAGTAAATTCATAAATAAACAAAATTTTCATTATGTTGACAGAAAGCGTCGCCAATTTGCTTAGCTTGCAACTGCAAATAGATTTCTTCAAATAAAAATTCGTTGCTTTTCATTGTTGAGAACTTTGACATAATATGTAAAAATTAAAGAGTTTTTCTCTGTTTTCACGATAAAAAAACAATAAAATTGTTAATTACCCGGTGAGACCCTCCACTGTATCGTCCATGGGTAGCACGTGAATACGTTTTCCGTATTTGACATCAGGGCAGGCCTGTACGGACACGACGTCACTGAGGCGAACACGTAGATTGTTCCTAACGACTCTGTTCATGCGAATTTTCTCATTTGGGCAAGTTTCGTCAGACAGTACAATGCACACAGTTTCTTTGCGCCTTTTGCCTTTGAGCAGCACCGTGTCGCCCCGGAATAGCTGCAATTCATCCATTTTTGCTTGAGACAGGGCAACGACAGAGTTGTCATCGTTGATAGCCTCGTCAACCAAAAGCCTGTTTGGCCTGTCCTTCTTGCGTAAAATCGCAGTTGCTAGATCCTCGCTGTAAGTCCAATGTTGCAAATAAATTTACCGATACAAGTTTTGTAAACTAATAAAAAAACGTTTATTTATTAATGCTCAATGATTTACATTTGTAAAAGATTCTTAACATTTTCAATTTTGCGTTGTGTCGTTTTTTTTTCCCATTTTTCTTTGTACTTTTCACGTTTTTTTTGTTTAATTATGTCACGAAAATTGATTAATTCTGTACTTCGATCTTCATCAACAATGAAAAATTAAAAGTTCGAATAGAAACGACAAAATCAAGTTTTTGTTGTTTCCTTTCAATAAAAAAAAAAAAAAGTCAAAAGATGACACGACAGACGTGCAGAACGATTTGCGGAAGTCGTCATGTTCTTCACATTTTTCTTTGAACTAGTTAAATAAACAGTTTTTTTTAATTCATTAAAAAAATGGAAATTAACGTTTAAAATGAATGGAATAAAGTCGAAAATAAGTTAGGTCGGCACCGTACATGACGTGGCTGTTTCGCGCGTATATGCGATGGACGCTTTGTCGATCTATCAATCGATTATCAACACTTCCAAAGTAATATTTAAAAAAAAGAAATAAAACAAAAAATAAATTTGGATTGACGGGCCGGGGGAGTAATGTGTGCTTTTGGCGTTACGGCCATGTTTATATTTGCAAAAAAAAAGAAAAATAATGAAATAGCCAAAACATTTCGCGATCAATTAGCGGAGTAGAAGAAAATAATTTCGTTACTAAATCGACGAAAAAAATCAATTTCATTAATTGCCATTTGTTGAATGATTTCAGACTATTGCTCCAGATTCTATTTGGAAAAGGTTGATTTTTTTTGTTTCTTCCATAGAAAACAAAGCGGCTGGGATCGACATGATGACAACGTAAAATTGAGGGGGCACTGCCGTAGCGTTTTGTTCCGTAGAGGATGCGGCTATCTCCGACGGAGCAAAAAAGCTTCAGACGAAAAATTTACGGTTGTAAACGGTTGCGATTACGAAGATAGTGATAATCGTAAGGCAACGTGTTGAAAAACAATGATCTTACCTCTTTCCATCACCCATCTTAGTTCACGACGAATTAAAGAAATTGACGCTAGTTTACACAAGAGAATATTAAAATTCTACCGAACCCGACTGCTTTCCGCTCAAGTCCACATACGACAGAGAAACTCACAGTCACAGAATAGAATCGAGCAATCTAACCACACTGAATTTAGCCGTTATTCCTTTACAACCAACCGCCATACCAACCTGAGTGAACAGGCGGAGACAAGTTCACCAACCTCGCAAGAACGAACTTTTTGTGAGTCGACTGTTTTATATTGCGTTAAGTTAGTCGACTATTTTTTTATTCTTCGTTACAGAGATAGTAGCTGTTTGTAGCGATTCTAAGAATTCTCCGAAAGAATAGATTTTTCAGAATGATTAAAAAATACACAAAATCACAAAAATAAATAAAATGCAATTGGTTCAGGAAAATTTGAACGCGAGGTTTTTACCGACCTGTCATTCCGTCTCAGCATCCGCAAAATTTAGAACAAAAAGCTGGCGTCATCTGTCAGAATGTTCCGCACTTCACTCGACAATTGCGTGATACCCTTGGTCGGATATTGCTTCCAACTTTCGATACGCCGGTAATTTTTAAGCGGCAAATCATACAATTTGTGCTGCGTGGGCGTAAATAAACGCAATTATCTAAAAAATATTCCCGACGTAGCAACACATTTCGATGAATTGTTAAGTCGTGAAAAAGTTTCGAGTGGCGCGTATTTCAAAATCTACCGCATAAATTGTTGCTAAGCAAAGTCCGGCGATGAGTGCTGCCCCCCAATAAACCAAACTTGTCAACAATGTCGTCGACAACTTTATTGGGAGAAAAAAAATGTGGTGGAACAAGAATATTTGACTGGACAGCAGGCTCATCGAGACCGTGCGCGTTATGCGCAGAGTTCGGGTAGCGTCGGCATCCCCGCGACGCCCGCAACCCGCGACTCGACAGGTAGTGCTAGTTGGCACATGGCTGCGTGTTCTGACGCGCGCAGTCTCGAGCTGTCCGAGCAGACGACAGTGGTGTGGAGACACGGTGCTCCGTAACGTGCTTGTATATATATATAAATAAAAAAACCGAATAAAAAATCATGTGAATTCACGATATTGTAACTGAAAAAGTCTATAAAACCCCAAAGAATCGCCTTAACACTTATTCGTGAGTTGGAATCATTATAATATAAAACCATATTCTGTTATTCGATTGTTAAAATATTGGAAAATATCGACCGCATTGGCACTTCGTTTCATTACCTCTCGCAATATCGTACATATTCATCGCTCGGCCCTTCCGTACGATTATATCAAATTCTACCCGCACTTTAATCCGTAAATATGGTTCGTGCGGTGAATAACCATGAGGTTATGCGAACGATTTCCCTCGGAAAATTAACGTTTCATTATTATTTATGAGACGTTGCTTTATCGCTTCGAATCTTTCGGATTTAATGATGGACTTACTAGGTCTATTTATAAAAGATTAAGGGAAAGAAGGGCTTTTTTTCATTGCGACGTAATTATATATTTAACGTACAACAGTGTAATCTGCCAGAGCAAAATACGTGGTTTATTCGCTGTTGGTAAACACGATCAACTACGTACCGGTAGATTGTTTTTTATTTAAAAAAAATACGTTAACATTTGTAATTCCAGTGCATAGATTGATTATTACAACGATCATCCAATTTACATCTCAATTGGGAAAATGAAAACTGCACTTAAATCCTACAACTTCGAATACTTATAAATTTAATCATTTTCCTCTGTAATAAATTTGCATGTTTATTGAAGAAAATTCAACGCAAAAATGAACGATTTTCATATCAATCGCTAAACGAAATCTGACGATCGTTATAAACATCGTCCAGACAAATCTAAAAAACGATCATCTAAAATTTAGAATACATTATCAACTGAAATGGCCCTACTCTTAACGTTCCCGGCTCGGAATTTTTTATCTAAAAAAAATTGACCGAAAAAAAGATAATTCGGTTACGAGAATTCGAGAAACGTTTAAAAAATAATCGATGCATCTGGAAGGTATGCAATGTGAACGATAAAAACTGTTCGATCTTTCCGCGTTTTGAAAAAATGTTGCTTCATAGGAGCGATAAAAAAGTGACCAAAAAATTCGAGATAAGAAAGTTCAAGCAAGGAGTATTCTTAAATTTCTATCGTTATTAAAAGAATTTATCTAGTTTAGTATCCTTGAACTTGAAAATATTTTTTTTCTCATTTTAAAACATGATACAACGAATAGTCGATATTTGCTTATTACACGCTTGCGGTGTATCGTGTTATATAGATCGGATATATAATTTCATGTTGGAGTGAAATACGAGACGTTTTCATTGGTCCAACGGTGTGAAGTTTTCCGCCTAGAGTATGAAAGTTGGATGCGGTAATTACGCCGAGGACACGTCGCGTGTTATGATCTGCCCCTGACGAGTCCACTTTCCTCCTGGTTCCCCCGCCAAGGTCACGTGTGTTACAGTAGCGCGTTAATTCTTAGCTCATCCCAATCAATTGTCAACTTCATTTATTCCGCCAGCTTTCATATATACACAGACACGTGTCTATACATAATAATAGATGGATATAGTCAAATGTGTTATGTGTACGACATCTTTAGGCAAAAATATGAATTTTTCCTTGGAGGCTAGACGTTGCCCTAAATAATTTATAATCCATAACAGTAATTTCCGAGAGAAGGATTAAAAAAGCGTAGATGACCGCAATTGTAAATTTTTCCAAATTGTGATTATCGAAAAACATATAAATTGCGAAGACGATCACACCAAATTTCTGCCATTGTTTGAACAAATGAATAAAACGATGTTTTTCTTTAAATTATCGTAAACAAATGGATGTTTTCGTGTTTGGGGAGAAAACACGAGTTTTTTTTGCATTTATTCTTCGAAAAAAGAAAACGAGCACGATAAGAATGTAGTTTTGTGAAATTCGTAGCCGTACCGCGGAACGGAGTGTTGTGTGAGAAAATATGAAGCAGATCGAGCCGCCGTGTGTCATACAACAGTGCAAAGAAACGAAACCGTATAATGAACCACAGCAAGAAAGGTCAAAAACGGGGATGCAGAATTGCTAAAAGTCCCGTTCGTCCAGTTCGAAGTTGGAACGCGCTATAGAAACGAGTAAAGCTTCTCGGCTTGGCCGCTAGGAGAACGAGATCGCGAATATATACATGCACTTCGCGTGCACCGTACGTTTTCAATTGGCAAAATATGAGATATTTTTTGTAACATTTTTAATCGACTTTCGCGAATTGTTGCAAATGCCATAAATTGTACGAGAGACTCGCGCACACGTAGCTATTTTTATTTTCTTTCCCTGATTGATTCTCGAGTTATGAGATCAAATTTAGTCCTTTCTCGTAAACGGTCCGTTTATTACTCGATCAGTATATAAACTCGGAGAACCAAGAATTATTTCGGGTAGTCCGACTCCTCTCAGGAACCCCTACCTTTGACCATTTCATCATCTCGAGGCTTCGGTCTCGTTGATTGAATGGCATCGGGACGCCAAAACCACAAATCACAAAAATACCGGAGATGAGCACACTCGTGCCTAAATCCGAACCAAACTCCTGCAGTGAAAGTCCGCGACTACCTTTTTGCCACTTTTTTCCCTCAAAACTCAGATATATTTCTTAAACAATTATTATGAGCATTAAGTAAAAAAATAATGCAATTTTTCGAATAATTTGATTAGAAATTTAAATCAAATGAAATGATTAACAATAAAAATTCAGAAAATAATTTAAAATATCGAAAAAAAAATTTCACGATTGTTTCAAGCGTCTAATTTTCGAACACTCTTTAGTTCGAGCTTTTGCTGTCGTAAATTAAACATGCCTAAATTCACTCGAGAGTTTTCTTTATCACTACGATAAGTGTGTTAAAATCAGGGTCAAAGTGATTAACTCCTTGAAGCAGAAATAACGATTCATAAATTATGCAAAATAACTAAGCCGAAATATGTTGATTTTGCATTTAAATATAGAGTTTTGGGCATTCTGCACGAGACGGAACAAAATGCTGTATCATATTTTTTTAACACGAGTTAATTATATTTTATCGATAAGAAACTTTTTGTTGTTTTCACGAACATTCTGCTTACAAAAATCTTCAAAATCAATTGATCGCAGTCAAACGCACCCCCGGCCATTCGAAAGTTAAAAAAAAATAAATACGAAGTCCAAAATAAGTCCACAAAATAATTCCAAAAAATAATCCCATTTTCTATGGATGAACAGGCACATGCTTGCTTTTTATTTAGAACGTTGTCGCGGAACGGGGGCGGGGTCTAATTTTCTTCGTCCTTCGTAACAAAGTAGAGAATAATTCGACAAAAAATATGTTGACCGAAATAAAAAAATTCGCGAATACATACGCTTTCATTCGCTATATAATTCACATTGAGGAAATGACTAACTTTAGACTTGGCCGTGAAGTCCCCAGGGGAGCCTCGAAAGATAGCGCTCTGAGTAACCACGTGCCAAATGTTACTTCAGAGTTTCGTAGTTTTGTCTGTGAGAAAAGATATGACAGGAAGATCGCGGGAAGGAAAGCAATTTGGATATTCCGATGGTAACGATAATTCAACAGATTCCTGAGTGTCCGTTAATATCCTTTCTCAAAACATTACCACGCATTTTTTAACGTACATTTTTTTTCGTTTCTTTATTGTATCGGTCCGTCATCTCTCGGAGAAATACACGGTCGTTATTATGCAACGAAATAATTCAGGCGTTTGGCCGTTCTTGTCAGACAATCAATTCGCCTACGTAAATTTCAGACGCTATAACATTAAATGATCACTGATATAAATTTTATTATTTATCTTTGCGGCTTGATACGAAAAAGTGACGTAACGTAATTCTTATTGTCACTCGCGGTCACTCGCTGTACCAAGCAACACATCTTTATTTTATTTTATTTTTTCTCGTTTTTATGACATTGTCGGTCTACCTCGAATACAGTGCTGAAGTAAATCATTGAAATGAATAACGGTATGAAGGAAGGTGTCGAAGACACGTTTAACGAGGATATCTCATCACCGTTGCCTCTTATACCCGAGGAACAAGATATCCAGGACATGAAGAGAAAGACTAGTATTTTCAAGCTTTATTCCCAAAAGCCTGGAGGTAAGACTCGTCGCAAGCTTCGAGGCTTTACGTTCGTTTCTGTGTGTGTTGTGTTTGAATTGTTTGTTTTTACTCGAAATGGAATTAATGGTGCTAAAGTTTACTTCATTGGAACGCAATTTTTTTAATAAAAAAAAGAAAGATAAATTTACATTAAAAAACATGGAATTTTTTTCGTGACCTAGTAAATTCTTAAAATATAAAAAAATGGACATTGCGTTTAATTCCAACGATGCAGACTCCGATGTCATTCGATTAACGAAATTCGAAATATTACAAAAATCAATTTCGTTATGAATACAACTTTTTTCTTTTATCTTTCGGTTCTTGGATTTTTTTTCTCTACTTGAATTTCTTTTACTTTCCTTTGGTGTCTTCGGGTTTTCTCTGGTGTTTATTTTGTCCCAATACATCATCGATTTAATCATTTTCGCTTTACTTCCTGTTGGTTTTGGTTCTTTCCTGTCCTTCGATCACTGCGCTTGTTTGGATTCGATTCCCTCCTCGATGAATTGATTAAATGTTGTTTTTCACATTTTATCCAATATTTGAATTTAAATTATTTTCGATTCGCTTGAAATTGTTTTCTCTACGAAAAAATAATATTTTTGTTTTCATTCTTGATTGTTTTCCACTCTCTCTCCCTCCTCTCTCTCTCTCTCTTTTTTAATGATTTAACTTTTACTGTTTTTCATCTTTTGGGAATGACCTTCAGGATCAACATCGAATGACGATCGTTTTTTGAATTCGTACACATGAGCGTAATTTCTTAATGTAGTTGTGTAATTCGAGACGGGATCAAAGTCTCCTCAGATTGAACAAAAAAATTGCCTTTCCTCGTCCGAAATTGTCGAGACGCGATAAACGGATAAGGTGATTACGGGAAGACGTTTTCTTTTTTTCGACTCTACAAAACGTATATGCGTTAATAACGTAATATTTGAAAGTATATAATCGAATGGTGATTTTTGAAAAGTCATTCCGAAAGTTACGTAAATAATGGGGAAAAAAAATAATTTGAACGAAAAATGAATTAAAATTCGCAGGAATCATAATTTATTTTGTAAATACGTTCAATTTTTGTTTGTTAACATTTTTTTTAACGTTCGGACCAAAAAATATTTTTATTCGCGCCGTCGCGACCGGATTTAAAAATGTCTTGTTCAAAGGTTGAAATAAGCGTGTCGATACAATATTGGGTCAATGTAGTTGATGAAAAAATAAAAAATATTGGACTTTCGTTTACAACTGTTACTCCCAGTCGATTTCTTTGAATTAAAATTTTCAGCTTGATGAAAAATCGTCAAAGATGGAATTACGAAGAGATACAAAAATAGTAAAATCAAGTAGAATTCTTTTATCCAATGTTTTGTATGAGAAAAATAAATAAATAAGATTTTCTTTCATCTTCTCATTTTTTAAAATAATATCTTCGTTCTTATTTTTTTACGTACGCTTAAAAAGTTAAAAATCAAAAATTGCTTGACCAAAAGCAAAGCATTAATTTTTCATTTTTTTAATCTCGAATTTTGAAGTCACATCAAATTCATTAACGAAATTTTTAACCGTGCCAATATGAAATTTTGATAACTATCACTAAAATGATCAATATTATTTAGCATAATAAAATATAAACATACTCGAAAAAACGAAACAAGATTGTGAATAATTAATGAAGAAATGATCGATGTTGATCGACGTGTTAAATTTTTCAAATTCTTTGATCTATATATCGATAGAAGTTGAGTCAGCCGATCACGATGAGACTGCACGACGGTCAGCGTACCTTGCACTTATTTTAGCACTCACAATTAAATTAGAGTCTGTATTCAAGGCCATACAAAATAGGACTAGGGTATATTTTCGTAAATGGGCGACGATACCGATGACGAGGACGGATCACCCGACCATCTTAAATCACATGCCAAACAATCATTTCCTACTCTCATTATAATTATTATTTTTTTATATTCGTTGCATGATTTTATTGTTTGTTTTTCGTTGCTATAATTGCAGCGTACGATTGAATTAATTTGCTCGAAAAATTGATGAATATATTATTTTTTCTAACAATAAAAAACTAAATTAACATTTAAAAATAATTTTGAATGTTAATAAAATTTAGAACATTAACAAAAATCGTGTTTTTATTTTTCTCGATCCAAAAACAACCTTGCTAAAATTCTTTCATTGTCGATAATATCGTATTATTATGGAACGAGGAAAAATCGGGTCATCTATTAGCCCTAAGCCCTCACAATCTATTTTTCCGAACGTAAACCCTACAACGGGGTCTAAAATGACCCCAATCTTCTCTTTAACATAAAATCTTCCCCGCATGCAATAATAAGGTTTGATTATGCACTACTCTCTTCGTTTTTTAATAACGAAGAGAATAGTGTACGATAGTCATATTTGGTGAACATTTAATGATAAAAACTCTATAAAACAAAACAAAGTTTTGGAGAAATGCAAAAAAAAAAGGTTTTTATTTTAAAAAATGGGGTCTTTTTCGATCCCATTATAGGGGTCTAGGGTTAATTATGATAACTAACAACATTCGTCGTCGATCACGATTGTTGCAGAGAAAAGTATGCCAAGCGCAGCGAAGAAAGGGGGACCACTTGTTGGTGTAATAGACGTTGGCACGCGAACAGTACGATTCTCGGTAAAATTTTACATAAATCTTATTTACCATTAGTATGTGTATCAATTTAATATTCGATTAAAAAGCATACAATGTCATGCCAATAATTCATGCATAATTTCGAAAACACGAAATAGTCTTTTGTCTATACTTTTTTTAACGTCATATTTACTGTATTCTCAAAACAATCTTTTTTTATCGTTTTCTTTTTTTTTTTCTTTCATAATGGAAAGAAATTTGATTTATTTTCTCTCGAAAATAATGTTCACACATTTAGATGTCCGGATTCGAACTATTTATTGGAAAATGAAAGAAAAAAAATGAAGAGTTGAGTGCAAAATGGACAATATTCTCACAGGTATTCAACGCTAAACACATTGCCGAAGTCGCCTCACATTCAATTGACATTGAACAGCACACACCACGAGAAGGATGGGTCGAACAGGATCCTAAAGAAATGTTATTCGCAGCGAAAGCTTGCATCAAAGATGTTGTAAAAAAATTAGAAATTTCCGGTCACAGCGTAAAGGAAATAGTGACTGTTGGCATTACGAACCAACGCGAAACAACAGTCGCTTGGGACGCCGTCACCGGGGAGCCACTGTACAAAGCAATCGGTAAGAAATTCGATTCGCACGAGAGAGAATGTTATTTGTTGACAAACATCAATTCCCAATGAATACAGATCAATTTCCGTTTCAGTCTGGTCCGATATAAGAACAGTCGAAGTTGTCGATCAAATAATAGCCAAATTTCCTGATCAAAACAAAAATCATTTGAAACCACTTTGCGGTTTGCCAGTCAGCCCATATTTTTCGGCCTTAAAAATACGATGGATGAGAGACAATGTTTTGGCTGTGAGAAAAGCCATGAGAGAAAAACGATGCAGAGTCGGGACGATGGACACGTGGATTATTTGGGTAAAGCAGGAACAAAAAATATTAAAAACTCCTTCACCGATTGAAACTCAAAGATTTTTTTCTTTCATAAAAATAATTTTTTCACTAAGTTCACAATAACTTTTTGATATTTTATTTTCAGTTAAAACGAATATTTCACTGTGTTTAATAATTGCAATTTTTTCACATTTTTTTCGTACTCAAAAGGCTAATTAAAATCAAATGTTTCTAATAATTAGTAAAATAGTTCAAAATAATTTAATAGTCTTTTTAAAGTGAAACAGTTAAAAGATAAGCTTGATCATTTTTTTACAGAACTTTAGCGGCGGCATTGAGAACGGTCTTTACATAACTGATGTGACAAACGCCTCAAGAACGATGCTTATGAATATCGAAACTCTGAACTGGGATCCAACTTTATGCAGATATTTTGACATTCCTATGAAATTATTGCCAGACATAAAAAGCAGCTCGGAAATATATGGAAATATCAACGTTGGACCTCTAAAAGGCATTCCCATATCTGGTGTAAGTTTATTCGTTCAAGATTCATTTCTCAAAAATATTTTCTTCAAAATTTGCCTTGAATGAATATATCCAAACAGTAATGCTCGAAATCAGGGCCACAATTATTTATGGCGTTGAAAAATACACGACTTCTCCAATTTGATACACGAAATATTAAAAAATATTACATTTTTTTTTCCTTCCGCAAGATCTTATCAAAAATAGCGATTAATTAGTCGAATCTCGATTCAAATTAAATCAAGAATTTTTTATTTGAATTTTAATATTCTCAATTCATGCAAAAATATGTTAATCACATTTTTCACCGATTTCTAATAAAATAGTAATATTTTCACTAACAACAACAACAACAATAATAATAATAATAATTGTTATGATTATTTATTCTTAGCAACAAAATTTTGTGCTCAACGTTTGTATTAATTATTTTTGTGTTCACGAAATTCATATTTTTATTTTTCAAAATAGATTCTAGGCAATCAACAGGCTGCACTGGTAGGCCAAAATTGTTTGCAACAAGGTCAAGCGAAAAACACGTACAGAAGCGGTTGCTTCTTGTTGTGCAATACAGGAACCACTGTAAGTATAAATTTGTCTAATTATCAAAATACCATTGATTGATTCATTATAAATCAGATTAAGATCTCAATTATACTGACTGAGCTGCCACGAATGTAAAAAGAGAGGTACAAAGTCCACAAGTGAAAGTTTTTCACGCTCTTCGATAAATCGAAATAAAAAAAAGTTTTAACGTATTTTTGTGATTGTTTTTCTGTTTGATAACGATTCTGATTAACGAAAATATTTTCATCGTCGTTAAGATTGAAGTAAAAAAACAAAAACGTCGGAAAATTTAGACGAACGTTCTTAATTGAAACAGATACAACCATAAAATTTTCCACATAAAAAAAAATCATAAACATAAATCACATTTGTTTCGTCTCAAAAGCGGATAAAAAAGACAGGCGACTGGTCTATTACGGGTTGCGAAAACCAAATCGTTTTTTGAGCCCCTGGATTTACTAACAAAATGACATTATAATTTCCGTCTCCAAATTTAGTCTTAAAGCTCGACTAGTGAGCTAACTGAATTTATTAATTTGAGGACATTCTGTAGAATCGTTCAAATAATTGGAGAAATATACAAATAAATTGTATTTAATTGTTTATCGTTTTTTCAGAGAGTGTATTCGTCTCACGGTCTCGTAACGACGGTTGCTTATCAATTAGGTCCAAATAGTCCAGTTGTATACGCCTTGGAAGGCTCCGTTGCTGTGGCTGGGGCGGCTATTAAATGGCTTCGCGATAACGTCAAACTAATCAAGGACGTTCACGAGAGCGAGGATCTTGCACAGAGTGTATTCAGCACTGGTGACGTTTATTTCGTCCCAGCCTTCACTGGCCTCTATGCTCCATATTGGAGAAAAGATGCCAGAGGGTAATTTTTTAAATATGCTTCAAATATTTTCATTGCAAACGAACATTTTTAATCGTCAATTAAAAAATGGTAAACTCGTATAAATTTAACGAATTTATCTCCCGGATAATTAATTCGTCTATTATTTTTATCCCAATGTATTTAAAAAATATAAAATCTATTTAAAAAATCTATGAATAGTAACGTGTTCAGGATTTAAAAATAAGTTTTTAACTTAAAAAATGTTAATTTGCTGCAATTTTTCTTGTAATTGAGATTTCGGAGTTTTTGCTCTTAGTTGTTCGCTTTTATACTCCCAGATTTCTATATTTCTATTTGAAAAACGAAAAAAGGAATTAAATGCAAAACTTGCACGAGGTTTTCAGTAAAAATTCCAATTTTCCTACTACAAAATGCTTGTCCATGAATTTTCATTGCACATATGATGAATTGCATACGTATCATTACCTAGCGATAACAAAATGTGCTTTTTTTCCTACAAAAACGTGGAACTAGATTTTTTTTAATTATAAAATGTTCCTACGTTTTTCGATGTTTTGCAATTGTAATTCGATTATTTTTTTTTTTTCGCTCGATAAAAATGAGATTTTATTCATTCGCAGGATAATTTGTGGCTTGACCGCCTTCACGACGAAGCAGCATATCATAAGAGCGTCTCTGGAGGCGGTTTGTTTCCAGACCCGAGATATTCTCGAGGCAATGTACAAAGACTGTGGTTTTCCTCTGACGAAGCTCCACGTCGATGGAAAAATGTCAACGAATAGTCTTCTCATGCAATTGCAAGCTGATCTTGTTGGAATACCAGTATGTAAGTAAAGCGAAGAAAATTTTTGTTTTTTATGGTCAATAAAATCCCGTGAGACTTTATAGAAAAGCATGAAAATAAAAGAATCATTTATTTTTCAAAGTTAGAGCAACAGTGCCGAACATCACGACCTTAGGAGCGGCCATGGTCGCTGGACATGCTGAGGGAATTGATGTTTGGGATCTGGAAGGCGAAGAAGTTGAGAGTGTACTCAATGACACGTTTTTACCAACCACGACACCGGAAGGTGTTATTCAGAACTTTTTATTATTCATTTATTACTGATTTGTCGATTTATTCGTTTATTAGTTATTATTTTAATACTTTTTTTTTGAAAAACTTTTCTTTCGTTGCATTTTCAATAACTAATACTATTCCGTCTATTTTTAGGAAGAGACGAAAGGTACAAAAAATGGAAAATGGCAGTACAAAGGAGCTTGGGATGGGCTGAGGTGAAAATGTCCGATCGGATGACAGGTAAAGTTTACGTTTCGAGTGGATTATCAATTTTCATTTGTAAAAGTTCTTTTCGTTTAGGCTTTTTTCGTAATTTCATTAAATTCCTCACAGACGCGAAAGTTTCAATCAATAAAATAATAACACGATTTCTCACAATTTTATGAATTATTGTTTAGCGAATAGCCGATTCGAAGCGAGAAATAATATTTTTGTGATACAACATAAATTACCAATGTTCTTAACATCAATTGGGCTTTCTGCTATAGCGAAGTTTAGCTTTTTAAAATTATTATACTGTTAAATTGAAAAATTAATGAAAAAAAACTTTTTCCTTAACTCCAGACCCCTAAAATCTATTTTTCCGAACGTAAACTCTACAACGGGGTCGAAAATGACCCGAATCTTCTCTTTAGCATAAAATGTCCCTCGTATGCGATAATGAGGTTTAATTATACACTATTCTCTTTGCTTTCCGATAACGAAGAACATGGTGTATGATAAAGTGGCATTCAGTGAAAATTTAATGGCGAAAACTCTATAAAACAAGAAAAGTTTGTGAAAAATGCAAGAAAGAAATTTTTTACTGAAAAAGTTGGGGTTGTTTCGGACCCCGTTGTAGCTGTTAATGTTCTTTTTTCTTGTTATAATTTTGAATAAAATTTTGATGCTTCGTAATTATCATTTTATGAAATAAAATTGTCAGAAGTTCCAAAAAAAATTAAATTAAAAAAAAAAAAAAGAAAAAATGGATGATACGTTAATTGGTGAATATTTGTGTATTTCAGACGAAAGATACATGGTACTGGCATCGATACCAGCCAGTTGGTTCTTAATGACGAGTTTTATTCTCCTTCGATTGAGTCACTACTTACAAAACCGGTGACGAACCGACATCGATTACGACAGCGTCGAAAGTATTTATCTAGACGACAGATAGCAAAAGAAATTCATCGATATTTTCATGCTATTAAGCACACGAGGTCGGAAAGTCAGTCGAGAATGTATACAGTCGAAACGCACTTTCAATGCTCTCTTCATTCAAAACGAGCCTGTCAAATGTTTATTCGGGCGATAGAAAAATTGGAAAAAAAAATACATTCAATTCGGGATCGATACATGCGCGTAAAACATTGACGAACCCTCTGAATTTTTTTCTCCCCCTCTAGTTGAATTCTTTGATAAGACTTTTAATAAGACGCACATTCGTCTCTCTTATTTGTCAATTTGAAAATTGGCTTTAATTTTATTGTTGAAATTTTCCATAATCGTGAAAAACCTCTCAATTTCTGTCGGTCCCTGTTTGATTAACTTTTATTCATGTTCATCTATATTTTAGTGTCATTCATCAGCATGATTAATTATTAGTATTACTTTTAATACAGTTTTATTCGTCCGAGTGAATTTTGCTCAATGATCATTGCTCTCAATTTAATAATCGATTTTCTTTACCCCCAATTATTATCAACAACCGAGGAACAGATAATTTTTTAATTGTCCACAGTGTTATTTACACTTTTGACAACGATTCTGACAGTTCTATTCTCGTCAAATTTTCGTTAAATGCTCTCAATTACATAACAATTTTTTCAAGAATATTTCATCTAAATTTTAAAGTAAAAAGAGTAAAAAAAATCGATCAATGTGATTGTTACGGGAAGGAAACTTTTTGCTTGCTTAAAATATCTTCAAAAAAATGTGTGTTACATATTTTTGTGAGACTATGAAAAGCCTTCCGTTTTAGTTTACGAAGTGACAGTAAAAAATTTGAAACTGAAAAATCAAACGGAATTTAAACGGTTGATCGCTGCGTTCGACTGCGTGCAAATGCACGCGATTCTGCTCATATTGACGATAAATTACTGTGTTTCTCTGGAAATTTTTAAAAATGCGATAAAGAGTAATTATTATGGAATAGTTCTCGAATGTTTTTCAACGTTGTTTTGTCAAAATTGAGAATTTAGCAACATGTGTTTACTGTAACACACTGGAATATTTGCCACTTGTGAATTCTCGTGTTTCCATGAAAAAAGACAGAAAACGACTTTTTAAAAATATAACCCACTAATTTTTCTTGTGACATTTAACACAGTAATTTGTCGTGAGATATTTTTTCCTTGTACAAATCGCAATATATTTGGCTCACAAATATTTGTTGCTCTTTTTAAAAAATTCGATATTTTGGAAAAAATGTATGCGCGCGTCATGTATGCTTCTGTCGTTCACATATTCCGCAATACTTTGCGTTAAAATATTATTTATAACGATCGAACCGATCGGACGCATGTACGAGCCGAAAATGTTTGGAAAAATATGTAAATAACCGTACGAAGAGTTAAGGCGGTCGAACAATGAGGGACGCATTGTTGCCTCGAAGATTCGATCAAATCGTCGTAAATAAAGCACTATTACAAAATTAACGATCCTTAATTTTCATTCTTCTCTCCTTTTATCCTTCCTGACAGAACTGAGGATTACTTTTTATTTATTTTTTGCACCATCACGATTTAACCGAATGTTATTTATCGTGTTTCGCTCTTAATTTTCTATAGAACGAATACCAAAATGTCATTGTTCCTTAAATATAAAATTTGCTAATTTTCATCACAAAATTAAAAACAGTGTATTGTAAAATTAACCGATTGTAAAGTTTTGATCAACTGGTTAAATTGATTTGATTAATATTCAAAGAATTTCGTAAAATAATATCTCGTCGAAAATTGGGTATTGCACGTTGGGATAATTGAAAATTGATCGAAGGATCGAAAACTAAATTGAAAAAAGCAAGATGGCATCTACTAGCACTAGCAGCCAGCGCCATCTTTCGAGGGTTCGACGATCGCCCTGAATATAAGCAGGGTCAACCTGGTCTGCACACTCCAGGGTACAATCTATGTCAAAATTGTGAAATCTGCAAGTTTGAAATAGAAGAAATATGAGATAATTTATTTTTAGTAAATGTAACATTCTACTTTAAATAGAAATATCAGGGAAACAGGAAACACTGACACGAATTCTTTTTATTGTATAAAAACAGCTCGGGATATATTTTTGGAGTGTTTCAAGTTTTGTCACGAACTTTTTTTGGAGCGTACCAAGCATGAGTTATGGTAGGGATCGATAGAAATGGATGGCACTCTCCAATAAAGCAAACGACATCATCAGGCGTCGGTCATCATTCATCAGTTATTCTTCGCGTCGTCAACGAATATTCATACATACTTTGGCGTCGTCGTCGTGGGGAATCGATGAATCGAAAAACGCCGGCGGCGGCGCCGCTCGCTATCGACTCTCGATCGAGAAATCGAGATGCCGATCGAGAACGGATCGAGTTTGGCGGCGCAAGGGGGAGGAGTAAACACGTGGCGAACTTCAAAGAGCTTGCGGAGCATTGTTGAAGGAAAAATCCCTCTCGCGGTGGAGGATCGCGGTGGTTTGGTGGATTTTATCAGGGATTCGGGGCTACGGGAGTTCAGTTTATGAACAGGATGCGGTAATGCGTGATCTTTTGGCTTGCGTCTCGTCGGGGCAGACGAGAGCCCTCGCGTGAGAGAACGTCACGTTGATACTTGTGCTCGGTTTAACAAAACGCGTCGTGTGTGTTCCTTGTGTGAGTGCGTGTATATGTATATGTTGTTTGTGCCGGAGTCTCGCATTTGTGCTGTCGTTCGATCATTTTGGTGTTCGTTATTATTTTATTTAATATCAAAGCTTCGAAGCGAAAAAATAAAATGTGTCTACGTGCGAGTGGCGTTGTGACGCGGTTAAAAACGTAATCCACGTAAATAATAAATAAACGTGAGACGCCTGTGGCTTTTTTGGGTGAATTTTGCGCGACTACTCGCGCCAAAGAGGTGTTTCGAGCGGAACAACTCCGATAGCGGGATAAAGAGTGAGAGAGAAAGAGAGGGAGCTCAAGACCCCGAGGAAGAAGGAGAAAAGATTATAGAGACAAAAAGGTTTTTTGAAGAGCGAACAAGAGAGACGGATAGAACGATATCGGCGTTGTTTGGTGCGCGGCTGGAGGGGAAGGGAGGGATCCGGAAGTAAAGTCCGGAAATAATTCATATATATATATCTATATAGACATATACATATACATATGAAGATAGCACAGAAATAGAGCAATATTGTGCTCATTTAGTTGAATAGGATTTTGGCCCAAGATGTCGTCGAGCGGTCACAGCAGTCGTACCCGTTCGGTGCACATAAGTTCGATATTTCAAAAAATACAGGGACGTTTCGCGGACGCAATGACACCGCCAAAGCTCTCGACCGACAAGCGTATGCTCGACAAAACGTGGAAACTAATGGACAAAGTTGTCAAGCTTTGTCAGCATCAACGTATGAATTTGAAAAATTCACCGCCCTTCATACTCGACATATTACCCGATACTTATCAACGTTTGCGTCTTATATACAGCAAGTACGAGGATCGCATGCAAATATTGCACAGTAACGAGCACTTCTGCGTATTTATAAACAATCTTATGAGAAAGTGCAAACAAGCAATAAAACTATTTAAAGAGGGCAAAGAAAAAATGTTCGATGAAACCTCACATTATAGGCGCAATTTGACCAAATTGAGCCTCGTTTTTAGTCACATGCTTTCCGAATTAAAAGCTATCTTTCCCAATGGCGAATTCGCCGGTGATCAATTTCGTATCACCAAATCGGACGCCGCCGAATTTTGGAAGGAACGCTTCGGTAACAGGTATTTTTCTTTTTCTTTATCAATATTTACATTTATTAATTCTGCCACCAATGGTTTCGCTGGCCTTTCATTCAGCAAATCTTATTACATATCTTTTTAAAATTCGTAATTGACATTACCCTAACCCTTAAAGTATACTGAGAGTCTAGAATACCCCGGGCAACGTTTGAGCCAAAATTTTGATACTTGGCCTTTTGAAAATTCATTATTTTTCTTAATATGTTCATTTTTTTCGATAAATAAACGTTTCTGCTTCGTTGATTGAGAAATACTTGAAAATAATGCAGACATTTTTTCATTACTGTCAACTTGGCAACAGTTTCAAAAACGGTGGGGTCTTCTGGATCCAGTGCTAACATTATGTATGTTAACCCTTAAAAAAAGTTCAACAATCCCCAAATGTTATCAAGTTATGAAAAAAGGAAAAATTTATTCTACTTTATTTGTGGCTTGACGTTTCACTGATTAAAATAAAATTGACTTATGACAAAATACTCAATTATAAAGAGTGGTTTTTTTAAATTACAAACAACAGGATTAGAACGTTTTTATTTGTTTGTTTGCGATTGTACGTCTGTATTTGTTGTTACTGTAGTTATTTTGTTTGCGAACGTAATAAACAATACAACGAAATGGTATTTTGTATAGGCAGCTTTGGAGGCTCAGAGCTATGAAAATCGTTCTAGCAGGTTTCGAAGATTAGGTCGAATGACGAAATTTCATAAAATTGCCCCATTCGTACTTAGTTTAATTAATTTGGACGATCTACAGAAAGATTATCACAAAAATTCGAAAATTGCAGACAAAATGTCCCTCGCAGGTGTAACGTGTTCGAAAAGAATAGAAATTTAAAAGCATTCGAAAAACTTCGATTCCGACGATCTTGGGGCTCTCGAAATCCATAGTCGCGGGGTTTTCGGGGCTTCTTCCGCCCCCTGTCTACTTTTTCTTTTCATTGTTGTCGACACCGAGAAAATAAAAGCGAAGCTTTTTCGCGGGGCGAGCGTTGAAAATTGCTTCTAGTTATTGAATTCGTATGGCTGGTTGTTCGCAAGGATCAGGCCAAGTTCCATGAATAAGCGTGAATAACGCGGTTAAACGAATCCGGGGAAGGTGTTCAAGGGAAATGAAGAAAAGATACAACGATCTCTCGAAAGAGAATCGACGAACCTAACCTCAAACCTGCGAAGTTTACATCGCTCGACGGTGCAGCAGAATTTTTTCTTTCAATAAAAACTTTTTTTCACTTTCTAATTTATCATAATGGTTGTGAAATCTATTTCGAAGTCTAATTTTTTTTCGACACTCGGTCCCTAAATAACACACGATTAAAATTTCATCATTTATTGCAGATTAAATCTACAGAAAAAAAAGTAAACGAAAAAAACCAGCATATATTTTGAAAAATCGCGAAAATTCATCAATAAATATTCTCACGTCGATTGTCAAGTACCTAACCAATCGTTATATTCATTCTATATAAGTAGCAGCCACGTAGTCACGTTGATTTGACGAATCGAACGGGTTCTCGATCGACGTGACCGGCGGCAACGCATCAAATTGCATCAATGAAGAGAAAAAAAAACAACGAAGAATCAACGTCGTTGCGAGTTTCTGCGATCGAGAGAAATTCATCGAATTAAGTTCGTTCAGTTCGTGTTCTCGGTCTTGTTTATCGAATTTTCGCCATGTTTATTCATGCTCTTTTATTGACATTTTATAGTAAAATGTTTCAATCGAATTGAAACACTTTGCAAAGAATTATTTGGTGATGAGAATTTCGTAAAGTTAAAAATATTTCTTTGGGTTTGTTGACGCGAATTCTTTCGTACATTTTCTTCGAATCCATGAAGTATGGAATAATTTTCTAGGGGACCTTTATGAAAAATTACGCAATCGTTGAATTTTCATGTACACGATATGGGCATCGCGTCGTACCGAACTAGCGTCGAAAAAACGAAGCGGAAAAATCCTTGAACGTTTTATTAATAAAACATCGCGACCTCCACTCCACGCGAGCTCGTTTCATGAATGGGCTCATAGAAGAAAAAAAACAAAAAAAAAACCTGAATGTTGCACGATTCAGTATGGAACAAATATCGAGCTAAGAGGTACGGCACGAGGAGAACATTTATCGTCATGATGGAAAAAACGTATGGCATTAAAATCCACGTGCGCGCTCCAATTTGCGGTCTAAAAAGTTTTTTTTTTTTTTTTCAATTCTGATACACAATATCGGTCGACTTGCTCGTGCCGGAGTCGAATAAAAACGACGAATTTCTACCTGAAATTTGCTCTCTTTGGCCCTCTGAATTCTCGGTACTTTCAGAAACGTTTCACTTTATAAAAAATTGTTTCCTAAAAAACGATAATTTTGTAATTTGCTGAGGATTAATTTAAAATCTTCGAAATAGCAATGAATAATTTTTTTCTTTTAATTATTATTTTTTTTTAATTGCGTAATTTTTCATTTAACTTCACTTTTAGAAGGTCACAGACAAAATTGCCCAAAAAGTACCAGCAAATGAAAAAAATGATACAAAGAATTTTTGCTCCACCTCAACTATACCATGAAATTGAAAAAAATTCCATTTGAAATCGTCACGATCGCTTTGTGAATCAAACGAAATCGTATGCTCGAGGCATCCGAGTCAGGCGGATGAAAAACAAACATTTTCACCGATGCGTTTGCAGAACTGAAAATTCACTTTATCCTTCGTATTTTCTACCTAAACAAACTTCGATTTTCATTTTTTTCCATTGATGGTGAAAATACAGGTTTATTTTATTTTGAAGAATTTATGAACAAATTCAACCGGAAATTATGAAATTTCATGAATTCTTTTAATATTTTGGTTCGTTTGAATTATAAAAGTTTCATTTTGACATTGAGAAAAGTAAACTTTTGACAAAAATTGAAGAAAATACTTGAAGTTTCTCTTCAGCATAAAATCTTCCTCGTGTGCGATAATGACGTTTAATTATACACCATTCTCTTCGTTTTTTAATAACGAAGAGAATGCTGTATGATAAAATCACATTCGGTGGATATTTAATGATTAAAACTCTATAAAACGGAAAAAAGTTTCGAAAAAATACAAAAAAGAAGTTTTTGTTTACTAAAAAAATGGGATCTAGGGTTAATATTAATTCAACGATAGTGGAAATCTCTTCAGTCGGATCTTTCACAAAAATAGTAAGATTGACCTATTTGTTTTATTGGTCAAAACTGAATGATAGTCAAGTCGAATTAGGTTCGAGGATGTTTATGTAGGTTGGGTCATCTAAACTACATTTTGTAAGTGCTCTTATCAAAAGTGTTATAAGTTTTGTAACGTTAATATCGTGCGTTACGTAACCGAATGGAGTTTCGATCTTGATATTATTCTGCTGCTGATGAAAATATAATAATAACAATAAATTCATTGAGTTTCTTATCAGGGACGATCAGCTGCTTTATCATAGTGTAAACAAGTTTATTGGAAGCAGAAATTGTCCTCATTTTTCAAATATTCTTCGAGTTTCTCTATTCAACCGTTTTATCTCAGCAATTTTATTTCGTAATCGATCACATATTTTTATATATTTTTTTACTAGACGAAATTCTCCATGAAAATGATTAAAATGGATTTGAAAGTTGCATCATTGGAATAAAATGAAACAAACGATTTTTTTGTTGATCAATTTATTAGTTTCTCAAGTTTCAACGTAATTATTCCAAATTATTTGGTAGAAAAGGCTCAACGAAAAATTTCTGGACTTGTACGAAAGCTCGAATCTGCAAATTTATATTTTGAGATCATTGCGTTTGCCAATGCTTCGAATTTCACTATAATTTCTAAAAGTTCACCTTGCACCCAGAAAAAATATCTAGTCGATTCAACGAGGATCTAGTTAAATCAAATAAATTTTTCCCTTGACTCACAGCCAAATTGAGATCTATTTAAATTTGAGAAATTATTTTTTATCATCACAATATTTTTATATTTTTGATTAATGAAAAATTGAATATATGTATTAAAATCGGACATATTTTATCTCAACCCTAGCTACACAGTATAATTTTTAGTATTTACTTACACACTATCGATCTATTGGACCGACGACTTTTATTGCTCTATAACATTTTAACAAACGCGTCTATTGAGGTTTAATTGTAGTGAAATCGAAACGCCAGACTCCGACCAATCCGGAGAAGTAATCAGTAAAGCCAAAAAGTCGTTCGATAAAAAGTTATAACATTTATGAAAAGGCGTGTAGTGAAAAAAAGGTGAAAACGTAATTTTGCTGTCGGCCCATTGGACCACGTAGTGTGTAGTTAGGGTTAACCCTAGAACTCCACAAATTATTTTTTCCAACGTAAACCCCACACTGGGGTATAAATAATTACCCCAATCTTCTCTTTAGCATCAAATGTTCCTCGTATGCGATAATAAGGTTTAATTGTATATCATCCTCTTCGTTTTTTGATAATGAAGAGAATGATGTATGACAAAGTCGCATTCGGTGAATATTTAATGATGAAAAATCTATAAAACGGAAAAAAGTTTCGAAAAAATACAAAAAAATCCTACACTGAGATAAATCTCACTTGAGATAAACCTCAATCTTCTCTTTAGCATTAAATGTTCCTCGTACGCGATAATAAGCTTTAATTATAAACCATCCTCTTCGTTTTTTGATTACGAAGAGAATGGTCCATGATAAAGTCCCATTCGGTAAATATTTAATGGTGAAAACTCTATAAAACGGAAGGAATGGTTTAAAAAAATTGATTCGTGAAGGAAATTTGACATTTTCGTGGGGTAACTAATTACCCCGTTGTGGGGTTCTAGGATTAAAAATTGAACAAATATTAAGTTGAAATAAAAATAATTATATTATTATTTATAATATTTATATAACATTAATTATACCATATTCAATTATGATATTATTTAATAATATTTTCATGGGTCTGCGAGCCTGGAAAGGTACACAAATTCACGTTCGTCTTAGACATAGTCAGTCAGAATAATAATACTACTATTTTAGTTCCCGCAATTTATGCACATCTAGAGCACAATTCGTACGTGAGAAATGCCTCGACGCTCTGCGCGACGTAGTGGTCGGAGCAAGAAGCTTAAGAGTAAGGGTCAGTCGGTATCTCGCCACCATGAGTGCGAGAGAGATAGCTGCAAATTTCGAAAGTGAAATTCTTCGACACGGTTTAACCGATTACAAAAAGGCCCTGTCAGCGGATTTTTGCCATCGTCCCGCGTCCGCTGACAGAGCTTTTTGTATTCGGTCAAACCGTGTCCAAGAATTTCAATTTCGAAAATTCGAGGTGAAGTTAGGTGACTGATCCATACTCTTAAGGGAATTCTGCTCGAATCTCAAAAAATGGCAGGTCTTTGAAATTTTAATAGCACTTTTGGAAACATATTCCACGTGTACCTGCCAAATTTAAACAAGATTGACCACCTATTTTCTAAGATAAAAAATCGTAAAGTTACCTCCAAACTGCACAAAGTCTTATGGCACTTACTGCTTTGACGTGAGAAATGATTTAAGACAAGCAACCATTTTAGGAGACCGAAAATTAGATGATCTTTTGGATTTTTTTTTATTGTGAAAAAAAAAAACGGAAATTTCCGCAACTCTGACAATAAACTATTCATATTTTCATGCAACTCTGGTAATTTTTTTAAGTTATTTCATGCATTAATTAAAATATAATCCGCTGTGTTCCTTGACGTGTCCTCATCGTCGTCGTTGTTAATTTGCGGGAATTGTGCAGCTCGCAATTCGCATCTGAAATAGTCTAACAAATGTTTATACATTCTTGAGACGTTTTTTAAAAACATGAAACTAAATTTTGAAAAAAAAATCGAGAATTGAATGTTGGAACGTGCTTGAAAAAAAATGATCGATTTTTAGCATTTTTTCCACCCGACATTTTGCAATAATAAATATGTTTCAAACAATCTAATCTTTCCAACTTTAGGTTCATGTTTTAATAAATTATATTACGTAAACCTCTTCCAAATTTGAAGATGATCCATCAATTAGTTTTTGAGTTATGATTCCCGCAAATTGAAAAAATGTCGTTTCGAGAAAAACACGTTTGAAGTTTGAGCGCACTTGGGAGTCGAGCGGAGAGTCTTTATCATTTATGTAGATACCGTTAGAAGGAATTCGAATATCGATTTGAAATTTTCAGGGTGTATTCTTAAGATATTTTGCTAACGATTTATGAAATAAAAAAAAATGATTTTTTGAAGCATCTAAAGTGGTTGCTCGCCTTAATATCATGTATACAACACTGCAATTTCGATTTATCGAATCTTGATTCATGCAATATTCTCCCCACTACGCGACTCGTATCGATATCGCTCTACGTTTGGTAGGGGAAGCGTCCGATCCAATCCGCCGTTGATCTGATGCGCAGAAAGGGAAACACGAAGTGTGCGCTACGTTATATATTTACAAGTGCGATGCGGAGTCGATCACGCTGCTGTTCGAACAATCGAGGTTACAGTGTACTTAAAATGGTGGTGGATCATTGAAAATTGGATCAAGTACAGACTTATATATTACAGTGACATAGAAAAAAAAAATGGAGCTGATTTACCACGCACGTCATGAGATATAACGAATTATATAACTTATGAAAATTTGTCGAATTCCTTGGAATATGGCCGCAAAAGCCTTTGGAGCAGCAACTTCACAGAGCAGAAAAGAGAGACAGAAAGAAGAAATAGAGAGAGCGAGAGGGGGGGGGGGGGGCGGAAGATAGAAAAATCAGGTTGGCAGCAATGCCAACCTGTGTATAAGCGTAAGGACCCCCGGCGCCTCGGCGCGTCCCTCAAAGTACGAGCAGAACTTCCTTAAACGTGGGTACTCGAAAAAACGGATCCAAATAGATTTGAATACAGTTTTGTAGCTAAAACGAATAGAAATATTGTTGATTGAAATGAAAAAAAAATTCGAATAAACGATCCTAGTAGATCTAAATAGAACTTTTTTCTGGGTGTGAGATTTGATAAAAGATTAAGTGGAATTGAGCGAAATTAATTCGATGAATCAAGGCCATAAGAAGTCATATAGTTAATACAGATAATTTGATAGATAGGGAACGATAATGACAACTGCACATGCACATACGCAACGGTTTTTAAAGATAAATGTCAACATGTGTATTGGTGGTGGGATGTGGTAAAAAGGCGAGTGGGCGATTAGCGTGCGCTGTTTTTAACAGGCCAGTAGAATTATTAGCCAAGTATAGCGCGCTCGGTTTCTCCATACTTGTGGCTCGGTTACGATCCTCGATCCTCGGTGAACCTTCAGTTTCCGTCGTTTCCGGTCAAATGATCCGCGGACATCCGCTCCCCTTCCTCTTCGCACTTCCTCCCTTCCCTGATCCACGTTTTATTAATTTACTTCGTATATTATGCGCCTCATATTTTCCCTCGTAGTTTCCAACCAATGCTCCTCAAATCAAGCCCAACCCTCCGATTAAATAACAACAATAATCACATCAAGGCTTCTCCA
The DNA here is from genome assembly GCA_963989365.1 of Rhimphoctona megacephalus. Classification (NCBI taxonomy): domain Eukaryota; kingdom Metazoa; phylum Arthropoda; class Insecta; order Hymenoptera; family Ichneumonidae; genus Rhimphoctona; species Rhimphoctona megacephalus. The sequence goes on along the minus strand of OZ022421.1, from coordinate 11,792,283 downwards.
TTATTTCAACACTTTTTTACATTTTCGACAAACAAAGACACGTGTAGCTCCGCGAGAAGAAAACAAACAAGAAGGTGGAGAAAATTTTAGCATAAATCGTTAAAGTTCATTAATTATTTTCGAGACTCGCAATATTTGCTATAAATGCGAGCAAAGAGCGTCACTTCTCTCGCCAATTCTTCTTCATCCTTCGAACTTTTGACACGTGCCCTCAATTAGAAAAAACGAATGTAAATCTTCTTAAAAATTGAATTTAGATCTTTCAATAAATGTCAATTCTCACGAGATTTTTTCGCGAACATAATTTTTCGTTATTCGTTTTTAAACTTTCCAACGTATCCTCTTCGTATAAAGAATTGGCAGTAACAATGTGTTCGAAATTCGAACATGTAAATTCACCGAGTAAGCAAACAGGAAATGAGATTATCCGGTCCCGAGAACTTTCATTGAGTCTCGGAGAGGAACGTTGGCTTCATTCATGATATACAATGAATCAAAATGCGGTGAAATCTAATAATAGCACAAAAGCTACCTGAGGCATTGTTGACACTCCGGTTGGTCCACGTGGACCAACCGTGGTCATTTCTCTAATCATTTAGAGTCCTTTTCATCAATTTAAACGCCCACGAAAGTTTCAAGGGAATTGATACATCGTCAGCGAGCCAGTGGCTTGTCTGCATAAACAGATGCTGATTTAATACCAGGAAACTCTTTCAGATAGTACACGTGTAGCCCCTTTTCTCGAAACTGCAACTATTGGACCATTGAAATCGAAAACCCTGAAACATCGAATATTCACCAAGTTCCTCGATTTTCTCGCTTTTTTTTTTATTCACGTATATTTTTCTCATTTATTTCATAAATAAAATAAAAAAGAGTTGAGCAATTTTGAAGTGAATTTTTCTAGATGGTGGTCGCAGGGGATAGTTCTCGTGGGAAGAGGTTTTCTATTTATTATTTTTAAAAAAGCCATTAAATGGTCCTTGGCGCTCGGAAAAATAGGCATAAAAATTGTAAAAAGTATTGACGCGACTATTGAATTCATAAAATAATTTTTATTTTTCAAAAATACATTATAATTTTATGAATAAATTAAAAAATAAACTTTCTCTGAAAATCCTTGTCGATAGTGGAATTTTTTTCTCTGTCAGAAATCGATTGAAAAATTAAAAAAAAAAAAGTTTCTTGTAAGAAAAGGCAATATTTAAAGTGTAGCATAGGGAAAAAATATGAAATATTTTTTTGTAGAAATGACAGCTGTTTAAAAAAAACTCTGATTTTTACCAAAGTTTCAGTTTTAAAAATTAATAAAAAATTAACGCGGCATCCAATCATAAAAATTGTATGCTACATCCTAGACAATATTACAGAGAATATGTGGTATAAATTTCATCAAAAGCGGTTGAGTAGATCTAGAGATATTTTGTCCACCAGTTTGAAGACTGATATCTCCCCCATTTTTTAACTTTTTTTATTCGTTTTTTTTAAATTTATTTTGTTCATATAATATATTTGTGAAAAATAAAAATGATTTTATACATTTAATAGTCAGGGTCAAATTTTTAATTTATTTTTATACCTTTTTTCCCGAGTCCCAAGATGGTGTAACCCCTTAAACCGAAATGGAAATAACGAAAAAACCAGTATAAATCCTGATCGGAAAATAGCTCAAAATATTGAGGAGAGTGTAGGCAAATTGGACTGAAAAAAATGAATCGAGTTAACGGTCCCAGATATTTTGAGATGGATCACCGCGGGGTCAGGCATGACCAACGAGAGCAGTGAGTTAAACTCACATCCGGACGATCGGAGAGCTCTCTTGGCTCTTCGTAACGGAAGGAAGGGGGTCGTGACGTCACGATTGAAGTGAATTAAAAGCTAGCAAACGGTTTAGCTCCGCTGACAAGCCGCAGGCTTCAATCGCACATAGGCCCACATTCGTTCCATTATACAGCCTCTAAATTCCATATCGGTTTGTGGAACACGCGCTTTGTCTATTACAGCAGGCGGCTGAGTCAATGCCACGCGGTAACTGCCTCTCTAATACGCAATTTTACAAATAACACATCGCTTAAACTTGTGTACTTTTTGTATCTGCGTTTCAATCAAATTATACAGAGGAAGTCCTGAATTTTCTACTGAAAATTTAGCCGATAATTAAATCGTGAAAATCTCCGGAGGAACTTTCCAATTAATTATCCTCTCCGACCCATCGCTTACGAGGAAATTAATTAGTGACGGTGAATCTGGCATGTCGACGAAAAGCAGAAAACGAGAGAAAGCGTGGACTTGCGCCTAGTCCAATCCGTTCAGCGAGAATGGCAGAGCTGCGCTTCCCCCTCCACCCCCACTTCTTCATGCTTTTTTCTTCAGTCTGATTTGCTGTCAGCCTGATTTGCTGTCAGTCTGTTGTTGATTAATATCCGTTTGAAATGCCTCGGAACAGATAATAGTCGATTTAGCGCGATCAGAATTATACATTTTATTTCGAAAATTTACTTCTCACTTTTTGGACACTCTTTATATGTTTATTACATCATAAAAGTGCCCCTGAACGTACGTATTTGTAAAAAGTGTACGATGCACGATGTACGAGTTTTTTTTATAAAATTGTATAATTATTATTGTTTGCAATTTGCCCAGTTGTGTCGAACATCAAATCGAGTCTGTTAATTTTTCAAACATTATTTTGCCCGCAGTAAAACACGCGAAACAATTTCAATGACAGTGAATAAAAAAAGTTTTTATTCGATCATGATAAGAATATTTGCTTGAGGTATGGAAAATTAACAGAAAAATCTATTGAATTTTAATAAAGATAAAAACTACTGAATAATTAGTCAAAATTATGGATGATACAGTCTCTGGCAATAATAAGTTAGATATGAAGATTGCACACATTTTAACCCTGGAACTTCACAATCTATATTTCCCAACGTAAACCCCACACTGGAGTAAATAATAACCCCAATCTTTTCTTTAGCACAAAATGTTCCTCGTATGCAATAATAAGCTTTAATTATATACCATCCTATTCGTTTTTTGATAATGAAGAGAATGGTCCATGATAAAGTCCCATTCGGTAAATATTTAATGGTGAAAGCTCTATAAAATTGAAGGAATCGTTTAAAAAAATTAGTTCGGCAAGAAAATTTGACATTTTTGTGGGGTAACTTATTATCCCGTTGTGGAGTTCTAGGGTTAATGTAAATAATAAAATGTGACATTTAAATTTAATAAGGATTTTTTTTTGTTTATAATTTATTCGTCTCAGGAAAGGAATTTCGTGTGAAATTTGAATCTTCGCTTTTTCACTTTGTTAAACACACATCCGGCATCTCAAACTGGATACACTTTTATGACGTCAGTATTTCAAAAATCTAATTCCAAATATTCGTTTTATTGAATATTTTTTTATTCACGATATTAAGTACATGTGGATTATCAAACAAAAGAGTTTTATTCTCATTCCCAATGAGATAAAATCGAGTCTTGAAAACTTCTGCGAGCAATTTTCTTTCAATTTTTATATTCGATTCATTCAACGCTCAAGTCCTTCCGACAATTCCCAATGCACTCGAAGAATTCATCTCGTTAGGATTTGTATTCGGTTTTTATAGAATAATTATTGGAAAACAGATTAATCCTATTGAAAATATATTGACAAGATTGAGATCGCACAATTCAACGAATTCAATTTCTCGGATGTTCATTTTCGCTTCGTATTGATAATCCACGTTTAACGCGACATGAAAAAAATTCTCACATTCTTCGAAATATTTCGAAAAAAAAAATTTTAATTTTCAATTAAAAAAGTGTATTTTTATCTGAGTTCAAATTTTTTTTCAAAAATAAATAAACAGAGGCACGAAGAAACGAATCCGAACCAAAATTCTGCCTAAAATTATAATTTTTTTTCTAAAGTTGTATTTTTATGTTTTTTTTTGTACTTTAATAAAAGAATGAGTTTTTTAGAATTTCGCTATTTTGCATTTCAAACGTTGATATTATTTTTGCGATAAAAGCACAATGAAGCTCTTAATTATTTATTTGAGAAACTCGGCGGGGAAAACTCCAGTAATTTTTACTCCTAACGTCGTACCTCACGCCATTGCTCGTACAAGAGCAACGAGGAATTAGAAGAAATATTAAGGGGACAGAGCTAGTTGGAACGTCAAAAAAAAGGCCTTTTTTCCGATTTTTTTTTGGTCAAACGATAAAATAATTCACAACAAAAGTTCTTCCGTTTAAAAGATACATATGTAATGTATATGTTGCAATTTTTTCAACGTAATACATATCGAAATAAGCTGGTGACCGTCAATTGCCGAGGACGCTGCAAAAAAAAACACGGTTTGCGGTGATCAAGCTCACGCTGCAACGGCTCATCTGAAACAAAAAAAACGGAGGGGATTTTTAGTTAATGATATAATGCTCCGGTTGAACGAAGGGTTTTGAAAAATTTCCATTTTTCACAAAATGGCGGCCGTTAAAAGTCAAAAGTGTTTTTTTGACCAAAATATCAGTTCCATTTTTTGCTATTAAAAATAAAAATAATTATCCAAAAAAAAAAATCCTTCGTTCATATGGAGGACTACCATGTATAGAAGAAGTGATATAAATTTCAACCCGATCGGTAAAGCCGTTCTCGAGCTACAGTGATCACCGACTTCAAAAACATGGTTTCGAGAAAAACGCACTTAAAGTCCGCTACCTGCTTACCTATGGCTCAGACACGACGTGCTACAAAGTCTTGTATTTCGGGGAATAATGGTCCGATTTACATTTACCTGGGCGGAAAATGTTCGTAAGAGATTCTACTTTTTGAAAATGAAATAAAAAAAAAATCGATTTTTCGAAAATTCTAACTAGGTCTGTCCCGTTAATCGGAGAAGGTTGCGAAGAAAAAAAATGGATCGATTAATCCTTTGACCTTCGTTTCTCGAGCGTGAATCAAGAAGAATAATTGACCACAATTGCCCGGACAGGAGCGCGTAATAAAAACCACCTGAGGTTTCATACGTACGTAGGGCTGAAACAGCCATGAGTCATAACGCAAAATTTTCATTAGAGCCGAAATAGGAAGAGGCGTTGTCGCGGGGGGGCTCTTACCTTAATGATAAAAGTGGGCGAGGTCAACGATACGCGTCAGGATTTCCAGAGAGAAAAAAAAAACTGGTTCGTGTGACCTGGCCTGTAGCGAAAGGGGTAGGTCATGTCGAGGGATGCAGCACGTACAAGAAGAGAGCCCGGGGAGGAATCTCTGGGGGTGCATGGTCACCTTTTCGTACTCTTCTTTGTCGTTCTTGTAGACAAAGACTTAAATAACTGTTCAACATTTTCTTTTCTTACATTTTTTGTGCTCTCTAGAGTCGAAAATAAAATCTGGTCAGCAACCGACCGTGAGTCACATTCTACAGGGAAAAAAATGCGTTTTTTTAAATCACTGTTTAGTTGAACTTTTTCAAATTCAAAGTTCAGTCGAGAAGGATATAGAATCAAAGGAGCGGTGGTGAAAATGTTGAAATTCGTATGCGTTTGATTAAAAAAACTGCAACAATTGCACAATCGTGGAATCGTCGTTTCGTTTTCATTCAATTTTCGAGATTGCAACGATATAAATAGCGCGGTATTCGTTTAAGAAATGTTTAAGTGTGCTAGAAATTGTCGTTTAATCGGACCAAAGATATTTTATTTAGGAAAAAAATAAATAAAAGGAAAGTGATGAAAATACGTATGAAAATTTGTCAGGATTGTTTCAATAGTCTTTTATTTAGGAAAAAAAAAGTTTTTAAAGTAATGAAAACACGTATGAAAATTTGTCAGGATTTTTTCAACCCTAGAACCTCACAATATATTTTTTTCCCAACGTAAACCCCACACTGGGGTAAATAATTATCCCAATCTTCTCTTTAGCATAAAATGTTCCTCATATGCGATAATAAGGATTAGTTATATATACCATCCTCTTCGTTTTTTGATAATAAAGAGAATGGTCCATGATAAAGTCGCATTCGGTAAATATTTAATGGTGAAAACTCTATAAAACTAAAGGAATGGTTTAAAAAAATTAGTTCGGGAAGGAAATTTGACATTTTTGTGGAGTAACTAATTACCCCGTTATAGGGTTAATGGTCTTTTGTTTAGGAAAAAATAAATGAAAGGAAAGTGATGAAAATACATATCAAAATTTGTCAGAAATGTTTTAATGGGAGATTTTGTATGAAATGGCCCATATGCACTTGTTACTATGTACTTAACGATATGTAAGGGTGTGACATATATATAAATCCGTGTGTTTGAGACTGGTATATTACACGAGCTGTGCGATTGCTGGTACGTCGTTCCGCCGTTCTATGAATGGAGGCGGGTGGTATATAAGTTTGGATGAGCGACGTGCAAGCAAGGACGACTAATTATAGATCGGGCCGGGTGGGTATCTTTTACGTATTTTCGCGAGCCACTAGCTTTCGTCTCCGTATGCACGAGAAACGATTTCTCCCCTTTTTATTTCTCATTTCATTTAGTTTTGTCTTCTCTCAGCCGTTTTGTTTATTTATCTCTCGTTCATGAATTATTATTCTCTATCTCTGTCTCTCCGCTTTTTCGTAGCCTGTCTTTTTCCACCCCTGGGGAACCCACGCAGCCACTCTGGCTCCATTTTCTTTGCGTCTCTAATCCAATAATAAACATATTTCCGGTGCACAATGAGAAAATAGAAAACACTTTGTTAAATGATAACGAAAGTGGCTTTTCTCACGTTGCACAGCATTCGTTCGCTGTAAGTGCTGGTGCGGTGTAACTTAACGCAAATGAGGGGGGGGGGGGGAAGCAATCTAGAAAAGCATCTAAATCGTTCGTTTAACCTTTTCAATTCACTCCTCCGTTGAATACTGACAACAAAACGGATTAAGAATCGAATGTTTTTCTTTCCTTTTCTGTAATATTAACATCGTACCAAAATACAAAATAAAAAAGAAATTTTCTTTACGAAATTTCTACACGATTTTTTTCCTATTCGCCCCCCGAGGGTGCAGGAAATTATTTCAGTACGTGAAAACACGTTTACGAAACTCCTCTGTTCAAATTCATTCTAAATTATAAAAAAATCGATGAAACACATTTATATAATATTAAAAGTGCGACGAAAAATATCCAAGTTATTACTTTTTTTTACGCTATTCCTTTCACGAACTCGAATATTTCACAATTAACAGATTTTTTTTGTACAAAAAAGTAAAAATATATCACATTACACTTGAAAAATATCGAGCCAAGTTACCGAACTTTTAGAAAAGAATTATAACTTTGAAAATCGTCTAATTTACACGACACTTTATGGAGATGACCTGCTGCTCATATTTCTATTTGATAATTCATATATCAAATAATGATAGATGAACGATAGAAACAAACCGAGAATCACCGGACGTTTGATAATTCATAGATCAAATAATGATAGATGAACGATAAAAACCGAGAATCACCGGACGTTTGAGAAAACATATTCAAGATAAAACTTGAAAGAATGTGATCAGCAGATGATTTTTCGTAGTCATGACGTTCAACAGGTTATGTTATCTTCGGTAGTTTTTACATCATCTTTAACGCTATTCTTGTTTTTGCCCGTTAAAAATTGGCTCACATTTTTACCAATGTTACTGCCTACTTTATACGTATTTTCATTCATATTTCCCTATTTTCTTTTTTTTTTTTTTTTTTTTTTTACCAAATACAACAAGTCCAGCTTCTCCAGGGAAGAAGATCAGTACACGGATCAAGGAACACCAACGGTGTGTCAGATATGGCCATATTCTTCAGTCAGCGCTAGCCGCACACAAGATGGTAACAGGACACTCCATTCTTCTCTTCAAAGCTCAAATGCTGGCCAACCCACTGAGTTATTTCTCTAGGAAACACAGAGAAGGCCTAGAAATCCGAAAACACTCGAACAACCTTAACGGAGACGGAGGTTACCAGGTCCACCCAATCTGGCACACCGTTCTCCCGACTTTTTTTTTTTAATTGACCAGCTGATCAATCAAAAACTCTGATTGGCTGGTGCAGTCATCCGGAACGATGATTATACGTATATAAGAACTACCTGAGACCAGGGAGCTTCAGTATTGGAGTTCTCAGCCCTGATGATGCAAATTGTAACGTTTGCGAAACGTCGGCAATACGCTGAAACTCTACAGAGCATCCATCCGGAAACCATAAACTATTGTGATAATAATGACCGTGAAAGCCTCAGAACTAAATGTCCAGGTTCTGCCTTTGACAGTGCGGTTGTTGACATTTGTAGCTCTCCAAAAAAATATCAAAAAGTTTCATAATTTACACAATTAAGCTGAAATTTTCGATTTATGTTTACAGTTGGGACTAATAATTAGTTATAACTTTTTTAAACAAAATCCAACCTGATTTATGAACAAATGTGGAGAGTCCTGCTTATGCGCCCAAAAATACGGCCCTCCGCGAAAGGAATACCTTAAATAAATGCAGTCCGCAAAGCCTCGAATTTTTTGAGGCTTTCTTTTTGTTGCCTAATGCACAGGAGAGACTACCTAGTGAAAAAGACTATGGAAAAAGTTCAATCACCGATATCTTTTGATAAACCTTTTTCGTTCATACACGCAAGTGTCTCCATGACGATGTTCGGACTTTCTATACGGATTTGTTCGATACTCGATTTTATCTCCGTTTCTTCTACACTTCCGCTTCTTCCTTTACATTGTGTGCGTGTCTGCGTGACTGTATGATTGTCTTATACATTGCGTATATGTATCGTACCTATTTGCTTAGTCACCGAATTATGTAGGCGTTGAACGATCATCGTGTTATTCGAAGAATCTGTTTTTCACGCGTAACGAACTTAACGTTTTAGCTGTTTCTTTCCTCGACGTCCCGTTGATGAGAAATATTTAATTATTAGTGAGCTGAAACCTTTTTCCTCCTCTTTGTCCTGGAATTGGACATTATTTTGTGCCGTGGCCATCACTACTGTGGGTTTCAATGACTCGGACACCTTTTCGTGCTCATAACTCTTGTAGAATTCCTATTTTTCGACGTACTTTGTTTTAAAAACGATAAAACAACTTCCAACTGTGTAAATCCCATGACGATTTTCACCCGGGTCAAAATAACTCAATTTAATAAACTAAGCTTAAGAATTTATTCGTTTTTCAACAATGTCGCAGCCCAGTAAAATCTTTAGGACTTTTCTCTTCAAATTTTTTTCGGTTTATTGGTTCTCCGCAGCTCGGATGTGATTTACGTGTCAACTTTCGTTTTCTCTCTTATTTTTATGCCATCGAAGTTCGTATCACGAAAACCCAATAAAAAACCTTTATTTTCTGGTGTTTAACCGTTATTTGCACTTATGAAAATCGGGGACTATGTTTTGGGAGCCAAAAGCTGAGCCAGCGAAAAATAAAATGTGGATAATTTTGATATTAATAAATCGATTGGAAATATTCGTTGTTTTTCAACGTTGTAAACTTCGATAATAATCGCTTATTGCTTATTTATATAGTACAATCTCGAAGAAAGAACTCGATCGTTGAGACAATATTTTTATTAAATCGTATTTTATCGCGATAAAGTACATGGTCCCAATTAAACATGTACGCGTGAAACATTACCTATGCTCACTAATTAACTCACTTTACAATTTTTTTTTTTTTTTTTTACCAATGGATTTCGTTTTGTATACAAAGTGTCGTGAATTCTTAAGAAGGTAATAAAAAACGTATCTTAGAAAAACGATACGAATTGACGTGTGCGTCAAAGAAATATACAATAAAAATAAAAACAAACGCAAAAGTTTTGTTTACTACGTTACTACGAAAAAAAAAAAAAAAACAAATGCATAGGTAATTTTACAAGCATTGACACGAAGCGCTACAATGTGAATGATTTCGTGAATAATCAAGTGCGTAAAAACTTGATTTGTTATTGTTTTTTGTTCTTTCACAATTGTGCTTTTGGGATGAACTGAGATTCGCTCATCTCAAAAGTACTTCTCGAGATGAGATTCCAGCTGGTTAGGATCGACGTTAGGTCCATGACGCTCGACTACTTTGCCCTCTTTGTCGACGATGAATTTTGTGAAATTCCACTTGATAAAATTGCCGAGAATTCCACCTTGTTCCTTTTTCAAATATTTCCATAACGGATGCGTGTTCTCACCGTTCACGTCGATCTTTTCGAAAAGATCGAATTTCACTTTCTGACGATCGGCGAAACTGCAAATATCCTCCGGTGTTCCCGGCTCTTGGCCGTTAAATTGATTGCATGGAAAAGCCAAAATTCTCAAACCTGAAAAACAATGAAATTATTTTATTTATTTCATTTTATTTATTAAACATTTAATAATAATTAGAAAACTTTTTGTATTGAACAAAACTAAATAATAATCTACTTATTTATTTCTATTTTCTATTTTACTTTCAGGATATTTAACCCCAGATCCCCACAATCTATTTTTCCGAACGTAAACCTTACAACGGGGTCGAAAACGACCCCAATCTTGTCTTTGGCATAAAATGTTCCTCGCATGCAACAATAAAGTTTAATTGTACACCATTCTCTTCATTTTTTAATAACGAAGAAAATAATGTATGATGAAGTCACATTTGGTGAACATTTGATGATAAAAACTCTATAAAACGAAACAAAGTTTTGGAGAAATTAAAAAAAAAACTATCTTTTAAATGGGGTCGTTTTCGACCCCGTTGTAGGGTTAAGTTGCTTTAATTTATTCGCTTAAAAATGTTTTTTACCCTTGGATTCTGCATATTTGTCGTAAAGCTCATTAAGCTCCTTGTAGTTCGTGGCTGTGAGGCCACATTTCGATGCCACATTAACGATCAAACAAACGTGGTCTTTGTACCTAAAATTTCACAAAACGTTCCATTTATTTTAATGCTGTGATTCGAGAAAAAAAAGATAAATAAGAAGAATTGTAATCGTAAATCCATGAGAGTACGAATAACTCGTAAACGTACGTTGACAGAGGTATGACATCGCCCTTTATCGAGTTCACCTCAAAGTCGTAAATCGACTTAGCCGATTTGTAATCCTGATTTCCGCTCATAACTGCCAAAATAATCAATCAATTTGATCATTGATTACAGAACAAAAAATAATTGATGCTTGTTTACTTGTTTTTATCAGCGATTGGGAATGGTTGAGATAAGAAAAACATTCGTGATTTACTCTCTTTCTGTTTTTGTAATCAGTTATTTTCGTGTATTTTCGTATCTTGAAATATCACGTTCATAAACACAAGAAAGTTCATGCACTCGTTATATTATATTTATATACAGTAGCGTGCAAAAGTTTCGGGCCACCCTATTTTTTATGCACATTGAACAGAAATATGGTGGTGGGAGAAAAACAAACGTGTAATGATAACACGTAATACTAACAATGTAATGATAACACTGTGCAAAAGTATTGGGCCGCGTACTTTTGGGTATGAAAAAAATAACAAAAAACTTGAAAAATAAGGAAGCATGTCTTGGTCTTCTCCACTCGACTCAATACTTTGTTGCCATGCCCTTAGCAGCGATGACTGCAGCGCACCGACGAGGCATAGACCCAATTAGTTGTTTGATTCGTTCTTGTGGTAATTTTTCCCATTCACTTCGCAAATGGTTCCACAATTTCGTTTTGTTGGAGTAATTTTTCGTTCCAACACGATGCTTGAGGTCTTGCCACAGGTGTTCAATAGGATTTAAATCCAGTGACTGCGATGGCCAGTCAAGAAGGCGGACTTTCCGGCTTTGAAGAAAATTTTTAACAAGATGCGAAGCGTGTTTCGGATCATTATCGTGTTGAAAAACTCAACCACGCGGCAAATTTTTTGTTGAAAATGGGAGCATATGATCTTGTAGTATGCCCCTGTACATTGCAGCATCCATATTGCCATGAATTTCTACCAGCGGACCAACGCCATCATCAAAAAATGCCCCCCAAACTTTAATGTTTCCGCCACCGTGTTTTACGGTATGAATTTGGTACCTTACATTATATCTGGGACCTGCTGGACGTCTTACGTACTTCCGACCATCACTTCCGAATAATTGAAATTTCGATTCATCGGAAAAAAGTATTTTCCGCCAATCTGATACTGTCCAGCGTTGATATTTTTTTGCAAAGTCTAATCTAGCCTTGTTGTTCTTTTTGCTAATCAATGGTTTTTTTACACCAACACGTCCAATCAGCCCCGCAGCTTTGAGACGTCGAGATACCATACTCCGACTAACATCAGCTAGATTTTCACTTCGCAATTCCCAGGAAACATCTGCAGCACTTTTTCGTGGATCTACAATGAACTTCCTTTTTATAATTTTGTCGACGCGATTCAAAGTTTTTCGCGGTCCAGCGCTCCAATTTTTGTCACGCAGTGAGTTTGTTAATTTATATTTAATAATAATACGATTAACGGTACCTTTTGCCAATAAAGTCTCCGCAACATCACGAGAACTTTTTCCTTCTGACGAAAGTTTTAACATGATTTCACGAAGCTGAATATTCGTGTGTTTCGGCATTGTGGCAGAAAGGAGACTGATTTTCCATTGTAGGACATGTTTTGAAACTAATGAGGAAAAAATGTAAACAAACCGTGCGTACGAAGCCGCGGCGATATAGTGGCCCGATACTTTTGCACACCGACCAAAGTCATTCCACGTAGTACACGAAAAATTAAATATAATATACGACGTTGTTACCTTCATTTTAACTCTCTTGAATATTTTGAACAATGAACGAGTGGAGAAATAAAATATTTTATTAATTAACTGGAAAAAATAGGGTGGTCCGAAACTTTTGCACGCCACTGTATATTTGGAACCATATTTATATATAATATATTTGGAACTGAATGGCTGTCATCGATAGCAATTTAAAAAAAATTGTGAACACAAGGCTGTAAACGAAGTGATAAAAAAGTAATTATCAAAAAGTTTTTTCTTATTTCGATTGAGGTGAACCAAAAATGATAAAACCATCGAAACAAAAAAAGAATTAAAAAAAGATTATACTATGAAAATGTAATCTTTGGCGTGGAAATATTTTTGTGGATTTCACCTCAGTAACATTTGTTTATTGTTATAAATTTATATTAATAAACAAATAATTCCTGCAACAAAACTTAAAAAATTTTCTCTGAGAAAACGAAAATTCTTGCAATTGGCATGCACAAAAATTCAGTGATTTATTAACTTTGAAAACACGCGGGACATAATTAACACTTGAACTCGGGATAAGCTGGAACAAGATTATGATTTTTCTCGTGTGTGTACGTGCCTGCGAAATTGCGAACAATGTGATGAAGCCCCCCCGGAATTAAATATCTCAAAATGCGCATTCTCGATTTTGTGCTTTTTTTTCTCTTCCTAATTCGGAAGTGCAATTTTTCGTAAATCCTGAAATATATAGTATTTTCATTTAAATTCATTTTGCAAGTGATTCTATTTTTTTTCTCGTTTATCGTTATGGAATGGGGCAATTTAACATTGTAAAAAAAAAAATATTTTATAGAAAATCAACCAATCGAGTCGTATCAATGTTTATCATTTCAAATCGTGTCTGCTCATAATTATTCTTTAATTAAATCGAACGTTTCGATCGTAAATTCAATGTAATTTTCTCAAGTTGTAAGAGAATGAATTTTTTAAATGGAATTTTTTTCATGCACGTGCGTCACATCGTGATCCACGTTTGCAGATGATTGTGGATGAAGAAAAGAGTGTTTGTAGTATATTCGTCCTTGCATGTGCTCATTGAGAAAGACGATTGATTTATAAAAAGAAAAAAAGTCGTATCGAAGAATATTCAAATATTAAAACAAAGTCTGTTAGGAGGTCGAGAAGCATTGTCGAAAGGGGGGGGGGGGAGGAATATGTCGAGAGCTGCGTAGTTTCTCGGGGTGCGTATATATTCCGGATCGAGTAAGCAAGTGTAGCCATCTGGCGGAGAGACTGTCAATTCGCGAGATACGCCATTTGGGCTTTTACTAAGGAATATAGAGAATCTCTAGACCGAAGCAATATTTACGAAGAAATATGCAAGTTGTATCCGGAGTTGGATTCGGGAAAAGTTCAAATCTTCCATTTTTTCGGGTTCATTGACACGTACGACGTGTAATTTTATTTGAATGTTCCGCCCAAATTTTTTTCGGCAAAAAAACAATCTTACAATCTCCCGGCAAGAAAAAGGAATTAAAAAAACGTTGAACGATCATTTAATCGACTAATTTTCAATTGTACCCCTTTCACTCTTCTGACTTACCCAGAGATTCGATATAACTTTCCAATTAAATAAAAGTCTATCGGAAAAAATGTTGCACAAGATGAGTCAGTAGATTTGCGATACGAGCAGCACAAACGAGACAACGCATTCGTTCGCGTTCCGGCTGGCACTGAAGTGTCTCAAGAGCGGGCTCAGCAGGACACCCGAGAAGTGTAAAGCACCTAACTGCAACGTTTTTATTTCACAAATTTACTTGACCAATCGTTACGAAGCACTTTTCACGTTACTTATGGTTTGCAGAACCGATAAAATGATTTGAAAATAGATTTCTTAAATATGCCGATACCGACGTAAGATAAAACATCCAGTCGTCAGTTATGTACCAATAGTCGGCCTCTGTCCATGCTTTGTATAAGTGGGAAGAGTGTGGAAGAAATCTTCCGCACTCTTAAAAATGAAAAATTTAGGACCATTTTGAAAAAAAATCACTTATTTTTATATAAGTGATTTTTTTTTTCAAAATGGTCCTAAGTAGTTATTTTTTCTTTTTCTCTCCGTCATGCAAAGCGTATTAATGTATTTTAACAATAAAAATTTGATTTTTTTATTTTAGTTGAGATTTGAGACTTGTAGGCTGCACGGCGAGCATCTGCTTCCAGCAGCTATGGCGCCGCCATTTTGAAATATTTTAGTCTAAAAAAAATTGTCAATATACCTTACATCATATATTTTGAGATATGATTTATGTCAATTCAATAAACTATTCCATTTCTTTATAAAAAAAATCTTGAAAAAAAAACGTACGTTTACATAACTTTCTCTTCTTAAGGACTGAAAAAATTGTACAAAAACATAATATCGATGTATTTCACACCACGCTCTATATGAAGTCTCGAGCTGTCGACCTTGCTTTTTTGTATATTTATATATTGATGCATATTCGAGTTTGCTGTGTCGTCGTTCGCTAAGCAACGACACTTTTTATATTAAATATGTATTATATTTCAAATCGATAGATATATGTATATATGCATTTTATATATATGTATATAATTGTTCAATTGATATACGTCAATGGGAACTAGTGCACGATAAATGCTTAAGCGAGGTTAACTGTAATAGAATAATAACGATTTTTATTCACTGTAAAATTAAACCAACTCCGTTACTCCCACCCAATTAGCTATTTAACTTTACTTTTCTTGTTTTTTTTTTTTTTACTGCGATCTATAACTATCTACAACAATAATCAAGACTTGGAAATCTTATTTTTACGTATATATTCATATAATTTATGCAATTTACCGAATGTGTTACTTTCCATATGGGGCTTTTCATCTTCAACTAATTGAACTTTTTTTTTTTTTTTTTCATCGTAAATTTCACGTTTTCGTCGATTATTTAAATTACTATTTTTTTTAATTCTAATCTTTTATCAAATTATTTTACGAATATGGCTTTTTTTATTGTCGATAAATTTATAATATTCGAATAAAATTATTTGCTCTTCAAAATCGAGGCAATCGAGTTTATAATTTCTTTCATTTTTTTTTTATTATTAAATTCGCCAAGATTTTCGTGTTGAAATTAAATTAATGGAAGTTTTGACGAATTTCTTTTTTTTTGGCAAATACATTTTTTGGCTTTTAAAATCTTATTTCTCCGCAGATTTTTTTCGATTTTTTAAAATCTTCTATAACAGAATTCTACGAATGTGATATTTTTCAATCACAAATGATTACAAAAACTTTGTGGCGGGATTTAAAATTTTTTTAAAATTTTACTGCCATTTAAATTTTCATTTATAAATTAGTCGGATTCGCTTGTTTCGGCCTATTTTATTTCATTTTTAGGGAACCGTATAAGATTTCTGCATCGGAATCGCGTAGTTGCAGATTTATTTTTTCAAAATCATTTATTAAAAATTGTAATCATGAAATTCTCAACTCACCATACCTGCGCATATGAAAATCAATGAATATTTATGAGTCACAATCTTTGGTATTGCATCGCACGGCGATGACATTGCTCATCGTTCGTTAAAAACACAATTAACACGAGCATGTGAAACATTTTGCAGCACTTGCTTCCAACTTTAACAGTCGATATAACTGCCATAGAGGACGGAAAATTTGTTTCGTTGCGAAGAAAATATTTGTTCTTTATTTCTTAAGAACAAATAAACAAATTATGAAACCTGGCTCATTTAAAATTTATTATAGCGCTAATAATAATTAACCCTGGACCCCCACAATCTACACTGAGAAAAGAAATTTGTTGATTCAACAAAATTTTTGTTGCATCAACAAATTGTGGCGAACAAAACGAAATTCGTTAACTCAACAAAAATTTGGTTAATTCAACCGCTTAATTTGCTGGCTCAAACAAATATTGTTCATTACGACGAAAATATTGTTGAATCAACAAAATTTTCTGTTCAACTAACAAATTTCATTTTGTTCGTCACAATTTGTTGATTCAACAAAAAATTTGTTGAAACAACGAATTTCTTTTCTCAGTGTATTTTTCCAAATGTAAACCCTACAGCAGGGTCGAAAATGACCCCAATCTTCTCTTTAGCATAAAATGTTCCTCGTATGTGATAATAAATTTTGATTATACACCATTCTCTTCGTTTTTTAATAACGAAGAGAATAGTTTATGATAAAGTTACATTTGATGAACATTTAATGATAAAAACTCTATAAAACGAAACAAAGTTTTGGAGAAATACTAAAAGAAAAGTTTTTATTAAAAAAATTGGGGTCGTATTCGACCCCGGTTATAGGGGTCTAGGGTTAAATAATAATAATTAAATTTTTCACGTAATTTTCCATATGTTAATTGTTTAGCTGATTTCCAATTATTTAAACTTATATTCACATTTTAATTGCTAATCCTTTAATTAATTCGAGTTAATTTGTTTGTTTTCTCTATTTCAGCACCCTCGTTCCATGGAAGATATTTAGACACGAGCTTAATCAAGTGCATCCAATTAGCTCGGGATTGCAAGCTATGGCGTTGAAATCCACGATAGATCTTACCTGTAACGATTATATTTCTAACTTTGAATTCGACGTGTTCACGAGGTAGGAGTTATTCAGATTAAGGTAAAACAGCTGATGCAGATTAGTCAAATGAGTGCTAAATTTTCAAAATACGTTTATGCAAAGTTTAATACACTAATTAAATGAATTGACGGTTGATTTGTATTATAGCATGCCTTATTAATCTAAAAAAATATTAATAATAATAGATTTGCAAAATCTTCAACTGATAAATGCAAAATTCCACGATGTCATATTTTCATCGAGATTTTTCAAAGAATAATCTGCATTTTTCATCCGATTTTAATGCACCACGTCTTATTTTGTTCCTTAAGAGATCCTCTACGAATTTACCGAATGGATTTTTTTTTCTGAGTTTTATCGTTTTACCGTTGCAACCAATTTTTTAATTGACTAAAAAAAATTTTCATAAATCAATTGCTCTAATTTTTATATTAACAAGTTTAGAACAAAACCTACGCGGCGAATTCGTAGAGGATCTCTTGAGAAACAAAATAAGACTTGGTGCATTAAAATCGGTTGAAAAATACGGATTATTCTTTGAAAAATCTCGATGAAAATATGAAATCATGGAATTTTGCAGTTATCAGTTGATGATTTCGCAAATCCATCGTTATTGAATTTTTTTTTAGACTAATAAAACATGCTGTAATTCACATCAACCTTCAATTAATTTAATTAGTGCATTGAACTTTGCATAAATGTATGTATTTTGCATAAATGTATTTAGCACTCATTTGAGTATTGTGAAGCAGCCATATTACCTTTAAAATTCAAAAAAATGTGCATTTTTTCTTTTTATTTGTACTAATTTTTTCGAAATTTGTATTCATTTATTTTATCATCCTTTGAATTTAATTAATTTTCAAATGTTCAACTCTATGCTATTGGCATTTTTTTCGAGCCCCGATCGTTGCTACCATGGGTCTCTATGACCCAAGAAACTTTTCATAATTTTAACTCTGGCAGGAATTTGCATTTTTCGAGATATTTCTTTTTCTTAACTGCCCATTTTAATTTAATCGAAAATGATACTATGGGTCACGATGACCCAATAATAGTAATCTGGACTCAATTTAGCACACTGAAAACAAAATTTTGTTCAAAAGGTCGATTATTTTGTTGAATATGGTCAACAAAATATTATTGTATTAACGACAAAATTTTTGTCATTTCAATAATTTCACCAGACTGCCAGCAAATTATACTCTTGAAATGCCAAAATTTTTATCGTGATTCCAATAATATTTTGTGGGCCGTATTCAACAAAATAATCGGGTGTTTCAACAAATTTTCTTTTCAGTGTAATATTCTTTTTTGAAATATTTTGAATTTCATCAATTGCATCATTCGATGTACTTGAATATTTCTAATCGAATGGAAATGAAATTTCAGGTTGTTTCAACCATGGTCGACGTTACTTCGAAACTGGAAAATTCTCGCAGTGACGCATCCAGGTTACGTGGCTTTTCTTACGTATGACGAGGTCAAGGCACGTTTGCAAAAATATTGCATAACTATACCAGGAAGTTATGTATTTCGATTGAGCTGCACGAGATTGGGCCAGTGGGCGATCGGTTATGTTACGTCCGACGGTGATATACTCCAGACGATACCACACAATAAGAGCCTTTGTCAGGCTCTTCTCGATGGTTATCGGGAAGGATTGTGAGTATAATTAAAAATTCATTATTCACAAACTCAAAATTCATAGAAAATGAAAAGGTCTATCACTTTCGATCATAATTTTCATTTATTACTATTTTCGTACTGAAGATTAAAAATCCAGCAGGAACGCTATTGAATTTTGCATTATTGCAAAAGAAAAAAACCATAATTCTTTCAATTATTTTTTAATTCCGCAGTTATTAGCTTCATGAAGGAAACTTTGTACGAAAAATGAGTGTATTTCATAGTGGCCTAAGAAAATTTCATGACGATTTCGAGATTTACTACGTTTATTACAAAATTTCTTCACATTTTTTACATCGATTATCCTCGTTAAATCGATATTTTTCTACCCAATAAAAACATTCTCGATTTGTTTTCATATTTCTTAGCTTCAAAGAGAGTTTTATGGGACCAACGGATCCTATTGATCCGTCTCCACTGTTCAAACTTTTGTCGTATCACTTCGAAATTGGGGAAGAATCAAAATGAATCTTGCTTGAGAATTTCGATACTTGATTGTTGAAAATCGAAAGAAAAATATGAATTTTTGAGTCAAGAAACGATGTGGAGTTTACACATTGACGATGATCTATTGAAAGAGTATTTTGAAATGATACAGCTACCTTTATCCTGATGGACGGAACGTTAATCCGGACTTGACATGGGCAGTTCAGCCAACTCCTGAGGAACACATTAAAGTAACTGCGGAACAGTACGAATTGTACTGTGAGATGGGAAGCACGTTTCAATTGTGCAAAATATGCGCGGAACACGACAAGGATGTGAGAATAGAACCTTGCGGTCATCTTCTTTGTACGCCGTGTCTCACCGCTTGGCAGGTAGCAGTGTTTACTCCGTTTTTTTTTTATCAACGATCATATCGCATGTAAATCAGTATGTAAAAAGTGTGAAAATTGTCAAAAAATATATGAGAAACTGTAATCATTCGTTGCAAGTCCATTGTAATTAAATTTTAGTTAAAATCAGTAAATGCGGGTGTCAAAGAACATTTGAAGTCACATTTGTATTGAAAAGATTGAATATTATCTAAAAGAGAATAAAAATTCATGGGAGGAGAGAAAAAAAGAGGAAATTTTGTAAATTTATTATATTAACGAGAAATTTGACGCCACGTGGAACGGCGATACGGTTGGAAAATGAGGTTTCTCATGAACCAGGGCAAATGCGATGAAAAAGAGCACAGCAATTCGGCGCTCACTCGGCCAGTGTTGCGAATATAGAACACGGAAAATCGCATGTTTGAATATGAATTTATATCTATGTATACATCGATGTACAGAGGAGAAAGAAGGCGAAAAAGAGTCTCGTGAATAAGGCCAACAATTTTACATCTCTTGAACCACCTCGGCGAATCTAGGTTGCTTCTAGCGTCATTAAAGTTAGTACAAATAGAGGCACGAGTGTTCGCCTTTATCCAGAACCTCTGATACTCAACATTTTTCTCTCGCTCTCTCGGTCTCTTTCTTTGGTGTAAATATCGCACGGAGTATTGTTCCAGCGAAATATATAAACTCGTAAATTAGAATTTATGAAGCTGTCAATTTAGTCAAACACACGATTTGAATAAATTCAGTCGACTGAAAATCATTTCAATATTTCACTGAAAAAGTAATAGAATTTTTAAACGATAAGCTGCAGTTAAGTCTCTAGTATGTAAATTTGAAACGACCGTTTATGAATCTGAAAATTGACCCGTTAAATTATATTTTCTAGAATGAATTAATGTTAAAATTTAGTTTATTCGTCATATTTTCCTACTCGCGATCGTTGGTTTAAGAATTGAGAGGATATTGAAGTTTACATCTTTGAAATGCAACATTTTTGTATTTTATTTTCGAATTACTTTATTTTTGGAACGGAAAAATGCTATTCAACAGAATTGCATCAATTTTTGTATCCCAAGAAGGCATAAAATCAACAGTACTAAAAAATTCTTTAACTTATGGAAGAAAAACAAAAACAAGAAGCGAAGAAAATTACAATTAGGGCAATTGCGAACCTAAACGTCATTACAATTAGGAAATTAACATAATCATGAAATATTAATGTTGAAATGTTGTTTTTCAGGATTCGGAAGGACAAGGTTGTCCGTTTTGTCGAGCTGAAATCAAGGGAACGGAACAGATAGTAGTTGATCCATTTGATCCTCAAAGAACTCATCGGCCTGGTGCGCAATCGGCATCTGCGAGTAACGCTTCGACCCCTACGCGGGACCTTGACCCTGACACCGAGGTATCCGACTAGGAGTAGCATCTACTAGCCTCCTCCATTATTAAAAACAGAATCACGTGCCCTATGTATAGTGTACCTCATAGGTATATGTGCCTCATAAGTTTTTTCTATTTTTTTCTTTTTTTTTTTTTTAATTCTCAATAACGCCTCATTGCCAAATTTTTCCACATTACTGATTTTTTTTTTTTTTTCGTTTTGCTACATTATTATCACCGGCCGAAAAATCGTCATTTTCGTCAGCGTCGAATATCGATCCCATCGTCACATCACACTTGATTTTTTCACGAGATTAATCGCGTAGAAAAAAAAATTGTTTTCCTCTAAATTCACAACCATCGCGATTCGTACTATCGTCGATTTTTTTACTCACGTTTTTTCTTTTTCGCGATTTTATCAAATTTATTCATTTTTTGTATCAAAATCAACCCTTCAGTATGTCACGAGATTGTCGGACCCATAATGGATTAAGGTAGGTTTTGCTCTTGTGCATTCCAAGCTATTTCAGCATCGGCTTGTATGAGCTATCGTCCGCAATTGTTTTTTTTTCCTTTTTTTTTTAACTTTTTTTCTCACCTTAACGATTTACGAGTTTTCTCACGGGTTGTCGTTCGATTATCATTCAGGATCACGAATCACGGCTTTAAGGACGTTTCGACTCGTCAAACGTGCCAAAAAAGTACCGTTTTATAAATTATCTCTATTTTTCGAAAACTATGCGAATTTTTCTGACAAATAAATCATTCGTACAAGTTTGAAAAAATCTTTTAAATAATCACTTACAAATTTTGAGAGCCAAAAACAGTTGCTTTTTCGTATTGGTACTCGAAAACCTGATTATAAAGTCACTTCGTCCTTAAGGATGTTTTACACAAAAGTGCCCACAGCCAACAATTTTATTCCATCGGAATTTTGATACTCCACGATTCAACAGTAACCGCAACGAACTCAGTCATTTAAAAGATGTTTCGGATGTTGATCTTCAAAAACAAAAAATGGTTCAAATCTACATTTTTTTTTCAAATTTCCGAGAATTCTTGAAACGTTTTTGTAAACGATGTTTCCCAAGCCATCGAACGAGCAGATTCTCTAATATCGCGTTTTTTTTTAAACAAAAAAAAAGTTCAAAAGAGACGAAAATATCTGAAAAAATTCGTATGAAACGACGAAAAAAAATTCTAATTACATCTCCAACAAATTTTGGTTTAAACAATTTATTAGTAACATCTAAGCACGATTATTATTTTTTAAATGAACATTCGCAACGTCTAAAAAGATGACTGAATTGCGTTAAGTTTTTGCGAAACCAAGTATCGAAATTTTAATTAGAATTCAAAATTTCTGACTGGAAAGCCAATGTATAAATGATAATCAAATACTTTTCCCTTACTTTTATTTAAGATTTACATTTTGTTCGTTTCTATGATGCACCGAGTAGCCGAAAAAGTGGAAAAAAAAAATTTAGAAATGATTATTATTTCGTTGCGGGAAAGCGAGAGAGAAAGAGAGTTCGTATTGTAGCGGATTCCGAAATTTGCATATCGAAGCTCGCGTTACGATAAATGTGTGTATAAAAATACACATAAATTATTGTTCGCCTTTCGCTTTAGCCCGGTGAAAAATATTCCGTTGTTTTATTTTTGCACATAGAGTGTTATCGATCGAGGGATCGAATAATTCGCCTAACCCAGCATCGGGGGCCTGCATAATATTATAAATTGCGATGAACAATCGTTCGTTTCGTTAGTCGATAATAACGCATAAATCATTGCGGCAATAAAACTACATAGTTAATTGATTTATTTATTAGACATACTGAAATAAAGTATTACACAGCATATAGGACGAATAAGAGAAGAAAAACAAACAAAACAAATAAGAAGCGAAGCGTTTTTATAATTGGAGTCTAACTCTACGCAAAAATGTTATGTTATTTTTTATGCCAGTATACAAGCTGTATAAGAAAAAAAAAGAAGAGGAGACGATTAATCATTCGTAGAAACAGCGAAATGCCAATACAAACACGACGTTACTGAGTGATCTATAGCTCAAATTATTTCATTTTATTGTCATATCGTATTCGATTATGCGCTATGTGGATTAACTTATTCGGGAATTAAAAGTCTCGCCATCGACATCCTGAGGATTTATTTCGAGTTAACTTTTTTTTTTTTACCTCACATATTATCTAGAATTCTTAATGAATCCGTAGTTCACGCGTTACGAACATTTTCTCGATTAAATATATATCTCGGCTATGAACAACTTCCGGATTTATGAATTTTTTTTTCTAAAACTGTCGTGAGAATGGGACTGAGCTACCCGTTGTCGTACTTTGTACCGCTTTCAAAACAACGAATTGTCAAAACGTCATCTGGCGAAAATTACTCAAATGCGGAAGATTAAAATACAAATATTTCTTTTCAGCGATTCTTCCAATTGAATTTATATAAAAGAAAAACCAATTGATTATTGTGCAATTTTATACCAATATTATTAGACCTTCGGAATAGAAATACGCACGAATTAAAATAACTGAGAATTCAATTACTCTCGAACTTTGATAAATCGTTGTTTCGATTGCGAACCTAGCGGGGCCACTAACTTTCTTTATATAAGAAGAAAAAATCAATGGATACATTAGAACCGAAAATATTTGGAGAAGTTTGAACGAAATTTTGGAAATCAATGATAGTTCAGTCATTTCATTATCATTGACCTTCGTAAAATTGTTTCTGGGTCAATTTTTTCTTGATTTTCCATAACTAAAAAAATATAATGAAGAAACATTTATTCTTCCAATGGTATTACTGTGAAAATTTATTGAAACAAAATAAATAAAAATTAGCCAAATTTTATTTACTTTTTTTTTTATTTACTAATTTTTTTTACTAAATTACTAATTTTTATTATTAATATTATTATTAATAATAGAAAATTACTAATTTTATTTACTAAATTGTATTAGCATCGCAAATAATGACTATTCGATTTTCCGGATTTTGGGATCTCACTTTGTCCTGGCCAAGTTCGATTGTGTTTAAATAATCGAGACTCTAATGTATCTGAAACAAAAAAAAATATTTCATTGCAACATTTGCATTAAATGTAATATGTAATAATGAAGATACGAAGGAACGACGTGAAACTTAGTAGCATTCTCATGTACATGATAGATTACATATCACTGCGTATTATAGTTAATAAAATAAGAAGGAAAAAAACAAGAAAGTATTCATCTTTTCATAGCGATGATAAAAATAAGGAATAATGAGTTTTCAAAACGAAAGTGTGATTTAAAACTGTGAAACGATAAATGCATAATAAGCTGCGTGCGTCTCGCTATTTTTTCGTAAAATCAAGAGTTATTTCGTTAGAAATTTGTATTAAAAGAGCTAAGGAGGTGAGCTCTTAGTATTATTTTAAAAAAGAAATCGATCAACCGATCGAGCCTAAAAGTGGTGAAATTCTTGGTGAAATCGCAACTCCGAAATTGGCAATTCTTTTATTATTGAAGTTTGCATCGTTCGAATGCAACGAACGCTGTGAAACAGTATGGAAATTCGTAAATTTTCAAGCTTCGTTTTAAATCCACACGCGAAATTAGAAAAAATTTGGATAATTTGAAAATAAGGATAATGAAAAAGGAATTTTCGTTACGTTTCAACGTTGCAAACTTCGATATTCTTATTTTATAAACAATGAGATGAACAATGAAAAAGAAACAATCGAATTGCCGTTTATATCGTCTCAGGTTCTTCCTTATAGGTCATGGCGTAATTAGATAAATTTATTGAACTTTATTTTTAGTGTACATGATTTTTTTTCTCTTTTTTTTTTTACTCATTGTAAAATATTAGGTGTCCGAAGACAATTTTTTGAAATAAAATTATATTATCTTATGATTACATTGAGTTGATTCTGCACTTTCTGTACACGCTCCTTATTAATTGCTGATTGTATTTCAACGTATACATTTGCGTATTTTTTTTTTCTCTTTTTGTTTTCGTATTCGATTATTTGCGATTCAAAAATTGTTGTACGCCCATTTTTGTAAGTTAATCGCCAGTGTTTTCTTACTGGCACACGGAAATTGTATATTTTTCAGATGGTGTTTTTCGTACTGCCCGCATGAAACAACATTTTTCGTGTTTATTTGATTATTGTTTTTTGAACACCAAAAAAAAAAAAAATCATTTCATGAATATTTGATCATCTGGGTCGTATGCTCTGCCCGTTGCATGATTATTGAGAGACTAATAATAATTCGGTTATGTACATAATGTGATTACTGTCCTTAATTTTTCTTTTTATTTTTGTTTTTCAATTTTTTTTTTCTTAAGACGTACTTATATTCTCAATGGATCGCAGGTAAGTGAATATAAAGATTGCATTATGACTTTTTCGCTTTTGTGTGCTTTTTTTTGCCGCCTATGCTTTCGCCATTAATAATGGGATTTTTTTTTTTTCATTCAAACTGAATAAAATGTTACTCGTCTTCACGTTTTGTCTTTCATTTTTATTCTTTTTTGGCTAATTATCGCGCCATTTTCTTCCTGTTATTTATATAAAATATAAAATAACGATTTTTCTACGACTTTTGATTGAGAAAAATAAGGAAAATTTAATGGGCTTAACGAAATGGACAAACAATTAAAAAATTCAGGATTTTTTGAGCTTTCGTGTTGCAAGTCCTATAATTAGAAATTTTATTCAATCAGAATTTTGGTTTCTAGCGTTTAGACAAACATCCGAAAAAAATGCACCCACCTTCAAGTTGTTATCATTGATTTTCCAATAATAATCGTAATGCCAAAAAGTTATAAATAAATTAGTTGATATTTTTAATCATGACTGAACTTTTAAACAATTTTCTATCGTTTATGAAAAGTCTTTTTTTTAATTATCTACAATGCACAATTCAGTAAATCGTTATTTCAAAAACTTCTTGACGATAATGCGAAATCTTTACTTTTTTTAATATAAAAAAAATTCGGCGTTAAAACATTAGGTTACCGGAATAAAAAAAGATTCTGAAAAACCGACAAAATCTGAAAAAAATTGGAGCACATTTCGAAAAATGTTGTCAAATGTTTTTTTTTTTTCAAACGATTTCTTAACTTGTGGACATTATTATTATTAATGAAATCCAGAGTATCTCCGGAAGGAAGAATTCTGTAAGATTTTTATCGAATCGCAAAAAGAACTGGAATTCTGACAGATTAAAATTTAAAGCTGGACCGCATATGTCAAAAATCCTACGAAATCTGAACTTTTTATTTGGATTCAAAATTATTTCTAAGCCTTCGAGTAAAAACCGAAATTGATGTTTATTACAAGTTATTGATTAATATAATAATAATAAATTATTATTTGCAAATTGTATTTCGAAAAAGGTAATTGAAAAGAGAAATTTTCCCATGGAAGCACATAACGTTAGTTTCTAAAACATCGCAAAAAGTAATGTAACTAAAAACAAACAAAAAAAGTGGAAAAAAGTACTGACCATCGGAGAAAGCGAGATTAAAAGATTGTAGTTGTGAATGTTGTATGATGATGATGTTTTAGGACATAATGGAACTTTGCAATGGGAATTGTGGCCTGATGTGCGACGATTCGGACGACGAGGACGATTTGAGTCCCATAAGTTCGCCGGTTCCACCGCGGGTGCCAAGAATCGTTCCATCTTTGCCACCGAGGCGACCTTCGCCATCGCCAACTCCACCCAACAGCCACACGAGAAACAGTCGTCATTTGACAGTGCCCAAAGAAAATGCACCACCTCCACCGCCTGCGGTCACTGTCATTTTATCTTCCAGTGAAAATCACCAGAATAACAAAGGTACTTTTTTTCTCAAGCTCTCTCAATACTCGAAAAATCTAAAAAACCACCAAAAATACATAAACAAATGTTTTTTTTTTTTTCAAACATTCACTTTTGCACGTTTCCCTGATATAATTTTTTTTTTTTTTTTTTTTAACCAAAATATTAAAGATTGAAACTCCATTTTCACGAAAGAAAGACTCTTTTATATTTTACTAATTATTTCATCGATTTGTGGGGCAAAAAAAAACAGCCAGCACAGAAGCGAGATACGACATGCTGCACAGGGCCTCATCCCCGTCGCCGGTGCCTCCAGTAATCGTCAGACCTCATGTACGAGCGCAGCGAACCCCACCTGCATTACCAGAAAAATCGAGTCGTCAATTATCGACTCAATCATCAGGGACGAGAGTCCCGCCGGTTCCTCCTCCACTGTCAGCTCCAAGACCTCCAAAATCGATAAAAGAATCTTCGAGACAGGATCACCATTATGAAAACACGATAATTATTCAGGGCACGAAGCAGCACGTCGTGAAAAATATTAATTTGGAAATGAATCGCGCTCGTCTTAGCGCTCTTATGAGAGAAAGAGAAGAAGCCGGTGGATCTATTCCAAAGTCCGAAACAGCCGCGTATGAAAACGTCAACGTCGAACATATTGCTCGATTAACCGCGCTCGGTTTTGAAAGGGACGCTGTTGTCAGAGCCCTTGGAATTACGAGGAACGATCTCGAAATGGCTTGCGATATTCTTCATGAATTTGTCACCAAGTCATATTGACCAGGTACGATAAAAATGTATTTTTTACTCGTTTAAACACTGTCAGCAATTTCGATGACTATTTTTTTTTATCCCTCTTTCGTATCAATTAAAAAACTTTAATTATGAACAAACGATTTACAAGCGTTAATCTAATCGATAGAATATGATTAGATACCAAATGTGGCATTTGATGGCTCTAAAAAATGTTTAACTCTTTATCAGAGGCCTTGTGAGAAAATTCATCCAATATTTTTGTCTCCATTTTCGCAATAATTAAAACAGTTGATAAAAATCATAATTTTAATGAATATTTTATCCGAAGAATCTTGCAATTACTTGCGATATTCTCCATGAATTTTTCACCGTCATATCGACCTCGTAACAAATGTGTTATTCACTCTTGATCGAAGAAAGGAAAAAAAAATACTTCGTGACGAATATTACCGAATTTTTTAAACCGTATTTTCGAAGAGAAATATTTTATTCGAAACTGACTAATAACTTTTTGTGTAAATAAGAGAATGATGTTTTCAAAAATTCTCGATTCCATAATATTTTTTACGTTACATTTTGAATATACTATTTTTTTTCAACTAAATAAAATTGTGAGCTCGTAAAATTGGATTGGAAAAAACAAATTTCCAAATATTTCTTGGAATACTGAAAAAAATAGAAATAACGGTATCCATTAGTCGAATCGTTAGATAATTATCTCCTGTGGTTATTCCCGAAACGTTAGAGACAAACAGTAATGATTAATTGAATTCGATGATTAGATTTGGGTGAAGTTAGATGTTGACTGCTTTTTTCTCGCGATAACTTCTACTTATTTTTGGAAGTGTTTGTCAAGTCGTGAAAGAACGACGTTTTTTTTTCGAAGCTGAAAGCACGTTGAGCTGAATATTCCGTCTGTCTTATCAAACAAAATAGTTATATTTCTCATCGTAATAAAAAAATCGCGAAAATATATTTAATTTGTTTTACAGGCGAGCACACGGACGTTTTGTGACCACCAGTACCGCCGAGGCGATATCTGTAAGAAAAATAACGAGGCACAAAAAAATATAGACAAAAGCAAACAACACTTGAAGATTGCTTACAAAAAATAAGTTTAAGTTCCCATCTCTCTCCATACTGACCACACATGATAAAACCTTATAAAATAACGAGAAGGATTATTGTCCGAAATAATCGCTAGAGATCGCGCGATCAAAACATCATTTGATCGAAAGATTTTAAATGGGCCAAATTTAACGAGAAGAGTGGGTAAAACCGATCAATTAACAAAAAAACAAACAGGTGTTTCGATTCCAAGGGCTAGCCACGTTCTTTTGGGAAACTTTATCAGCCGATTGCCGCTTTTATCCGGATCAAACGAGATCATTCGATTATTTTAACGATTGCGTAATGCCGGAAACACACACATACATACATTTATCACAATATGTATTTATACACTTGGCGAATTTCAAACCAAGTCCATGGATCGTCGTGACTCCTTGACCGTTGTCAATTTTCAATTTCTTCTTCAAACCCAAAGCTACATTCGTTTGATCACCAAATTTCAAATGTTCCGAATTTTGAAACAAAATTCTCAACTCCTAATTTTCTCCAGGAAACATTAATTTATCTATAAATTCGGCTTAAAAATGAGCAACCAATAAATTCATCTAAACGTGACAAAAAAAAATTGTTTCGTTTCGCATTGTTAAAAATTGGCCTTCATTTTTCGAAACTATCAAAATTCTCTTTGCTATTTTTCCCGACTGGATGAATGAAGTAAAAAAAAAAAGATAAACTTTCGACTCCTCTCGAAAGGACGATAAGAAAGTGTTGTTGCCGGTCGATTTGGCCTGGAATTCCCAGTGTTAATGTGTATATACGAAAACAGGAATTTGCTTTAATCGTTTATTTTTAGCCTATAATCAATACCTGAGGATTTCATTCAATTATCACGCTAATAAGTATGCGTTTATTTGCGCAATTCTAAACGCTAATAAAGCGTGACTGTTACATCGCCATATCGAGTGTTTTTATCCCCTTCACAATTTTGATTTCTTTTTTTTTTCTCACTCGTCTTAGAGAAAAGAATGTAACGCATTGTTTTTTTTTCATGATCCCATGACGCCTTCGCGAACTGAAGGGCGTAAGTTTCATAATTTTTCAGGTTAGGTTGACCGAATCGAGCACTTTTGTTTCCTGACTAGTCGAAGATCGATACGATGTAAAATGCGTAAATAAAAAAATACTTGTGTGCAGGAGAGAAAAAAAAGTTCACTTGCGTCGGGAGCTTATTGTATCATGTTTATAGTATTTATTTATTTTAGCATATTCGTCAAATGTGATATTTATTTTTAACAGACGCGTACGTATAAAAATGGCTGATGCTCGTCTCCTGTTTCCCTGTAACGTGCTCGATCGTTGCTCGATTAAAAAATTCAAGATTAATTATTGAAGAAATTCCTGAAGAAAAAAATAAGGTAACCCGAATGAATGCTGCTGGTGAATGAAGAAAACAAAAGAAAAAATGATAAGAATAGCCTCCTCACGTTTAACTCTCGTAAACCGTGATTTTTGCACAATTTTTTGACTCTACAATTTTAATGCCGATTTAATGATTGTACATTTACGTATAAACGTCACAAATATTTGGTGGAAAAGAAAATCTCGATGAGCAAAGTCGATTAGTTGTATACTCGACTAATTATCCGTAGAAAAAGAAAATTCGATGGATGCACGTCTTCTTTCCGCAAGCGAATGAGACGGAAAACAAACGACTAAACAAACAAAAAGAAACAGAAGAAAAAGAAAAACAATAACTGTGTAACACTGTACATACGAATACAAAAACTAATTTATTTCAAATACAATGAAGTTCGTTTTTCTTTCTTCCGTTTTTTTGTTTCGTAATTTTTAGAAAATACAGATCCAATTTACAAATTACTGTATAGATTCGAGTTGGTCGGAACGTAATTGTAACAAAATGAACACGAAATCGCGTGTCGTATTTGTCGTTGTATAATTTCGATTCTCGTGTGAACTTCAAGAAATATCACTAACGCGTTAAAACAAAACAAAAACATTGGAAAAATTCGTATATTTTTTCGTCGTTTAATGGAAAATGGAGCAATTTCTTAATTATTCACTTTCATAAAAAACGAACCTATCGATGGAGCGTTGAAAAGACAAAAAACATTGAAAATAATTCATTTTTACCTCCATATGCCTCTTTGTCTTATGCAACCAAACAAAACAAAAATAATGAATAAAATTCGAACAATCCGTATCGTAGGTCGATAGAGAGTTGCAATATTTCGTAACGTGACTCCACACTCGGCAATTGACATCGAATTTGCCGAAAAAAAGGGGAAAACATCAATTCGTGTCCATAGAATCAGGATGTCACGTTGCAAAGGTGTGAAAAAAAAAATTAAGGAATCCTCGAATCTTAAATGTTTGATCTGTACACATTTATAATAGCTATCCTATTTTTCTACATTTAATATTCGTATTAGTGTACCCTCTCTCCCCTTGCGCGTTGTATACATGCGTCGTAGTAAACGAATTAAAAAAAATTATGTCCAAATTATGCCACGACGTGAAAACGCGTTCATCCTGTGACCAACGGTAGCGTATTACGTTGAAGTCGAAAAGAAATGAAGAAAAATTACCTATGTCGTGCAATACATAGTTTAAGTACCTTCTCATTTATTTCAACGTCCATTCTCTGTAAACATTATTTTCAATAAAATAATGAACATTTATATAGCACGGTCGAATTTTAATGTCGAAAAGCCTTTTCTAATCCTACTACGATTTTCCTGTTACCAATATTTTTTATATATTTTCCTAATCCTGGTTGTATTTAAATAACAATTTGTTGAATGAATTTTTTCATCAATATCTTTTTATTTTTTCAAATATATTTCCAAGTATTCGAATGAAAATCCTCTTAAAATTTAGACCTTTTTCGTTAGAAAAAAATTGTACGTCGTTCAAAACGAATGCACTTTTTCCTTCAACGCTGATTTATGAATTTGGAGAATATATATTTTTTATTTTTTATTGTTGCTGCGTATACCCTCGCGGGTTTTTACGAGCCCGTCCCATTGCTTTAACTCCACTTCACTAATTTCCATGTATACCTGAGAGATCTCCCAAGAGTGTTGCCCACGGTCACTTTTAACCCTTTTATGCACGAATTTTTCTGTGCAACCAATTGTTTTGATAATACCTGGATATGGGGTTTTTGGGGTCGCTGATAACAAATCTGGAATCAGATTTTCGAAATTCAAGATAGTCGATCCAATATGGCGGAGCAAAAAATTTAAAATACTGTTCTAGCTTTCGAATTTTGTATATGGGGGTTTTTAGGGTCGATGGTAACGAATCTGGAATCAGATTTTCGAAATTCAAGATGGCAGATTCAATATGGCGGACCAAAAAATTAAAAATATCACTCTAGGTTTGAAATTTTGTATATGGGGATTTTTGGGGTGCCATATTGAATCCGCCATCTTGAATTTTGACAATTGGATTTCGGATTCGTAATGAGCGAACCCAAAAACTCCTACGAACAAAATTTCTCAGCAAGAGTGATATTTTCAATTTTTTGGTCCACCATATTGGATCCGCCATCTTGAATTTCGAAAATTGGATATTGGATTCGTAATCATCGACCCCAAAAACTCCAATATACAATATTTCACAGCCATTTTTTATTTTTTGGTCCGCCATATTGGATCCGCCATTTTGAATTTTGAAAAACGGATTTTTGATTCGTGTTCAGCGAGCCTTAAGACATAAATATACATCAAAATATCGGTACGTTTACGACCAAACTTTACCAGGATCGAGTTTTTTCCAAAAATATAGCATTTTTTATGCTTTATTTGTTTATAGCAAAAAGACGTACGATAAGCGGTTTCTGGGAGTCACAGACTGTTAGGTTCATCTCTGAAGATCATATGAAAACTTATCTCGTGTAAAAATGTCTAGAGAGTGATATTTTAGAGCTGAAAAACTGTCAGGAAAAAAGTGTCGCGTATGCGTGACATCGTGCACATGAAAAGGTTAATGCACTATTGTATCGCATTTGCACGAGGGCCAAGGGAAACTGGAAAATCCGGCCGATACAGGCAGCTATTTTTTTTACTGAGTTTCAATTGATTAGGACCATCAGAAACTCAGAAAAACTATCTCCCCCGCTCAGCGATTGATACGCGAACCGGTGCATGGCTAAGCGGTCACCCAACCAAGTATTGGCCTCGCCCGAGGGTGCTTATTTTGGTGATCGCTGGAGTAATTTGGAGAATATATTTTCAGTAAAAGAAGTTGCCAATTGATATTACGAAAAATCACAAAGATCGAAATTGGAATAAAAAATTGATCGCAGATTTGAAAAGTACGAAGAAATTTTTTTCGAAAAAGACCAAATTAACATAAGTAAAAATTATCGTTAAAAAAAAGTGTATATGCAAATACGGGAACAATAATAAGTATGTTACGATAAATAAAATTTCCAGCCACAACAAAGAACGTGAAGTGATGCTTGTATCATCGTTCGATGTTAATTACGTGTGTTCACGTTTTTTATATCCATTCCATATTTTCCTCGTGTTGTTTTTTTTCTCGAACGGAACGTCAAAACAAAGGTGATAACGTTAAAAGGTGAATCTAGACAACGGAACGCATTATTAATGAAATAAAAAACAAAAGTAATAATCAGGGAACAAAACGATATTCGAAATTTGGTGATTACGAAAAAAAAATATTTTTTCAAAGGCACAGCGGGTTATTTTCCATTCTCGTGAAAGAGCCCGAAGCTTGCATTCGTTTCGTTATTGCCAATTGGTCGTCTTACGGGAAATCAAATTTATAATTATGATTTTTCATTTTATTTTATAGCGTCGAAAGATCAAGGTTTTGCTACGAGAAAGAAAAAAGAAAATAAATTGATTACTCTGATAAAATGGTGATCAATCATCAATTATCGATAGAACTTTTAAAAGCAAAAAAAATGATACGTAACATTTAAAAATTTTCACGATAACTTTCATTAGATCGATTGAAGATCACTTTTTTTTTTTTAATTGTTATCCGACAACTCCATCGGAATGCAAGTTTTGATTATGGCTTTCACGGTAAAAAAAAAAAGATCGCACAATTTTATTGAGGGAGACACCATTGTGATGGATCAAAATATTTTATATTTTGTTTTTTTCCATTTT
The DNA here is from genome assembly GCA_963989365.1 of Rhimphoctona megacephalus. NCBI lineage: Eukaryota > Metazoa > Arthropoda > Insecta > Hymenoptera > Ichneumonidae > Rhimphoctona > Rhimphoctona megacephalus. The sequence goes on along the minus strand of OZ022421.1, from coordinate 11,758,219 downwards.
CTTGCAGTATACATGTTCAAAATTATATAAGCCAAATTTTCAAGTCAAAAGTAAGTATCGATGTTCAAATTAACACCTTACTTTGTGTCAAGAAAAAAGCAACGAAAAATTTAAACGAGTTTTCCTCGAAACAACTGTTTTCGACCTTGTGACCCATGGAATACTCGAATACTAAAAAAAAAAAAATTGACTCATCAAAATGAGTCAATTTTTTTTTTTTTTTTTTCAAATATTCGTTATTGCAGTGACTAAGATTGTACGCGGTCGATTTTTGAAATTTTGATAATTACTATTTTTTTTAAGACCGCTCAAGTAAAAAAAAAGTCGAAAAAATGAATGAAAAAAAAATTTTCAAACTGCCGCCACTTTGTGAAAAAAATTAAAAACAGCCACGTACAACCATAGCTACATTCATATAGATATTGAAATTTTTTTATTTTTGTTTGTCGGGTAACCCATTACCAAGATTTCCTTGGGACAATGGAAAGGATTTTCTTTTTATTATCACATGGAAGCTGTTAATTTTTAATATTTTTCAATAAAAATTGGTACTAAAATAGTTGAATATATACTCAATAAAGTATCCTCTACCCGATCCTTAAATAATTATTCATACCCGAGTAAAAAAAATCCCAAAAAATGAGACTCTAGCACGTGACAGTGGCGTTTCCCCTTAATAATACGATGAGGCATCTAGATGTTATTTAACGTGACGGAAATTATGCAAAGAAACAATATCCAGACAACTGATAGACACTCGTCCTGGGACTTTGAAACATTGCTCATCGCCGCTGCCACCGCCACCGTTTTGGTTTTCGATTTGTAAAAGCGTGCGAACTCACGATTAGATTGATGAAAGCTTGGTAAACAAAGTAGGGTAGGGGGTACATATATAACAAACTCAATTTATCCCCGTACGTCTGAAAAGAGAGAAAAAAAAAAGAAGAAATAATCTAGATTAGTCTATATAACAGTAAACTGTAACAGTGCTAAGAGTTCAGTAGATCGTTTGCTCCACGTTTAATAAGATCGTTTTATTTTACGAATCTTATGCGAAAATCAATTTCAATATATCAAGATGCAATCTAAATTTCATTTGGTATGTCACTTCAAAAAATTCGTAAAGAAAAAACACTTAAACGCTTAAGGTATCGAAATTTATTTGGGTATCTTGGATTTTCGTTTTATTTATATTTCAATGAAAAAAATTGAATTATTCTCTTTCCCACGAACCAATAAATCACATTTTTACTTCGTTGAATAAGAAAACAGTCAAAAGTTCGCTTGCTGGTCCGTTCGAGTAAAAAAAAAAACTATTTTTGTTTATTGCAATTTGTTTCGTAAAAATAAAATTGTGTTGGAATGAAAAATCTTTGAAAGAAGATTTTGCAGTTGCCTTGAAAAATGAACTCGATAGTGTTTCTAATTTCGAAGTCTTTGAGCCTAGAAAATGTTCGAGCTGCCAAGAATTCAAAGTTCCACAGTGGTAAACTGGGAAAATTAACAATAAGACGAAAATTGAGCATAGATTGGCGATTGATGGAATGATTGAGAATTCTAAAAGATCGAGAGCCTTGTTTCGTTAAATAACAACGGGAGACTAAAGAAAAAAATGGTAAAATAAGCTAAAGGAGCGATTTATACTCATGAGTACGAATAAATTTTGTTTCTGTACAGTCGAGTCTACGATGGACGATATTTGTGATGCTGTTTACGTCGCTGGAGGTGAAGGGAAAGCCAACGATAGATTCGATAGCGTTGTTGGATCCGGAAAAATTAATTTGCAGTCCAGAGGTAAAAATGTCCTCAAATTCCCCAAGGAAAAGTGGCCAAAAACTGCAAATTAATTGTTGAATTAAAATACGTTTATTATTCAGATAAATGATTTTAAAAAAACTGAAAACATTTCTTTTAGACGACAAATCTGTGTCAACAATGTGCAAAAAATACGAAAAGCGCTGTTGTTTATCCATGGTGTTGTGCTAATCACGAGGGTGTACGAGAATGGTGCGGGCACTATTTGCACTTTGGTTTGCCATAAACGCGGAGAGATCGGGAGAAAAAAAGATAAAATGATAGTTTTGTTACCGACGAATGAACGAATCGATGCTACCTTGATCCCTACGACCGAAGCAATTGTTCTTTTCTTCAAAGATACATATTTATCGAAAGATTAATTGTAAATGAGAGCGAAAAAGAAAGAAACGTCAAACGTCCCCAATCTCGATGTGAGAATACCGCAGCCGGTTAAGTGTATCACTGAACTCTGTTAATCTAAACTTTTGTTGTTCTCTCATGAGCAATTTTGCCTGAAAATAACTCTTCGTAATTAAAAATATATATAACTGCACATAATTAATAATTGTATACTGTGACGATTGCAAAACATGATCTCGAATTTTTAATAATAAAAAGTACTTATTTATTTTCGAATACCGAACCAATCGAACATTCTTGTTTATTTCATTCGTCCGAAAAAACAATTCATTCGAACGATGTCCGAAAATACTTTTTCACGATATTTACGTGAAGAGCCATTAAAAAAAAAATCGAAAAAGAAATTGCTCGGCTCGTCGCAAATATCACCTTAAATCGATATAAAAATAATAAATCGCTGTAATATTTACACAAAAATAGGAGTCCTGCTGCCTTTTTGTGCTGCGCAATTCCCGCTTTATAGTTCACGTTAATTCACACATTCGTTTTTACAAAATTCATCGATCTGTTGGCACGTTAGGAAGACAGTAAGAATGCGATGGAAAATTGGATTCCATGGGAAAAATTTTCTTCAACATTCCTGTATAGATATTCTTTTTCATATTTGTTCTTTTTGATTGGTCAATTTTCGACTGATCAACGTGTTTTCTACACCGCTACGACAATAGTTTTGTGCAATTACTGTTGACCAAAAAGCTCCAAATTTTCGAACGCGCAAACATTTTTCTCGTTCTTTTGACTTTCGAGTCTCTACAAAAAGTCTTGAGGATGTTTAACGCAGCTAAAATTTGTTATGATCTGAATTTTGGTGCTTGGGCATTGAAAAAAAATTGGAAAAGATTGGAGATGTTGCGAACATTGATGTTCAGTAATAATCGAAAGAAAAAAATGCAAAATTCATGAAAATTGATTAAAATCAATCGTTATAAACATTCGTTTACCATTTCTGCCGATTAAAATGAAAGAAGAATATAAAAGAAAATCAAAAGATAATCCGGAAATATTCGATGATTCAAAATACGCGTATATTCAAGGATTTTTCTTGAGTGAAATTGGGACTTTGCATCGAATAGATTTTATTGACATTGTGATGAATCGAAAGGAAATCACGTTCTGATCGATGATCAGAAAATGCTCTTGATACAAGGGAGAAAACGAATGAATTATTTTGATATCGCGTACGCGTGGAAAATCGGCGATTCGGCGATGATTAAATTCCAGAGTACACGAACCAAGTTGCTCGTCTATTTTTTACTGTGATTTGTTTTTATGGCGAGAAACACATCCGTGTATCATTGAGCGCGATCACGTGCATAAGCGACAGAGCTTGTGACATTACAAATCTAAAGATAGAGAAGGTCCGGCTCATTCGATACTGTGAGATTAAAAAAAACGTAACAACTTTTATAATCAGTCATTCAAAGTTCACATGGATTGCGGTATCGCGAGAATTGAGCGGAACGATGATTTCTCGGTCAAATGGAAAATTATCGTGTTCTCCGTGAGCGTGTCTCAAGATGGAAACTGTTGCGGCATACTGAACAACATTTTCCGTCGGTGTGGTTTATATTTTTCGTTGTTACTGTTGTTGTTTGTATATTTCCGTCGTTGTTATCGTTATTCAAATTTTTCCCTGTTGAAATTTGGCGTTTTTTCTTTCTTTTCGTACCTCGTATCTCTTCGCAGCCGTTATCTAGCCGAAGAAAATTCCATTCCGAGTTTTTCGTAACGTGCCAATTCAGCCGCGCTCAAAGACGGGACCAGATTTTTTGCAGCGTTTAAGAAATCCTCGAGCTCGACGATTACACCATTTTTGCAACTGTCCGCGACGAGCTCTTGCCTCGCGCTTTCATCGGCATCAATGCTTTCGAGATTTTTGAAATATCGACGCACCGCTAAGAGCCACGCGTCCGAACAGACCGCGTAAAGATCAGCACCGGTCAAATTTTTTGGCAATTTATCAACGATCTCTGCTAATTCGTCCCCTTTGTTTTTCAACCGAAAACGACGGGTCACAGCCCGCAATACGCTCAGCTGGGAATCCCGATCGTTGTAAACACCGACGTAAAGCATTTTGTCGAATCTTCCAGGTCTCAAAAGAGCTGGATCTATCAAATCGAGACGATTCGTCGCCCCGATTATAAATATGCTGCCCGCGCTCTCCAGGCCATCCATTTCTGCGAGTAATTGTGATATAACTCGATCCATCACACCGCCACTGTCACCGCTCCGACCACGATTTGGAGCGAGCGAATCCAACTCGTCGAAAAATATGACGCAAGGAGCCGCCGCTCGAGCTCTCTCGAAAACTGTTACCAAACAATACTCAATTATTACGTTGTTAATTCGAGGTGATTATATTTTTTACAACAAACTTGTCACTTTTCAAACATCAACAAAACAAGTTTTCTCTAAAAAAATTATAAAATCATAAATTTTTGTAATAATAATTATAAAAGCGTTTTTTTTTGAAAATGGGAAATTGTTGAAAAAAAGTGAATCTTCTTCAAAATTAATAACGATTGAATCAAACTGTTGAGTTTTGAGGATACGGGAGTCAAAAGTTTGTACTAAAGTTGGTAGAAGACAATCGATGAGATGTTTTTGTAAATTATAGAAAAAACAAACTACGACGACGTACCCTGTCTGATATTCTTTTCGCTCTGGCCGACGTACATGTTCAATAATTCGGGTCCTTTGACGGACATGAAATGAAGTTGACATTCGGTGGCAACGGCTTTGGCTAGTAGAGTTTTTCCGGTGCCGGGAGGACCGTGTAATAAAATGCCGGATCTTCCGAGGCCCATCGTGTTCAACATCGGTAATTCGATTCGCCGTTTGATCTCATATTTCAAATTGGCCAAACCTCCGATATCCTCCCAATAAACTTTCGGTATTCGCGGCGCGCCGACTCGATCGGAAAACGCACTTTGCATCAATTCTGTTGGGAAAAAAAAACTCAATTACATCGAATCTTATATTTTTCTCGAAACTTAACAGTTTTTTCAGCTTGGTAGCAATAAAAGTGATCTTGCCATTTAAAACCTGAAGAATCTCGATGATTAGTAGTGAATAAATTGCATCGTGACGTAAAATTTGATTTTAAAATTCGCATACGAACCACAAGCTTCAAGGAAGTGATTTTCGCTCAAAGTCAAACGACTACCTCGCTCCTCCGCTGGTAAAGATTGATAAGCGATTTTTATACTCTGGAAAACAAGAGCTTCGAGATCGGCGAATTCAAAATCCGAGACTAATCCTGCGATCGTAACTAAATTTCCTTCGTACGAAAGCCCTTTCGTTTTGAGCAACCATGACAAAGCTTCGGCTCTTTCCGTTTTATCCGGATGTTCTATGCTAATTGTTTCGATAAACAATCTTTCGATATCAGCCTCAAGCTCGTCGTTCTCCAACGTCGCGATAACAATCACCGGAAACTCCGATTTAGAATCGTTCAGTTTTTCAAGCTCTGACGCAAACGCACAAATGATTCTCTCGTCTTTTTTGCCTTCAGCGTTTTTGCCAAAAATCTGAAAAATATTTCGTCCAATTATTTTTCAATTGTCTTTTGTTAGAATTTTCTTGTTAATAGAGCTTATTTTGTTGCTCTTCGATGTACCTGAATATTGCTTAATCTCAAAATACAAGGCACGCTTGTTCGAGCATTTTGCAAAACAATGCGAAGCTTTGCTTCCGTTTGTGCTGCTGATAAACATTGGATTTCCGAAAAATCTACGTTCACGAGATTAAGACCGTTCCTCTTTGCGAGAGACTCGATGAGCTTAAATTTTCCGCTTCCTGGGGCACCCTCGACAAGAAAAACAGGACGAATCTTCAATTTCTTATCTGTAATTATGAACTTCTTTTTAGTAATTTTTTTAAATAGCAATTCAAACGAGTGAATCCTTAATTGCTTTTAATAGTGCATGCTTTTGGGATTTTCATAGAGATTTGTCAGAATTTTTTTCATGTGCTCAAATTATGTTCAAAATCCCATAAATATTTTATTTAAAAAATGGTGAAAAATTTTACACAATTTAAAGCTTTTTCATCGTCAACTATCCATGGTCGCACTTTATAATGGTAAAAAAATCAGCCAAAACAAATCTTGAAATTATAAATCTGGACCAAATGAGCTTATTTACTGAAAAAGTAGGGTCGTTGAGACCCTGCGTGGCTGGAGACGTTTACAGGTTTTTATATTTTAACAAAAAGTTCCAATTTACCTCTCTGAATAAACGGCAAAATACATTCGGAAAGTGTATGAAGCTTTTTTTCCAAAAACGGTGGACAGTTGGCAGCGGAAGAAATTTCTATGCAAAGATCAACAGGCAAGCCTGACTGAAATTTGGGACATTCTAAAATTTCTGAAGGAAGGTAAGAGAAAACATTTGACGATTGTAAAAGACTGGTTTTCTCCTGGACTACGTAAGCTTCACTAATTCTTTCCATGGTGTCTCCATTTTTTACCTTCAGAGCATTGACTCTGAAGTGGATTTTGCGGGGATAATTTTTGCCAGAGTAAAAATCATCCGGGGCATATTTTTTTGAGTCTACGACAAAGAGATCGTGATTTTTTGCATATCGTGGCATTCTGAAGTACGTTTTCAGCAGAGAATCTACAAACTCGGTGGAATTCCCATGCATGTTGGAAACTAATGAAACATTTGCCTCTGTTGCGATAGGAATAATTTCATCTTTGATCGACACTAAAAAAAGGTGGAAAAAAGAATAAAATTGTGAAATTTTGTACGATTCTGGTTAATTTGTGTACTCACTTACAAAATATGATTGTTCTTCAAGCTTGTGCCCCAATTTTTGTTGCACATTGTGTTTCATCGTGTCAGAAATAATAATGCCATTGTTTGGCCAATTGTTATACGGAATAACAAAAATGTTATACTTTTTTTGTGATATCTTGGAACAGATAATGTGCCAACCTTTTGTCGTAATATCTGCACAATTTCCTAACGCACAACACTCGTAGCCTGGATTATCATTGTCATCGTTTTGGCCAATGATTTTTTCGAGAATTTCGTCAGGCACGGGACTAATAAGCGGTTCATTGTTCGTTAATCTATCGAGTTTTCGTCGCGCGTATCTCATAAAAAGCCATATTATTTTAAAGTAAGGATTGTTTTGTAATAAAGTTTTGGTTAACGAAAGTAAAACAATGAGGTTATGTGTATATTGATTCATTTTCACAAAGCCATTGACAGTTGTCATACGTTTGATTATTAGAAAGAATAAATATTGTATTAATTGAGGAAAAGTGTGTTGTAATCGTTTTTACATCACAACTGCGAAATAACTATCCGTAGCACTGGGAACCCGGTGAATTCTGCCATGCTAAAGTAGGCGAAGGATCGGAGTAATTAATACATAAACGCTGTTTGCAATTTGCAAGTGTCTTTCGTCGTCGTTGCCATTAATTATTATCTTTTGCTATCTTCTGTCTTTCTGTCTTTTATCTTGCATCGCTTTTATCATAAAAAATATGTAAATAAATAATATCCATAAATCAGTTGTATCTTCGCGACGAATCGAAAGCACGAGGAGAGAAGGAACGTTTTTTAATTGGCGCATTGGTATTGGTGTAGTGAGTTCATTAGTTGTTTTGTGGCATTGCTGCTGCCATTGCTCGAAAACACGTAACCTAACCTTGTTCTAGGTTAAGCTGCTCGTATTTGTAACTGGAAGTTTTAGAATTGTTTGGGATCGTCGTAAGAACACGTGCTTAGAAGATGAATTAAAGAAAAACGTAAAATATGACAGTTGTACGAAAAGAAAAGCCAACTGAGGAGGAAATCGAGGATCCGGTTGATCGTATGCTTAAAAAAACTGGTTGCATTGAATTACATTACAAAGTTGCGGTATGAATAAGCATTATTAAATTTTTTAATTAAAATAAAAAAAAAAAACAGTCGGGTTGAATGCAAAAAATTAACATAAAAAAATTTCATGTAGGAGTGCATTGCCGAAACGCAAGATTGGCGAAAATGTCAGGACGAAGTAACCAAATTTAGAGAATGCATGAACGTCTATCAACAAAAACGAGAACAAGCTCACAAAAAATAGCCAAAGATCAAATTGTAAATAAAATATTTAAAAAAAAAGATTGTAATGGGTTCATTGATAAGAAGAATAAAGTCATTGTTTGCTAGTTCATCATACCTGGGCGAATACAAAATGATGTTGGTCGTAAGGTCGGATCTTCCGATGACGAGAGGAAAAGTAGGAGCTCAGTGCGCTCATGCTGCGCTCGAGTGTTATCGTAGAGCTTCTTCCAGCAAAAGTGGCAATGAAATATTAAACGCCTGGTTGAGTTTAGGTCAGCCTAAAATAGTTGTGCGTATACCGAATGAAAGAGAACTGTTGAGTCTGGCCAGGGACGCAACAAAAGCTGGCCTCTTCACCGCGGTTATAAGAGATGCTGGAAAAACGCAATTGCAAGCTGGCACAATATCCGTACTTGGAATCGGACCTGCACCCAAACCCGCCCTGGACAATCTCACTTCGAATCTAAAGTTGTTATGAATTTGAGCAAAACTCCAAGTTTTCGTAGTGAATAAAGGTTTTATTGAATAAAAAAAACATTTCTTTCCATTCATATGTATATACACGCCGATACTGTATCGATCGTTGCATCATTTTTATTAAAATTGATGAAAAAACAGACGAAATAAATGCTCGTGAATGTTTGTTTGTTTCTCACTAGGGCGAGAGTACTTTGTTATTCTACAGTGGAAATTTGTTCCATTTTTTGTTTGGCTAATTGTTGGCTATACATTAGTGAGGTTCCGTACAAAGACACGTTACATAATAGTAAAATCCATTCGTAATTTCAGACGGGGAATCACGAATTTAATCTCAAAAACTTCCATGTGTATCACGTAAGGGTATGATCCTGCATCGAAGAGGTTTTACCTTTTGTTTTTTTTTCTATTTTTATCGTACAGCTACTTTAACATAGGATAAACTCTTTATCTCGGTTAATTTACATTCGGTAATATATAAAACTATATCATTAATTATTATCTATGTTTATCAATAATTCTAGTTAATTGTTCACCAGGACTATGTCCATCTTTTTTCTGTTCGCTCTGAAATTCATGCTATCTCATCGATGCATATATTTATCCCCTATTTAAACAAACCCCGTCGACCCCACGCCACTGCTCTTCTTTATCGCCGTCAATCACTCGTACATCTATCACGAAATTTCCTCTTAATCGATCTAAGACTCTTTACGCTCTGCAAAACTTTTTTTTCAGTATCGTTAACGCTTTCAATTTTAAGAGTCCAGCAGCTTATGCTACTGAAATCAAACACAAATTCTTTTTCCCTCTTGCTTCTTAATTCGCAGTTTTTTTTCATTCACGAGGACTAACAAGTTTGACCTCTTATCGCAGCTTGAAAAAAAAGCAGTATTATAAATAGAAAAAAGATATTTCGTTGCATCTCAATGGTGCAAACTTCAACACGATTAATATGGAAATTGCAAATACTGTACTCATCCTATTTTATGTATACAACGTGTACATTAGAGTGGTCCGTTTTTTAAGTTGATTTTTTTGTTCGACGGTATACCCAAAAAATGTTTTCTTCGACTGACAATTATTTTTGTAAAGTAACTTATCAAAAAAAATACTCAGACAAGGCAAATCCCTGAATCTTCTTGTTCTGAAAATAAAAAATTTGATCATTTTTCACTCCAAATTGCATTATAATTTGTTGCATAAGATACAGAAAATAAAATGTACAAAAGTATTGATTTGAATGATATTTCGTTTCTCTAATTTGCTACAAATACTGAGTATCCCGTCAAATATGAAAAAAAGTGAGAAAGAATGTATCACGCTGGTGTAAATGTGAAATATAAATTTGTGTTGTTGCCTTTGTTTCTTGGTAATATTAATCTCTAAAATAAGCGATATAAATATGTTGTCGTTTCATTGTTTTTTTTCCTTTGGAGCTAAATTCTACTTTCGTAAAAGTTTGAGCAACAGCTTTGTAGGAAAAAGAAAAATAGTTTCGTACAAAGGTGATTACAAATACGAATTTGTTCGATTGACAGAGATAGGAATTTTTTTTTTTGTTTTTTTGTTCGACCAATAATATTTAGTTGATGAATAAGTGTGTTTGTGTAGTGATGAAAATGTGAATGAAAAAGTGACAGAATAAGATTGATATTGAGTATCAGAAAATTGGCAGAAAGCTGATAGAATTAATTGAAAATCGCACTAAAAACGAGATTTTCGTTTCAAGCAAAATCATCACTGATGCAAATTCAAATTTGGGAGTCAATTTTTCTCACCAGAGAGCATCAAAATTTCTAGAAACCGATGTCTACGTTTTTTTTGTGACCAAACGTGTTTTGCATTACGTTTATCCAAAATGAACACCATTTTTCCGAGCCCCGACCGTTACCACAACCGGTCTTTATGATCCAGATACTTTGCGTGCTCGTAACTTTCGAAAAAATTGCTATTTTTCGACATATATCTTTGCAAAACAATAAAACCGGCCTGGATCAAAATGACCCAATGGTAATAATATTGAGTTAAGTTTACATCAGGATTGACAATTTAATTCAGAAAGATCCTGCACACAGATTTGCTGCATAACTGCAGTGAAAAATTGCTCCGTTTCATAAATCCAGAATATAAATGAGTAATAAAGTCTGCCAAGATTTTAATAATAAAGCTTTCGTACACAAAAAATGATAAATAAAAACACACATACGCGCGCGCGCGCGCGCCCACACACACACACGCGCGCGCGCACACACACACACACACACACGCGCGCGCGCACACGCACACACACGGTTGTTGACGAAGAGAAACGTATTAAGAAATGGGGATATTTATCAGAGTATAAATTTTGAGGGATTGGATTAGTGTTTTTCGTATGTGCCTGTGTATGATTAAGATTATAATATAAAAAAATAAAAAATAAAAAAAACTTGGTGTGGTTTATATCGGTACTAAAACTTACGGAGCATATGACGGCTTATTCGAGAGTGCGTGTGTACAGGGTGCTTCAGTCTCAAGTAACACACGTCGAAGTATTTTTCGTTAAACGACTTAAACCATTTGGCAAACATACATCACATCGTTCGTTTAAATTTTTGCTTTTTTCCCCCCTTTTTGTTTCTTCTTCTCATCTCTTTCTCTTGTTTCTTTCACTAACGATCGCATAGTTATTATTTATTTCACGATCTTAATAACTCGTACACACTAAGCGGTGACCTTGTCCTCGGATGGTTCCACGTAATTATTTAATACGTGTGGTGCCTCGTTAAACTCGTCCAATTCGTCACCGTTGTCCGCACCTTGTGCTAAAAGGAAATACTGCTCGCTTCGCGTTGGCCAAAGTAAATGAGCCATTACGCAATACGCGTAACAATCCGCCGAATAAGTTATACCTGCAACGTCAAGAATTTTTATATTGACGCCGTTTAAATGTTATTTAAATATAAAAAAATTGGATATTTTTTTCTTTTTCACATCCTTCATTTTTTGAACTATCTACTTTTTCAAAAATTACACCCCAACAAAAATTTGAAAAATATTCTAGGCTCCTGTTTCTCAAACATGTAAAATTGCCGAATAAAAAATATGGTCGCATTTCCACGATGAAAATTTCAAAGGTCGTTTATGTTATACATACAATAAAAAAATAGATCAACAGTAATCAATTTTGAGGTAATATAAATGGAAAAAAACATTTTAACGAATGAGGCCAAAGATTTATTGGAAAAGAAACAAAATTTTGAATAAGATTCTTTTTGTTATTTTTTACCTTTTTAATCGAAAAAGATAATAATGGTTCTTACCAAGTAAAAGCTTGAACCTCCAGAGAGCACTGACTGGAAGTGCGATCAGAGCTATGATCGGTAAATAAATGAACCACACGAGTGCCGATGCACCAAAGTGGAGCAAAAAATTGAGCTTCTGTGTGTTGTGTTCGTATGTCATGGTGTTACGAAGTTCGAACAAGAACCAAATCATAATGGCACTACGAAACAAGAGTATAAACCATCCCGGCCACGTTTGATATTCATCGATGTCTTCGATTATGTCGACTTCGGTCTATAATACAAATAAAAAATATGAAAAGTGTATTTCAGTTACCAACACTGCCATGAATCAGTTGGAAAATAATGAAATTCCATTTTTTTTTTGAATCCACACATAATAAGTTCGTTCCAATCAAATATTTCACGGTTTATCTCATTTTTAGAGCTACCACATGAAAGAAATTCTCTAAAGATTAGTTTATTGATCAAATTTACGAAATTCTCGCGTCGAGAAACCGTTACGTGAATTTTTATTTGTTTATCAATTTCGAGTGAATGTTGCGCATGAAACAATTAGCAATCCATTTATTAAATCATCCTGAATTATCGTACCATATTCCAGACATACAGAAGAATGTGTACGACGCCGTAACAGAACCATATGAGAAAGACGAGAGGTTTCCATGTGAGCTCCATTCGGGTTACGGCCCAACCTTTGGCGAGAAGAAGTAAAAGTAGCATAAAAGTTGTCTGAAAAGAATGGAAACGAGATTAGAAAATCGTCGTGTTATTCTAAGCCATTCGAATGCGACTCTAAGAAAATAAACAAAAAATCTTTGCATTTTAACGATGTAAACTTTGCCATTAGTCAATATTTTCATTCAAAAAAATGTTTACTTTGCTTTTATAGATTTGGTAAATCTTTGAAAAAGACCGAAAAATTGTGACGCATTTGTATAATTAGAAAACGCGAAAAAAGCGAAAATACAAGAAAAAAAAGAAGTTATAAAATCTTACGCGTGATAGAATATCGAAAATGTCTCCTGCGACTTCTAGCTGAGTGTATCCAACACCGTCGAGAGCGAATTTCAATACGTGAATGAGAATCAAACATATGGCTATGAATTCGAGCAACAAACTTGCTGTAAAAAGTCTGGTTACTGGATGTTTTTGCAATCTTACTGCGTACAATTGCAGGGGAACGAGTATGATATAACATATGAAAAATAATAGATAGAGCTCGACAGTATTTTGTCGATCACAGGAGAATTGATAAGTCAGACTATTCAATCCGCTCGTATTTGGATTCCCATTCACTAGCCATATGTCGTAATCTAGTTCCAACGATTCGTTGAAATGTTCCCACTGGCAGGTCGTCTCGTTTCTGTAACAAGCTACCAGGCTCATGTACCAAAAACGCGGTTGCCACAAATCCTGTATGACGTATGTAAATTGATGTCCTTTTATCACATTCCATTTAGAATCCTCGTCTTTGCACAGTTCTCCTTTTGGACAGGGCACTCGTCTGTAAAAAATTATTCGGTTAAGTTTTTCAAATTCTCGAAATATCAGAGAACATCTGAACAAAAAAAGTAGAAATATTCAATACTTTCTGAAAATTCATAGTAAACGATATTCCGAGTTTTTATTCGAAATATTATTTACTATGAATTTTGAGAAAATGAGCCAATTTTTGCGATTAATTTACAATAGTAAATTAAGAACAAAAATTCGGAATATTGTTTACTATGAATTTTCAGAAAATAGGCCAATTTTTGGGATTAGTTCACGATAGTAATATTCCGAATTTTTTAATTGTTCCAAATATCATATTAATAAACAAACTATTCTTCAACGTTATTACAGTGTTGAAGTTTTCATCGTTGGTATTCAGCAAAATGTATTTCTTTTTAGTTAGGAACCCGGAAGACCAATTCAGAATATATCTTGATCTAAGAAAGCAATAAATATTCACAAGCTCGACTTCACTTACAATCAGAGTAAAAAATTTTACTTCTACTTTTAATTAAGCAAAAACATCATAACTACGAATTTTAAGAATTGTAGGTGCAGTCTCTCACATTTAATTAAACTGGTGAGTGAAAAATCAAAATGAAATATTATTCGTTGCGTTCCAACGACACCAACTTCAAAGCCATGTGGTATTTGAATTATCAATGTAAAAGTAAACTGAATTTTCAAATTAATAAATGCATCAACACAGATGTAAAAGGTGTCCTTCAATGTTTCGTAAAGTCATTATTTTTATAACTAATGAATCACAGTGAATTAAGCAATTGAATTTTTATTTCAATATGCAAACTTTTTGTAGTTGTTATGAACGTTATTACCACAAGATAATTCTTAGTCACGTTATTAAAATTTTCACTAGAAAAGTGGACCAATTATTTCGATGCATTGTAATTGAATTATTTTTAACACTTCGAGAGGCCCTTTGGACCCATGCAACTTTCCGCATTGATAACTCTTGAAGAAATTGGGTTTTTTGGACATTTTTTTTTAAACAATAAAGCAACTCTTGACTAATGAAATAGTATAGGGAAACAGTTTGTTCCAACACGATTGAAGGTAAAACAAAAAGTACATTTGAATTTAGTTGAAAACGATGGTTTATTCCTGAGTCAAATTGAGCCAATGGTAGTAATCTAGAATTAAACTATTTTGGCAGAGTGATTGCAGCGATAGAAATTAGCGGCGGTTTATGAAAAGTAAAAAAGTAGAAAACAGCGGCTGGACTACCTTAGAAAGTCTTGGCCGTTGTCATTGCATCGAGCGTCGTAAGAACTCTGGTTAAGAGCATCAAACATTCTGGTGCAAGCCAAGCTGCGATCTTTGACAGTACGATTGCCATAATATTCAAGAAAGTGTCCCCGATCGAGAACGGCGAGATTGATCGGTTGTGAAAAGTTCTTTTTCGAGGTAATGTTACCAAAAATATAGCCATAAGATTCACGTTGGCGATGACGATCGGTTTGTTGGAATCCAAATTTCATGAGAAATCGAAAAAACTCATTGGTGTTAAAAGTCCCAGTAATGTGGGTGGATTCGACGAGCGTTAAATCGCGTACAAGAAATATTTGGAGTCCGATGAGAATCCGGAGGATTCCCAGCTGGAGCGACATTTCACTAAATTTATTTTTACTCCGTGTGTCATGTAAACAGTTCTAGAGAGAGAGAGAGAGAGAAATCGAGGTGAATTTTGCTTCTAATATTGAGAAAAATTATACATTGGCACAATCCACCACAAATTCGAGATGTCAACGAGACAAAATAAATAATAATCTCAGAGAATTGAAGATGATTTAACGACGACTGTCCACACACAATTAATTACGGATGAAAAACACGTTTTGTCCGACGTATCGTCATTGTCGAAGATAATGGGCGAAGGGAAAAAGTAATAAAAAAACGAGAGTTTATCGAGAGGAAATTTAATTGATATACGCAAGGTCACGCACTAACACCAAGTTTTATCCCGAACGAGCATATGGTGGAACGATGCATTCTATTGTACCGTGCACAGCGGAAGAGTTGTTCCTTTTTATTTTTTGTTGTAAACATTTGTATAATGCCAAGTTCCGCTTTAATGTTCACTAGAGAACTTCGGAGCACCGTTTCATATTGATTTTTTCCACACCCCTGCCACGCTTTCCTCGTTATCTCCTCTTCGACCAACTGTTTGCACACGAATTTTTCCAGTTGTTCTCACTGTTCTCACTTTTTGTCACTCGCGACACGCACGGAGTCGCCTTTTACTCAATCCAACGGACATCATCCATTTTCACCCGCACCCCCGCCGACCCGCACATCCGTCAAAATGTCAGCCTCAACATGCCTGTGTATTATTTATACCCGACATTATGGACATCCGTTTATATACAGATTTTATGTATACTACGCGATAATAATGTGTAATAATGTGTATCCCAAGCCAAGCATATGTTTCCGGCATAGCGAGCAGCGATTGAACGGTCAAATGACCAGCATGACCTGATTCTCGGTCCTGGTCATTTTATTTTCATCTTTTGGCAACAATATCGAACTCTCCAATCCTTTTTTCCATAAATTCAATCGAAAATACCTTTATTGATGCAAAAAAAAGAGAAAGAAACTAATTGTTCTTTAATTCTATTTACATATTTTATTAGGAATACATTTGGAAATTTTATTACACATGAAATTATATATGATAAGAAAAATAACGACCGTAAAAATACAATAACATTTGAAATTGTAATTTAAAGTTAATACACGTGTGTGTTTGTAGCACTTTCTACTCGAATTACCGACAACAGGCAAGGAGATATCCCAAGACAGGGTTTTTGGTTGGAGCAGTGAGAACTTGATCACCCGACTTTGACTTTTTAAATTCTTTCTAATTCTAATCGTTTCTGTTTCGTTAGTGGTTTAGTGATAGGACAAATTAAACGTTTGTGAGACGTTCAGGAAAATTTACCTAAATTATGTTTTTGCTTTTTAAATATAAACAAGATTTCGCATCGATTAACCTACAATTAAATGCATAAAGCATTAAAAATAAAATATGGGGTGTTAACTTCACGCTAATTTTGATTTTTGAATTTTAAGTGATAAGCTCGTCTTACAAACATTTAATTTGTTCTAACACTAACCCACTAACGAAACACAAACTATTAGAATTAGAAAAAATTTGAAAATTTAAAGTCGGTGGGTGAAGTTAAGGGGATGGATCAGTCGCTCCGCCCGCTTCCAAATTTCGAAAAGCGATTTTGGCCACACCGTTCAACCGATTGTCATAAAAATTGAACTGTGAATACAGTGTTATGGCAAAATTGGGCTGAGGAAGCGATTTTACAAAATTTTGAAAAAAAATTTGACTTTTTGTTACCATCGGAGTAATTATGCAATTACTCCGGAAATAATGTATATATCAAAATTTTGGCCCGTCAGCCCAAGCGCGATATCAAAACAAATATTTTGAGCCCTGTTGCATCGGAATCAGTGGGAAATTGACGACCCTATCGCTTTTTGAAATTCTATTGAAAAACTTATCGACAATATACCGACATCGTCAAATTTTAGTTCACCAGAATTCTGACTAATGGCGCAAGCATCAATTTCCCCATTATCGAATATTTTGCCGGGCGGGCTAGACGCGCATACTCGTGCACGCGCGCACTCCCGGCGCTTGTGTATAAGTATGCACGTTTGACAAAATATTTGACAACTGGGAATATGTGGGCTCCCGAATTTCGAAAGGGAAATATGGCCATGAAGCTCAACCGCTCATCATGAAAATTGTACTGTGAATCATGCAATTACTCAGGAGTTTTTTCGACGGATCGCTTTTCCCTCCAGTCAGCCCAAGCGCGATGTCAAAACAAACTTTTGAATGATGAATTATTTCGCCGGACTCGCATACTCATACACATGCGCACTTCCGGCGCGTGTGCATGCATGCGCGTCCGGTAAAAATTCGATAATTGAAAAATTACGGGCTCCGAATTTTTGAAAAGGTAATTTGGCCACACCGTTCAACCGATTGTCATAAAAATTGAACTGTGAATACAGTGTTATGGCAAAATTGGGCTGAGGAAGCGATTTTACAAAATTTTGAAAGAAAATTTGACTTTTTGTTACCATCGGAGTAATTATGCAATTACTCCGGAAATAATGTATATATCAAAATTCTGGCACGTCAGCCCAAGCGCGATATCGAAACAAATATTTTGAGCCCTGTTGCATCGAAATCAGTGGGAAATTGACGACCCTATCGCTTTTTGAAATTCTATTGAAAAAAGTTATCGACAATATACCGACATCGTCAAATTTTAGTTCACCAGAATTCCGACTAATGACGCAAGCATCAATTTCCCCATTATCGAATATTTTGCCGGGCGGGCTAGACGCGCATACTCGTGCACGCGCGCACTCCCGGCGCTTGTGTATAAGGGAATGGGTCAGTCACCTAACCTCACCTCGAATTTTCGAAGTTGAAATTCTTCGATACGGTTTAACCGATTACAAAAAAGCTCTGTCAGCCCACGCAGGACAATGGCAAAAATGGGAATCGTTGGAGATCTGCCGAAGGACAGTCAGTCCTTCGTATAAACAATATAAATTGTTTATCAATTTTCACCGCTTTTTCAAGCGAGAACCCAACAGTCTTCACTGTTGGAGAGTTCAATCCATATTGAACTAATCAACGATGAAAATCGTTGGAGATACGACGAAGGACTATCCGTCCTTCGTATAAATATTAATAATTGTTTATTAATTTTTTACCGCTTTTTCAAGCGAGAACCCAACAGTCTTCACTGTTGGAGAGTTCAATGTGAATTGAGCTACTCAACGATGAAAATCGTTGAAGATATGCCGAAGGACTGTCAGTCCTTCGTATAAACAATAACAATTGATTATTAATTTTTTACCGCTTTTTCAAGCGAGAACCCAACAGTCTTCACTGTTACAGAGTTCAATCCATATTGAACTACTCAACGATGAAAATCGTTGGAGATACGACGAAGGACTATCCGTCCTTCGTATAAACATTAATAATAATTGTTTATTAATTTTTTACCGCTTTTTCAAGCGAGAACCCAACAGTCTTCACTGTTGGAGAGTTCAATGTGAATTGAGCTACTCAACGATGAAAATCGTTGAAGATATGCCTAAGGACTGTCAGTCCTTCGTATAAACAATAACAATTGTTTATTAATTTTTTACCGCTTTTTCAAGCGAGAACTCAACGCTCTTCACTGTTGGAAAGTTCAATCCATATTGGACTACTCAACGATGAAAATCGTTGGAGATATGCCGAAGGACTGTCAGTTCCTTTGCATAAACAAAATCAATTATTTATTGCTTTACACCGCTCCTTCAAGCGAGTATCTAGCGGTTTTTACCGCGGGAGAGTTCAATGCACATTGAACTTGCACCGATAACTATTGTCGGATGCACAGAACTGAGTCTTTCGTTCGAATAATAATAATAATTAATTATTAACTAATAATAATAATTAATTATTTATATATTATTCATATGCTCATACCGCTTTTACAGCGGAACCCCAGCAGTTATTGCTAGAGCGTTCAATTTTTATTGAACCATTCGATGATTGAAATCATCGAAAAGATGGAAAAAGTTCCTTCTATTTACATGTAAACATGTATGTGTTTTTGTATGCGTGTGCATATACAGGCATCGCCTGACGCACGAATTTCGAGAGAATTACTTTCGAGTGCTAGTGGTGCTAACGCACACACGCATACACACGTGCGCGGCAAACGTCTATCATCAGGTTTCTCGTGCTTGCTCAGTGCGTTGAAACCTGATGGAAAACGCGCGCCGCGACATCTAGCGGTAGTCTGCGGTAGCTCGTTGCGAGCTCTGCAGTACCGCCAAGAATGGGGGACAGCGACGGAGTATTTCATCGACTGATCCATCCCCTTAACACCGCTGAGAGAGCTGCGTAAGCATCGGTCGACTTATTCAATGCTCTGCCTTATCGTTCGTCGATTTCCACAAAATTGAGAAAACGGAGTACGGAATGCGACAAGCAAAATTCTACTTGATCCTCAGCGAATAAAAAGAATCTAAAATAATCCTGTCACACGCTCACTATTTTTTTTCCAATCAAACAGAAATACAATAATTATAATAAATAATAAATAAATAAATAAATATATAAACAGATAAATACAAAAAATTTGGGAGAATTAAAAATAATTATTATTTTTATTAAATGATTGAAATCTTTTAATTTTGCTACATCATTCATTTTTTTATTCTCATTTTCGTTAATCAAAGGCGCAAAGAAGGAAAATGCGATTCCTCGAAAACGAATAATTGCACGATAACACGATGAAAAATATAAAAATTGAAAAACAATTGAAAAAACGATTCTTTCGTTTGTGTAGCATTATGAGTTTTCAATTTTTTGATCAGAGTTTTTTTCACGGAAGCGATTGAAATAGATGATAAGGAAAAGCCTCTTGTTACACGATGTTATTTTCCGTGCTAAATTTACGTACAAATTATTTTTTAAATTTCTGCGATTCACGAAAAATAGTATCGTGGACAAGGTCTTAAGGCTAGGAGTCATACCGACTGAGCCGCTATGATTGCGAGAGAGATAGTTGCAAATTTCGAAGCGAAAACTTTTCCACACCGTTCGTCCGATCGGAATAAAAAAGTACAAGCCCATTTTTGTCATTTTTTTGCGTGGGCTGATACTTTTTTTTATTCCGATCGGAGGAACGGCGTGGAAAAATTTCACTTTCGAAAATTCGAAGCGGGCGAGGTGACTGATCCATACCCTTAAGAGGATGGATCACTCACTTAACCTCACCTCGAATTTTCGAAATTGAAATTCTTCGACACGGTTTGACCGAATACAAAAAAGCTCTGTCAGCGGACGCGGGACGACGGCAAAAATCCGCTGACAGGGCCATTTTGTAATCGGTCAGACCATGTCGAAGAATTTCACTTTTGAAATTTGCAGTTATCTCTCTCGCAGTCACGGTGGCGAGATACCGACTGACCCATACTCTTATATAAGGCTAGGAGTCATACCGACTGAGCCGTCATGAGTGCGAGAGAGATAGTTGCAAATTTCGAAAGTGAAATTCTTCGACACGGTTTGACCGATTACAAAAAGGCCCTGTCAGCCCATTTTTGCTATCGTTCTGCGTGGGCTGACAGAGCTTTTTTGTAATCGGTCAAACTGTATCGAAGAATTTCAACTTCGAGAATTCGAGGTGAGGTTAGGTGATTGACCCATTCCCAGTGACAAGCCTAGTGACGTTCGTGTCACAGCTTCGAGAATCGTGTGTATGCTCGCACGCTCGCGTGTACCCAAGCAACCTAAGATACAACCATGCAAGCAACGCAACGCTACGCACCAACGCACGTACGCCGTAAAACCATGCGGGTTGTCGGCAAGAATACACGGAAAATGCTATAATTTTATACTCCAACCAATTCCGTGCACGATGCAGTTTTGTGGATCGTGCACGGTGCATCGAGCACACTCGATTCTTCAGGAATTTCTGGTACAGGTCATCATTTCACTTTCTGTCACTTATCATCGGCCTATTCATTTGCGCGAGGATAATTTATTGTTAAAAAAAAAATACATTTTTCGAGTTAGAAGAACAAAGAAATCTTGTTTCGATTTTTTTGTATCCTGCAAGAGTTCGTTCGTCACGAAAATGTTTAAAATTTCGACGTCGTTGCCATTCGTTTATTATTTCGAAAATATAAAAATGTTAATATTAACGTTCGATCAGTGGAATTAAATTTTGAATCAAATGGAAAAATATTACGATCACTTATCCATTGTTTTGTATTCTCAGTTAAGTTTTTTGTCGAGAAAACTCAATTGTACGGCGCTGTATGGAAAAACAAGCTCAGCATCCGTATTTAACAAGCCGTACTTTGCTTTTATCGACCGTAGATTTCTTTTTCAAGTAATCCATGAATCTCTCGGTGATAAAAGAAATTACGATCGGCACGCCCTAACCTCAGCGTTGGGACTGAAGATTTGAGCTCGGTCCGGAAAATCTTAATAATCCTTGGTAATCGCAGAAATCTAATCCTGTTGTCATCGTTTTAATACAATAATCGAAAAACAACGTTTATGGTGCTGGTCACGATAAATATAGTTGTTAATTAGCCAGATAAGTGACAAACCAATGCGCAAGACGAATTAAGCCATTCGTGTGGAATCAACATTAAATAAATATTGAACTATCATTTTCACCGTCAAATTCCAACTCAGTGAATCGAAGAAAACAAGTGAAAAGTGATATAGTGAGTGTCCTGTACCGGAAGTGGATCTCGACTATGAAGTTCTCTAGCGGTTTTACCACACGTGAGAAATGGACAATGGATGTGGAACAAGACATCGAAAAGTGAGTAATTCAATCATTTTTATTGCCTTTACTTTTTTATAGTGATTTTGAATATCGAACTATTGAGCATTATTTGATTTTTTATTATTTTGGCACACGGAGAAATGCCCTAGAAGGCAAAAAAAAATCGGAACTTATTGAAGAAATGAAATGAAGATTTTTCGTGGTTAAAAATTTACATTTCAAGAAATGTTCGCTTGTTTTTTAAATTAAAAAAAGTGATAAATTGCTGTGATACCGTTTCGTATCCTTACAAAAACTCCATCTTTGGATATCTCTCGAAGATGAAAAATATATTGATGAAAAAACAAAAACGGGAAAGAAACTAATTGTTCTTTATTTCTATTCGCATTCTATTACGAGAACATTAAAAAAAAAAAATTATTGCACATAAAATGAAATATGACAAGAAAACTTACAACCGTAAAAACACGATAACATTTGAAACTTTAATTGAAAGTCTATACACGACAACATCATTGGTGAATAAAGCGAAAAGCCTAACTTACCGACCAATGATCATTCGTAACACATCGAAGCAATTTTTCACCGCAAGCAAATCGCTGTATATAGGGTGGATGGTGTATGAAGATGTAACATTAACTCTGCAAATATCGAAATAATATAATTTCTCCGAAATGGCACAACCGATCGAGACGAGAAACATTTTGTCCCTTTTCACCACTTTTCTACAAGAGCTCAAACCATCTATATTTTGTATTGATTATTTTGTCGTCTGAGGGAAAATATTTTCACAAATTTGTAAATAAAACCATAAATTATAATCCAGATTATTTACAACAAATTGATGATTTTGAACATTAAATAGTTGATCGAAAATAAACGAATGAGAAAATAGTTTGACAAATTTAAAATAAGTTGATAGAAAAATTATTTAATAAATTTGTAAAACTATTTTTTTATTCGTTTAGTTTTGATGAAACCTCATGAATTTGTTGAAAATAATCTAGGTGGAAATTTGATGAAAAGTTAAAACATTTGATGCGGTTGTAGGTCAAGAAGAAATAATTAAAAAACGTAGAAATCGGCGAGAATAAAAAAAATGGTACACGTGTAGAAATAACGGGAAGTTTATCGATGGGGTAGCAGGTGAAAAAACCCACAATTTTTTAGTTCTGAATAAAAAAAAGCTTACAAATAAAAATGACTGAATTATTTATTTCATTTACATTAGAATATTAAAATAATTTGAATAAAAAAATTGTTGATTGAACAAACACGAAGCAGTCCGGAATTCGGCACATTTCTGAGTATTTTTGAGCTCGCTCAAAATGATAAAAAGTAAATAATTGAGAAAAAAAGTGTATAAAATTGTAAATCCTCGGCTGCGGCGTACATGCATGCGGTGTCATAAATGGTGCGCTGGTTGCGAGATATAAATACGATATCGAGAAAAAATTGTTAGAAAAAAGGAGGTTAAAACAACAGTGTAAGCTTTGGAAAAACGTGACTATTATCAAATTACCACATCGCGTGGTCATAACCCCTCGTGCGACGGTATTATATTGAAATGGTCGATAAATTACTCATCCTTCTCGGGAGTAGAGAGGGGGGAGGGATTGGGTCTCGAGCAAGAGTAGTAGTTAGTGCACGCTCCCGGCGTACAGATAGCGCGCTCAAAGAGAGAAAAATATAGAGTGCAGGAGAGAGAAAGAGAAGTAGAGAAAGCAGAGAGGAAGAGGGAAAGAGTAAAATAGGAAGGGAGAAAAAGCGATAAAAGGAGAGAGAGGTTAAGGGTAACGTGACCCGAATTTAATAGAGGCTGTTGAATCGCTCGGTTGCAGGCTTCTCTATCAGGGGTTATGGCGGTAGCAGTACTACGAAAATACCAACGGAAATGCAGTATCAGTGACTCGGAGACACTCGCGTGTAATCGCGGTGGATTTATCCGTTACAAAAAAAAAAAAATAATAAAACTAATAATAAAAATAAAAAAACAGGCTTTGAAAAAAATCTGTCAAATCTATACGTATGAAAAATGTTTACCCTCCACCCCGCCGCCCCTCGACCCATCAATAGTAGTTTAAGAAAGGTGGATACGGTAGTAACCCAAATGTTTTTTTTTTTTTTTTTCATTAAAAAAAGCTTTAAGACGATTTAAGGATACCAGGATCTTTAAAGAGATCAAATAGGGGAGAGGCGGGCAAAGCGGAACAGCAGGGCAAAGCGGAACACCCCCCCAAAAAAGTTTAATTTTTTTTTTTCGTTTGAAAATTGTAACATTTGATCATTTGACTCAAGACATGCGTCGAAAACATAATATTCAAAAAAAACGACGAATTTTTTTGGAATTTGAAAATTTTTTTTTTCCGTTTGAAAACTGCAAAATTTGATCATTTGACGCAGGACATGCGTTAAAAACATAGTATTCAATAAAACAAACAATTTTTTTGAAAATTAAACATTTTTTTGAAACTCAAAAATTTGCTCATTTAAGGTAACTACTGTATTACGCTAGTCAAATAAGTGCTAAATTTTAAAAATTATTCTATGCCAAGTTTAATGCACAAATTAAACGTAGTAAAGATAAATTTGTATCACAGCATGTCTCAGGAACGTAGAAAAATATTAATGACGATTTATTGCAAAACCATCGACTGTTGAATGCTTTTCTAATAGAATATTTTCATCGAGTTTCTTCCAAAACTTATTCGTATTTCTTAACCGATCTTAAGGTTGACGTATCGCAAACTTCATTATCAGAGAAAAATTTGATATTTTTTTATTTGACAGTTCAAGCGTACAATAAAATGCCTGCAAATTTTGAGAGCACATCACCGATTAATTGGAACAATAAATAATTGATAAAATTCAAAAATTTAACCCACGGCTTATGGAAACCCCGCTCCAACAGAGATTTGAGCTATGAATTTGTCATTTTGGCGATTAAATTTATTTTCAAAAAAATCCTAAAACGCTCAAAAAATGATAGGGATCATTTTTGAAGAAAAAAAAATGAGGTTTACCGAACAATTATAATAAAAATGATAGATTTAGTTGAGTAATTACTTGAAGTGTCGATTGCCGCGTATGTTAGCAGTATGGCAGATTGGACAATGTGAGTCAAATCGGATTGATATTAAAAACCTTAATAATAAGTAAATTTCCATAAATGATCATTACACGAACTTAAAAAATCATCGACTTTTGTACCACTAATAAAATAATATCTAAATCAATGATTTACGGCTCATTTACAGTTTTCAAAATAATAGGTTATCTCTTGACTAGCTGCTGCGATAGGGCAACCTTAATGCACCACGTCTCATTTTATTCCTCAAGAGATACTCTACGATTTCACTACGTAGATTTCTTCTAAACTTGATCGTTTGACTGTTATTGCCATTTGTTTTATAAGCAAAAAAAAATGCGGAAAAAACATTTTATAAACAAATTAATGTAATTGGAAAAAAATAAGTTTAGAAGAAATCTACGTGGTGAAATCGTAGAATATCTCTTGAGGAAGAAAATAAGATGTGTTGCATTAAAATCGGTTGAAAACTACAAATTATTCTTTGAAAAAACTCGATGAAAATGTGCCGTTAGAAAAGCATTCACCAGTCGATGGTTTTGCAATGTATCGTCATTAATATTTTTCTACATTACTGAGATATGCTGTGATACAAATTTATCTTTACTACGTTTAATTTATGTATTAAACTCGGCATAGAATAATTGTTAAAATTTAGCACTTATTTGACTAGCGTAATACAGTCAGCTTGTTCGAAAGCTGGAGGAGCATTTTTGGTAACACCACGGGACATTTCACCAATTCCAGCTGTACGCAACATTGGGCTTCGGAAGCGATGTCGTCAGGGAAAAATAGTGATTTTAAAAAGCTCGCTATATCGCCATGGTCTTAAAGAGACAAGGCTGCTCAAAAGGTTACCATTCGAAAGCCAGGGTCAAAAAAGGCCAAACTGTCCAACAAGACTTTACTCAACTGAACTTTACTCAAGACTCAGTGTGTCCTTTCTGTGAGAAAAAATACTCCAAATCAAACGAAGGTTGGGTTCAATGTACTAAATGCAAATCTTGGGCCGATTGCAATTATGCCAAAGTCGACGAAGATGATTTTTAATTACCCTAGCGATTTTTGTAAATGACACGTTAAAAATAATTTGTCGTTTTTTTGAATACTATGTTTTCAACGCATTTACACAATTGCAAGATCAAATTTTTCACTTTTTGAACAAAAAAAAATCTTATTTTCATTTTTTTGTTAAAAATATCCATATTTAATATGCATATCACTTCTTCAACGCTTATTTTTAGTTGAATGAGCAATTTTTTTGAATTAAAAAAAAATTTCAATTTCAAAAAAAAAATGGTCGTTTTATTGAATATTACGTTTTCAACACATGTTCTGAGTCGAATGATCAATGTTTTCAATTATCCAACGAAAAAAAATAATTTTCACTTTTTTGGGGGGGTGTTCCGCTTTGCCCGGCTGTTCCGCTTTGCCCGCCTCTCCCCTACAAGCCACGCGATTTGGACGATATGTTTTTATTCGATTAACGGGTTAGGGGCAGCTAGAATTTTCAAAAAAATCGATTTTTTTGGCATTTTCTTGAAGTATGATGCCTCGAAAGTATTACCTGAAAATTTCAAGTCAATCCAACAAATAGTTTTCGAGATATTCTACATTTACTTTATACAAAAAGGTAATACAGCGCCTAGACTAAAACTTTAAATGCGTTTTTCTCGAAACTATGTTTTGAAAGTCGGTGACCACTATAATTCAAAAACCACTCGACGTATTTGAATGAAATTTATACAGCTTATTGAGAGCATAAAAAACTAGTACTTAATTTTATTTTTTTTATTTTTGATGATTGGCGAAGGATTTTTTTTTGAAAACTATTTTTTTTTAACAATAAACTAGTGCTTTTTGCCCTGAAAATCCGCGAGTAAACTTTCAGATGCCGCCATTTTATTTATTTTCAAAAAAAAAGAAGAAGCTTCGATTAAGTACTAGATTAACTTTTAAACTGATGATTTTTTTTGTTTGATCGATTTTAGATGAACCAGTCAAATGTCCTGATGGTCACCGCAAAACACTACTTGTGGAACGGGGTCCAACAAAGATGGCAATAATTTCGTCTACAATTAATATTTTATTTTGGTCAAGTAAAGTTAAAACATAATATAATAACTTTGTTTTATTATATTATTAATTATATTATTATTTATTAATTATTAATTATTATTATTAATTAATTAATATATTATTAATTAATTATATTATTATATTAGTTTTATAAAATAAATTTAATCACTGTCAAAAAAAAATTATTTAAAATACTCATTTTTTGAGGCTTCTGACTACGCCTAACCCCTTAATCGAGTTTCCAGTAAATGTGAGTATTTTCTTGAGCTCGTTTATCGTTTTAGTAGATTGTTACACGTTTGCTGTATAATTAAGGAATTAAAAGTTACACGGTTAATGTTTTTTTGACTTCCGGTTCCGATGGACGTGCACATTTGTGCATTTATTGTCCGATGCATTTTTCGTCAAATTAACACGTTCGAAAAAATCGGAAAAAAATCACGTAGTTAGTTTCGTTCATGTCGTCGAAGTCTACTCTGAGATATTTCCAAAATTCGATCCCTGGCGTCAAGTTTTACAACAGTCATAGAAATTCAAATAACTCTGGATACGAATGACCCACGTTGACCGGGTCAGCCTTCATTATCGCATCAAAATTTCTTCACGACTCGTATCTTCTTTCGAACATGCTTCATCTTTCATTCGAACGATTTATTCGAAAATTCGAACGTTAGAAGAAATTCGACTCGAAACTTTACGAAAAATCAGGTCATTATTTTTCAGTGTAAACTAAGATGTTTTTTTCTGATCAGTCAAACAATGTCGAAAATTATCACTTTCGAAAATTCGAAGCAAGCGGGGTGACTGATCCATATACTTACACGTTAACTCTGATATTTAAGATTCGAGATAAGACAGGAGTTGACATGGCAGAGAGTAGAGACGTTTTAACCCACGAACACTGGGGTTAAAATTTACCCCACGCAAATCTCCATCATTCAATCATTTTTGCATTTCTTCGAAACTTTTTTTCATTCACACAAGTTTTTATGACTTAATGTTCATCAAATGTAACTTTATCATATACCATTCTCTTCGTTATGAAAAAACGAAAAGAATGGTATATAATTAACCTCTACTATCGCATTTGTAGAACATTTAATGCTAAGGAAAATATTGGGGTAATTATTTATCCTAGTGCAAGGTTTGAGAGCAAAAAAATTGATTGTAGGCTTCGAGGGTTAAGAGTTCGGAGTTTATATGCTTAGAGTTGTAAAAAAGAAAACAGTGTTTTGCCCTACGGAGGCGTATGTTTTTTTATTATTTCGAGGAAGATTCCTCAGAAGATCGAAAGATGATTCGAAGTGTCGAACGAAGTTCGTCGTTGAAGCGCATGTGCCTGTGTTATTATTTATGGAGCGGTGTGGCACGTGAGAGGGAACCAAGCTGTGATTGGCGTGCAACTCGGTTCTCCGTGTTTTGTAGGTTTTGTTAGTTTTGGTAATACTCTCGCGATTGCTATATTTCATTGTTTTCACTGGGAGCTGTTGTTATCATTATTATAGGAAGGGAATGTTGACGCATGCATTTAATCCCTGATGTAACGCAGCAAGTAATTATGCACTATGCATATTATAAAGTTTCGTTTTTTCATTTCTCGTTTTTTACGATCCGGGCGAAAAGCACTTTACATGATTACCCTTGGGATTTTTCCGAATGCAGCGATATTTTTTCGTAAATATCATTTCGTTAAATTCACAAATTCAAATAACACACTGAAATTAACGCGCAACCTTTTTTACTTAACAAACACGAGGAGAGCCTCTATAAACGATTAAAATTTAAAATTTCCGATTAGATCAAAAGTCTACTTCATTTTTTCAATCACGTAGCTTTCTTCGGAAGCTGCGTGAAAAATAGATTCGATATTTCGTGCAGAGTATTCGGACATGAATTGGGACACTTCGGAAACCCGAAACGCAGCGAGAAGTCTGAAGAATGGCAGCTCAACAACTCTACTCGTTTTTACTCTACTTGAAAATTATTCCTCCCTTAAATATGTCTACGCATCGCGAGGGATACTTCGAAATACTATTATTTCGAAATGTATCAACTTCAAGTTGGTACGGAGTAGCGATTTTTTGGATTAGGAATATTTTCGAGTCAAAAAACTCCCCTCTAAAATATCTTTAATCTAAAATAATTTGTTTACCGCAATATCTCTACTTTTAGACGTGTCTACATCGTGTCATCTCTAATCTTCAATACCCAAAACGTTTAAAAAGGTGCAGGACAGCTTAAAGGATGCCTAAAAAAAATATTTTATTAATTAGATCTAGAGATGTGGCAGCTATTTGACGCGAAGTATTAAAAAGGAAAAGTGAAAAGTTCCAAGTCAAGACTCTCCGCGACTCCATACACGAGAATAGGCTCTTTTTGGTTACTTTTTAATTTCAACTTGACGTTTATATATACTTTCCAGGCCTCTTTATATTATGTTTTGGATCACGATGAAAGTGTACACATAGTTCTATTGGTTACAGATACACAACGTCACTGGTGTCTGTCTACAGTGATAGTTCCGGAACTTTTTGAATATACCGGTGGATCTCCGCGCATCGTGAGACATTCTCGAAAATATTTCTACTCCGAAATATATCAAATCCAAAATATTTCACTATTTCATGCACATATTAAACACTACTCAAAGAATTGAATTGTAGGCATCGAATATTTTAATCTGCAAAGTATTTAAAAAAAAATTCACTACCACATTGAAAAAAAGCATAGTGTTGAGAACGGAGGCGTAGTTGGCTCAACTACGCCCTGAGATTGGATACAGGATTCAAGCTCACGCAGGCTAATGCAATTCTGTATTTTTTTTTAAAGCCCATGTAGTTCCAATTCATAGGATAATAATTCGTTGTAATAAAGCATTAATTAGAGAAATGGCACATGAACATAATTGGAGATTTTATAAAAATAATAAAATCCCACGTACTTGGCCACATATACTTTAGTAGATATTTATTTATTTATCAACTTTTTGTGAACTCACAACATTTACGAGAATGAAATTATCACCTCTGTACATTTTGACTTAATTTGATAAGATAATGAGGCGGTTACCCATAAAATTTCGTATGATGAGTTGGTTTTTAGAAAGGATTTTTGTGCGGAGATCTTTGCATGAACGACTTAGACGGGTTTTTGTAAATTTTTGTGGGGATCGGTATTTTGACGCTGGGTGGTAGGGGGGGACTAACTGGAACGACTATTTCGGGGGCATAAATGTAAATATCTCAGCTTTTTTCACAGCATTTATGCTGTTTATGGCTAGGATTTGTCGACTTTTTGTATTGAATTCATAGCTTGTTAATTAAACATGTCAATATTGTGTACGTACTCGGGTATGAAATTCATAGCTTACCAATTAAACATGTCTATATTATGTATGTATCTGAGTGATGCAAAGAATAGACACTTTTTTCGGCATTGCAGCAAAATATGATAACATTTTATCAAAAAGTAATTCTCTCAAGAATTAAATCCTGAATAAAAATTTTAGAGGTCGCTCAAGCGATTTTTTAATAATTTCGGCTAAAAATGGATACATGATCGAGTTTCGAGCTAGTGTATATTCGGACTAAAAATGCAATGTGAAATTTTGATCTATGAAGTGTTCAAATGAATTCAATCTTCGTAATTAACCGTCAATACTTACAAAATTATTAGATTACTTAAAACGTACAGTAGTTCTGAGAAGATACGACGCATAAAAGAACAACGAGCAAGTAAAAACTTGAATTTTTTTTTAATTTTGTAAAAAAAAATTTCAAAACATATTGCACCGAAACATCCGTGCCAACAGATCAACGGATCGGAAAATATGCCATAAAAAATTATGCCGAAGAAATACTCCAATAGCATCAGAATGCACTGAAAGTTTTTAAATATAAGTAATCATAACGAAACGAGATTTTGAAACAAAAAAATATACGTACAAAATTTCGAGAGCTAAAGTTTGATTGGAAAAAATCATTTTGGCCGAAGTACTACGCGAGTTTTTCTTTTATAATATTTATTGATTACGAATTATATCTCATGAGCAATAGATAAAAAAAAATTGGTGAAGTACTTATGAATTTTTTTTTCTCAAATCAAATATCTTTTTGCTCAAAATTATTTCGCATCGCCTGATTCCGTTTTGAGTTGCAAGTGCAAATAGAATTTTCATGTATTTAAGGTCTCTACCACTCTAGGGTGGTTTAAAACCATATATAATTCAAACCTAGGATGGTATCATACACCATTCTCTCAGTTATATAAAAAACGAAGAGAATGGTTTTCAAATAAACTTTATTATTGCTTGCAAGAGACATTTTATAGTAAAAGAAAAGAGGCACTGTTTTCGACTCCGTTCTAGAGTTTACGTTCGGAAAAATGAATTGTTGGGGCTATAGTTAATAAAAAGAATTATTTATTAAGGTACTGTTCAAGTTTATTAATTAAATTACACTGTATTTTTGCACTATTACTCTTCTATCTATATATATAAAAGTTACTTTAACCAAAATTGAAACTGACCGCGATCTTTATAACCTCACGACTGTTCAAAGATATCAAATATTCACCGAATACGATTTTATCATACACCATTTTCTTAGTTATCAAAAAAAAAAAAACAAAGAGAATGGTTTCTAAATAAACTTTATTATTGCATTCAAGGAACATTTTATGGTAAAAGAGAAGAGGCACCCGTTTTCGACTCCGTTCTAGAGTTTACGTTCGAAAAAATGGTTGTTGGGGCTAGAGTTAATAAAAAAAAATTATTTATTTAGACACTGTTCAGAAGTTTATTTATTGATTTAAACTTTATTTTTGCACTATCACTCTTCTACCGATAATATAATAAAAGTCACTTTAATCAAAAGTTGAAACTGACCGCGATCTTTATAACCTTACAACAAAGATATTAAATGTTCACCGAATACGCGTTTAAAGTCCTGATCTCGAATATGTGCAACCAAAAATCAAATTATTTGCTTTCACACCCGCGATTTTTATAACTTTACTTTTTAACCCCACAACTGTCACTAGTATAACCGCGATCTTTTTTCTA
This sequence comes from Rhimphoctona megacephalus, assembly GCA_963989365.1. Taxonomy (NCBI): domain Eukaryota; kingdom Metazoa; phylum Arthropoda; class Insecta; order Hymenoptera; family Ichneumonidae; genus Rhimphoctona; species Rhimphoctona megacephalus. The sequence continues at coordinate 11,726,090 of OZ022421.1, read as the reverse complement.
AACTCACAGCTGTCACTCTTATTTATACATCCTGAAGAAAAGTTATCGGCTGTCACATCAACGAACAGTCTCGCATATCACCAGAAAATTTCTAGTTATAACTAGTGTCACTAGACAGCAACCGCTAAACGTCAAAAAATTTGTGCGAAAAATGCCACCTTTTTTTGATGATTTGGAAGGATGAAATATTAATATTTCCAATATGCGTTAGACTACAGAGTTCTAAATAGTCACGATCGAAAGAAAAAAAAATAAACAATACGTGAACTAGCAACATCTTTTAAAACGTTGTAATTAATTAAATATCGCCGAAACAATTTTCGAAAACCGTTCGAAACCGCTCTGCTTGCTGTAAAGACTCTAGTAGCGACTCGTCTTCGCCATCTTATAGTATAGGTAAATGTACTTGTCTCGAGTCGCTACGGCGACTCTAGATATAATTCGTATTAAACAAAATTTATTGTTTGCGTAACGAAATTTTAGTAGCTTTAACAAAAGGTTTATTTGTTTGAATAGTAACAGAAGACTTCATCCAAATTACTACCATGTAATTAGCTTAATCACAAATTATATTCCGTTGATCTATGGTGTCATTGAATTCAAATCTCGCAAAGAAGCTTATTCGATGCTGTTATTTTTTCAAGTTACGAACAAACCGTATACAACTTAACC